>JARHVA010000245.1:810000-1187500 GCA_037957365.1 Torreya grandis
GTTGTTTACATTCGTGGATCAAATAAGGACCACTCCACAAGCTATCAAATTTTGTATGTTTATCTAGCTTGCCCTTATTTGAATCCCACTTGAGGACTAGATCCCCTTCCTTGAATTCCCTTACTATGGCTCTCTTTTAAAAGACTTTCTTGACTTGATCTTGATGTGATTTTAGTGTTTTCATTTCAAGGTCTCTCATTTCTTCAAGCTCCATGAGTTCTGTCAGTCTCACATGCATGGGCTCATCTTCAATCAACTCCAGCTAATGGACTAATTTAAATATAGGTAGCTCAAGAGAAATGGGCAACTTGGCCTACCTTCCATAGACTAATACATATAGATAATTGCCAATGGAAACTTTAGGAGTCACCTTGTCAACCCACAAGGTTGTCTTTAGTTTAGTGTGCCATGTCCTCTGATTCTCTTCCATAGTTCTCCTGATGATTATTAGAAATTTTTTATTTATGGACTCAGCTAGTCCATTTCCTTGAGGATAATAGTTGGAATAACTACTAAGGTAGATGTCCATATTGAAATCCCATTCACTCATTTTTAGATCGAGGATTGCTAATGCATTATCAAAAAGGATAGTGGATGGAACACTAAACTTTGTCACAATGTTGTCATATAAGTCTAGGACTGCATCTTCATTAGCTTCTTTCAATGCAATGTCATCCACCCAATTGGTGAAGTAGTCAGTTGTAGTAAGCACCCATCTATGTCCTGCACTTGATGGAGGGTTGATAATTCTTATTAAAGCTAACCCCCATTGCATAAAGGGTTGATCTACCTGAATTGGGTTGAGAGGAAGGGATGCCAATCTTTGCTTACCTGTAAATAGGGTAAACTTTTGGCATTTACTAACCCATGCATGAACATCTTTGAAGAGGTTGGGATATTAATAACTAGCCCTCATTATCTTTTCTATTATGGTTCTAGGTGCAAAATGGACTCCTACAGGTCCATCATGGAATTTCTCCAAAAGCTTGGTCACCTAGTCATTTTCTATGCACCTACGGAACACTCCATTGAGGTCCTTTCTAATTAAAACCCCATCAACCAATTCCTAATGTATGGAATAAAGTATAAAATACCTCCTCTTTGCCCTGCCCATACCTTGTGGGCATTCTCTTGTTAGTAAAAATGTGCCATTTCATGGAGCCAACTAGTGTGAGGTGGAAGTGCATCTATTGTGAGTTATCTTGTGTTACCAAGATAACCTCTTTGTCTTCATGAAGGTCATCAACCATATTCTCACAAAAACCTTTGCCTCTCACTAGCTTAGTGACCTTGATCTCTATATCATACTCCATGACTTTGGTAATCCAACCAAATTTTTTTTCATTCAAGTCATTGTTAAGGAGAAAGTCTCTCACTCCGGGATGAGACACCATACGATAGATTTTTCTATTGGAGAGCATTGTCCTAAACTTTTTAAAGCTTCTTACCACTACAAGGACTTGTTGTTATATGAAAGTATACCTCACCTCATACTCCTCAAGCCCCTGACTAGAAAAAGCTATTGGTTGCTTAAGTTCTTCACCATTCTTTTGCATCATCATAGTTGATATATTGTCAGTATTTTCAAAGGCATACAATATAAAATCTCTTGAGAAATCAAGATTCATGAGTGTGGGTGCTTGGGCAATGGCCTACTTGATAGCCTCAAATATTGATTTACCTTCTCTTGACCAATTGAACACTTGGTTCTTCAACATAGCAGTGATGGGTTTGACCAATTTTGCAAAACAAGGTATAAACCTTCTCACAAAGTTTATTTTCCCAAGGAAACTTTGAAGTCCCTTTTTATGATTGGGTAAGGATAAGGCCAAGATGGCACTTATTCTATCAATATCAATATCTAATACTTATTTTGAGATAATGTGACCCAACGACTTACCTTCATACATGGAAAACACACACTTATTGGGATTCAAAGAGATCCCATACTTTTTGCATCTCTCAAAGATCAACCTCAGGTGGTCCATGTGTTCATTAGCATCGTTGGATAAAACTATGATGTCATCTAAGTAGACCAATACCATTTGATTTAGCAATCTCTGGAAGTACATATCCATTGCTCTTTGAAAAGTGGCCCCAATATTTGATAAACCAAAAGGCATCTTTTGGTATTTATACGTGCCCCATTTGGTGGTGAAGTCAGTCTTGTATTGATCTTCTTCCCTTACCAATACCTGGTTGTATCTTAAGTACCCATCCAAAGGAGATAAGTGCTCTGAACCAGTACCTATTTGAAGGAGTTGCTCCATGGATGGTAAGGGGTAGTCATATTTCAAATAGGCCCTATTCAAGTCTCTAAAGTCAACACACAATCAGATCTCACAATTCTTATTCATCACAAGTACTAGGTTGGCTATCCATGAGGAGTATTTAATGGGAAAAATGATATTAGATTCAATAAATTTAGTCAATTCTTTCCTCATTAGCTCTTCAATTTTTGGATTGATAGGTATTTGCTTCTACCTCAAAGGCTTAGCATTGGCCTCTAGTTATATAGTATGATGGGCTAACTTTGCATCAAAGCCTTTCAGGTCATTTTACTTCCAATCAAAGATGTCTACATACTCCTTGCAGAGTGTTATAAAATCCTCCCTCTCAGCTTACCTTCCCAAGATTGAGGAGTTTATCTTTGAGATGAGGACTCTCTCATAATTTTATTCATCAATTGACATTACTACCTTTTCTTTAATCATATGGTATTCCTCATGGAAAAGACCTTCAAGGGTGATTATCCCTTTATGAATTTTTTAGACCTCAGCTAAACAATTTGATCCTCATACTGATGTTGAATTTTACCTTGGTTCATTGAGGAAAACTTTACTTTCTACTACAAGAAACAATCAATTTATTTGTCATTTTAGAAGACCTAACAGTGGGTTTTATTATTTGGTATTGATGGCCTCACCACCGCCTTGGCATGTGTCTAAACCTTGGGAATCTTTGACTCATTTGGGATATCAAATTGGGCTCCCACAATTGCCAACCAATCAACATGTTGATTATGGTTCCTTGGCACAAATTGAATGTTAAAGGCTTCAAAATATGTGATTAGGTCCCAAACTCTATTTTTGTAGGACTTTATCAAAGGATTCTTTGTAATATTTAGGCCCCTGACTTGGTTCACTATAAGCGCACTATCCCCATATACCTGCAATTGGTTGATTCCCATCTTACTAGCCCACTAGAGGCCATGGATTAGGCCTTAATATTCTATTACATTGGAGGAGAAACTAAAATGAAATCTATAAGAAGATAAATACTTATCATTTTAAGGGGAAACTAGCATTTCCCCTGCATCTACTCCATTTTTTCTCCTTGAACCATCAAATAACAACTTACACATACCATTGAGGTCTTCTTTAGGTCCAATGAGGGAAGGCATGAGGCTTTTTTCTTCATGTATCAAATAGACACCCATGTCTCTTTCCTCAATAACTTCCAAAGGGTTAAAAAATTGATTATCCCCCCATATCTCATTCGAGAACAAATATGGAATCTCCTCAGGATAAGTATTCAATTCTTGACCAATTGTAAACTCATCCTCATCAATGATAGTATACTTGAGGTTTATGTTATTTGGTTGATGGGGTTCAATGTGAAATTGTACCATGGGCTCAACCTTGATTTATCCTTAGCCCCATACCTTGTTATAAAATGGTCTATGTAAGACCAATCTATTGCTAGATAACCACCAATTTTAGCTATGAATTCTCCAGAAAGGCATAATTCAAAGCGAGGAGTCACATCAAGAATAAACACATCCTAAACCACTAAAACACTATGACAAGCATGCAAGGTCAAGCTCAATTCCTTGATGATAACAAATATCTTTGTGGAAGAATCATCAAGTTGTAGAACTCCCTTAGTATGTGGCTCATATTTGAGGTTCAGTTGATCAGCTATAGACTTTGGCATTACTGAAGTGCTAGCTCCACTATCTACTAAGTAATTATGTACCAAGGAATCACCAATGATGAATGAAATGTATAATGGAGGAGGTTTTACCACTTTACTTGATCCTTCTCCCATAAGACCTTGGGTTGCAATGGTGAGGACCTCAGTCTTTTTGTTTGGTTGTCTGCTTGTAGTTATTGTAAAATCTATCTTGGACAAACCTTCATGAAGGATATGCACTTGACCAAGAATGGAAATTATGTCCCACATTGGTACACTCACAAGTTCTATGTATCAAAAAGGGTCCCTTGATTCTAATTTTTAGGAGGTTATGGAACCTTTGGAGTGATAGCAGGCTCATTAAGCTTAGAAAATGAAGGATTAATGACAGGAGGTTATTTGAATGCCTGTTGATTACCATCCATATTTATTTTTTTGAAACTTGTATTAACTACCACTAGAATGTATGCTTGGCTAGAACTAACATGCTGATTGAGTGCATATAACTCTTCTTGCTCATTGATGACCATTGTAGCATCTGACTAGTTTGGTAATTGATCAGATCCTTGGTCTTGTGGAGACTATCCTAGTTTTGTCACTATGGGGATCTCTATGTTTTGATCCATAAGAGCTTGATTGTATCTATAAACAATATTTTTCTGCCATTGGTCATTGAATACATGGTTAAAACCATTAGTTGGGATAATGAATTTCCCAAAAGACTGATTCCAAGGCATTATCCCTTTAACTCTTGAGCCATATTGTTTTGAATAGGAACCAAAGAGTTGGAATATCTTGCATCATTTGAATTATAGTTGTTTTGTCTAACATAATTAGGTTGCCCCTGTCCTTGACCTTGTCCTTATAAATTTCCTTTGTAGGGTGGCCCATCTGCTTGATAATATTGTTGTTAAGGCTGATATAGAACTTGATAAGGTTTATTAAATTAAGCTTGTTGGATTTTAACATTTACCACATCATTTCCCAAGGATTGGAGCATGCTCTTAAGTTCCAGGTAGTTTTTTTGCCCTTGGGAATCACTTGATCCACTAGTGAAGGCATTTTCTTGCTTGGGTGAAGGTATAATAACAATTATTGGAGTTGGAAGAATAACATCAAGTGGGGGAATAAATGCAATGGGTGGTCTAATTTTATGGAAAAGAGACATTAGGGGTCTAGGAGAAAACTTGCCATCCTAAACTAGTTAATTTTTTGCTTTAATAGCCACCTCATAAGCATCTGGTAATATGTCCCTTCCCATGGATTGGATCATTATAGCTATATCGCTATTTAGAGCCTTCAAGTAGAATATGAATGCAAATTTAGGGGATGGTCTAATAGAGGCTAGAATTCTATCCCAATCTTTTTGGAATCTTGTGTTGACATCTTGCATGAATTCATGGGGGCTCTCTTAATTGTGGTAATTTTTTCTGCTAGTGACTAATGGCCACTCTTGTCTACAAATATTTTACACAAGGCCTCTCCTAGCTAATTCCATGATTGAATAGAATTAGGATCTAATCCTTTATATCAATCTAAAGCTTTTCCCTTAAGGGCTACAAATAATAGTATAATAGATATATTTTCTATAATAACATTATGGATGTTGCAAAAATTGGCTATGTCATTGATATGTTCAGTAGGGGTTCTGGCTTGGTCTCTTGTAAAATATGGGATGCTTTTGAGAGATATTATTGGCATAGATTCATATTGTGGCAGATTCAAAGGACTTTGGCAACTGAAGCCTATGAAAGCTCTTTGGGGAATCATGGTAGCAAAAGGGGCTAACAAAGGTCTTCTTGCATAGGTATACCTCATGACTAGTTTAGTAAAATGGTTTCCTACGTATGGGTGAGTATGGGCAAGCCTTAACCTTATTGTTGAGTTTAAAGGCAATTCAACATATTCAAAAAGAATATCTCTAGAATTTGATCTTGTAGTCACCTTTGACATGAAAGATAGCTACTATTCTACCACCATAATGTATGTTGAGTGTTCTTCAGAATCACTAGATACTAACATATGAAAGCTACAACCATTACAAATTGATCAAACCAGCATCAAACTTGACCAATCTTCTTCGAAAGTGATCCCACTAGGTGTGCAAAAAAATGTTTTAGGTTACAATAGTACCCTTTTGGGAGAGTTTTTTAGGCACTCTCACTCCCAACTATAATATTAGAACAAACTTAAGCTATGGGTATCTTGTAATGAGGTTTAACATTTAGGATTTTTAATGAGGCTTGCTCCTCAGATGCTTCACTTTAACTTGTTTCCCACACTAAAATCTATTGCTGACTAAAGAAAAGGGAGAGGAGGATAACATAAAAGGGAAATCAAAGTTAAGGATGATGATGCATTAAAATATGTAATGATCCACTTTCAGTCTAGAAGCCTTAATGATTACTAATGAATTTAACCAAGACATAGACTAATTTGATCTTATCTTAAGGCTATAAACATGAATATTTTGTGTGGAGGTAGAAGGAAACCTTACAATTTTAAGGACATAAAGAGATAAGTCTATATGGGACACTATAACTTGTGACACTTCAAGAAAGGGACCGATGTCTAGCACTTCACACAACCTACAAGGAAGCAAAAGAATTAAATCAAGATACATAGAGAATCTACAGATGATGAAAAGGGACATATATCTACAAGTTAAACTCGAATAATGTATACTTGACTTCAAACCAAAATCAGAAAATTCATCTCATTACTTCAAGAGAGTGTTACAAGGCAATTTTGACAAAGTCCCTCTATCACCAATTGAGGGATCCATTTTTTAGACTCAAAGGCCTCTATATATAGTAGAAAGGGATGAGAGAAGGAGGGGCTTGCATACAAAAATGGAGAGGGATGTCATAAATGGTTAAAACCACCATCATTGTCCTTGAGTTATTTTGTGTTTAAAACATACAACTGCATTGATCATGAAATGAATTGCATAGGATCACCACAAATCATCTCAATCCCCTCGCACATTCAAGTCTTCCCTTTTTGGAGCTGAGCGAGCCATGTCATGGGTAGTTGCATGTCCCCACCAAGTGTACATGATTTGACCTCTTTCATTGTAAACATGGAATTCTCCTTACTATTATTTTGGACTTATATATTTTTTATTAAGATCAATGCCCCCTTGGAGTTTTGCATGTCTGTTGCTCTGCTTATGCATGGTTGATTGCGAAATCATTGATCTCCTCTAGTTGAATGCATATTTGAAAATTTTCATGCACACTTCATCCCTTGAGATTCACTAACCCCTTTGACCTCTATTTGCCATCAATATTCAATGTATGATTGATTATGCATCATTGAATCTAGCTCCCAAAATATTGCCACGTGTCATCTCTATGTTTGGCTAGAGACCCCTTTGACAGCTTTGAATGCCAATGGCTATTTTATGATCTTGAATTTTGACACTAGTGTGAATGTCATGTTTCCTTTGGACAATTTCTTTTGGGCCTTTTTATTTTAGTCTTTCTTCTTTTAGAAAACTTGCTTGAACAATTTTTGTGGACTCTTTTCCAAAGGAATTAAACTTCAAACTTTTCAAAAAAGACTCTTTGGATTTATTTGATTTGGCCATATCTTTAAAATAAAATGTCTTTGGTACTTCTTCAAAGGTCCACTTCTTCAAAATATACCCTTTGAAAATGCTGCATAAGTCACTTTAGCATGGAAATGACTCTCTGAAAAAAGTGTCTTGGCCCTGTGCTTTGAAAGTGCCCTTTGGAACTTAACAAGGTCCCTTTTTCATTGAGAAAAGTGCCCTATTTTCCACTTGAAATGCCATTTATGAAAGGAAAGTATCATTTTGACTTCTTGAAGATGACCCCTTTTTGGAGAAGTGCCCTTTGGAATTTTTGCAAAGAACCTTTTTCGAAGGGAAAGAACCCTTCAAAATTTGAAAAAGTCCATTCGAAAAAATGTAAGAGGACTTCAACCTTTTTGAAAGTGGTCCATTTAAAAATTTGTTTTAAAACTTTTTCCTTAAAAATATATCCTTTGAAACTTTTGAAAAGGACTAATTTTATTGAAGAGTTACCCTTCGAGAAAATTATCCTGGATAAATTTCCCAAAATAAAAGGTCTTTGTTTTTTGCTTCAAACATTTTGTCTAAAAGAAAATATCCTTTTGAAAACTTTTTCTGAGACAACTAGTCCTAAATAGTTCAAAACTTATCCAAAAATGTCCCAAAAGAAAAGAAACACTTGGCCTAAAAAGGTCCCAAAAGAAAGAACAAGTAAACACTTGGCTGAATAAAAGATTTTTCACTTAGCTTCTGGCTTGCAAGCTTATCCTCGAAAACTGCTACTGGATCCTTAGAAAACCATGCTTGGATCCTCTCTATTTAAAAATGTTTGATATATTTCTAAGCCTTTGATCCACCGCTTCGTCAAACCATGCAAGAGATTTTTATGTGGGCCAAAAATGGCCAATAGTGATCGTTGGAGAGGTTCAAAATTATTTAGATCAGTTTCAAGATATAAAAGAGATTTTAAATGTCTTTGTAGGAGGGAGTTTTTGGGGATGTATTCTAAGGGTGTAATGTTATGGAACCATCTAAATATAATAAAACATTGGTTACTATTCCCTTAAGTTATTTATGATAAATTGGTTTGCAGACCCTGTGTATGTATACTTTATGTTGAAGGAACTATGTGCAAGGGATAATAAAGGAAAATTATTTTTAAACAAGGATTTTATCTTTAAAGATTCAAATAATTGTATGTGTTTGAAAGGAATGAAACATAATTACAAGGTCAACTAAATAAATAACTTATTGTGTGATAATCAACCACTCATACTTTGTATTTCTATAGTCTTTGATGAAAACAATAAATGTATGTGTATCCATAGCAAGGACATTGTACAAAAGGATATTCACATCATGTGAAAATCTAGTAAGTCCTTTTATCTTATTGTAAAGGTTATTTTTGTATTTTCCATATGTTTCTAAGTATATTTTATTGTTCAGTCCATTCAAACTCTATAAAGTCTATGTGGAGAACCTACAGTCAAACACATAGGTGGTTACAAAAGTGTAATAGAGGTAGTTAGAGGGTTTTATAATAATTGGGGAATGTGTAAGATATTGGAATAGACTTATAAATTCTTTCACAATTCCATGGATGACCTTGAATCATTTAGAAATGAATTTGTATCCCTTTCAGGTAGTTTCAGTCAGTATAAACCATGTTTTAGTGTTTGGAAACATAAATTGGTATTTTTAGTTTTATAACCATCCAAACCTCATGAAAATTCTCAAAACTTAGGGTTTCACATGTTTTATGAGATATGAAATTTCAAGATATCACAAACTTGGTAAGTATAGAAACTAGGTAACTTTTTGTAAAATAGGGCTAAAGAGGCCTAATAGGTCTAAAAAGTGAGCAAGAAGGGACTAGTTAAGAGGTCAAAAGATTAAGTTGGGTTAATAATATTTTTGGAATGTAATAATGGGATAAAGGGTAGTAGGATATGGTATCATGTTTTCAATAGGAAAAGGTACTAGTCTGTATAAAGAAAATAGGCCTTAAAAAAGGCTATCAGAGAGTCTTGTTGAGTCTTGTGTGAAGTAATGAATGCACTAAGGGGTTTGTGAATGGAATAAGAATATAAATAAATTATAATGATCATGGTAAGTATCAAATATTAAATAAAATAAATTAATTAGTGAGCGTTTGTGAATAGAGTGGATGTTAAGACAAGGCACAAGAGTGAGAGCAGTTTGATAGTTTTGTACTCAAGAGGATAGTGTGTGTAGATGATGAAAGGACAGAGGGTCAATTATTGGAAAGGTGACTTAAGAAGGTGAAGGAGGTTTGGAAATTAAAATGGATAAGAGTAAATTATATAAAAGACATGAATAAGAGATAAATCTTGGTAGGTATCCCAGATCTAGGTGCATGAAAAGGAGAGGTGAGGGTATGCGACTGTAATTTTTTTCATCCACAAATTATAAAAGATTTATATCTCTACATCACAATGGTAAAGATGTAATTGGTATTGAAGAGGATAATGGAAACTATCTCATCATAGATATTATAGTAGGACTCTTTGTCACTGTTAGGATCATCTTTATTACTTTTCAAAGTTTTATCACTTTTAAGATTTGAGGGGTAACACCCAAGTGGTGTGTATCCAATACCACAAGCTATTCTATGTTTATTTTTAGGGACTAGTTCAAGAATACCTTACTCATTTCCCCTCGGATTTACCTTTGCAATCCTTATTATCCATGATTTTTCTAGGGATGGGGTATTTAGTGTTTTTATAATAGGCATAAAAACCATCCCCATATAACCAGACCCTTCATAACTTATAGGTTGGTTTTGGTTTAGTGAACTATCCTTTATAAACATGAGCAACCCTTTTTGGAAAGAATTGGTCTTCATTTTTCATACCATTTTAGAATTACTAAGGGGTTTAATAACTTTGGGTCTACCATGGGACTTAGGATACTTGGGTAGTTTAAAAATATGGAAATCGTTAAGGATTTTATATGTGGTAATATCTTTCTATTAAATGGTAAAATGAGAGAAAATTTGGGGAGGTAGAGCAAAAGAAGTGGATGAAAGGTCACTTGGATAATTATAATTAGATTTGGGAGATTCACGGGATAGATGCATGTCTTTTTTTATTAAAAAATATATGTTATGGAAATAATTATAGTTCTCATACTCATATTCTAGGTTTTTATAATATTGATATGATTTAAAATCATCAAAATAATGATCTCAATTCCAGAATGGGGAAATTTAAGGCATTGGTGTAGTTTGGAAGGGACAACATGTGCTGCATGGATCCTATGGAGACCAAAAAGTAAGTTATATGGAAGTTTGATATTAGTGATATGGAAGAGGTTATCTTGGGGGACAAGCCCAATAATAATGAGATAAATAATACATAAAAATTATATATCTACATTGTTATAGGCCATGATAGTGATGGTGTCTTGATGCATATATGCTAAATTATACCCCAAGTGGTCAATATTTAAACCTAAATAATTATCTATGAGAACCCACTTTATTTTGTGGTGATAAATGCTGAATTCAATATAGAGTGGATTATTATGCATGGGACCAAAGGATGACATATCACTTTGATAAAATGTAAACTATTGGCCTAGCGATAGATACCCCACAAGTGCCTATGATTGAGTATTATTAATGTCATTTAGTAATTTTTAATTTTGAAAGAGATCATATAATATGGTTTTATGAATGTCTGACATATTCAAGAAATCTAAAATATAAATTTTTGAAAGTGTCTTCTTTAATTATTCACCAATATCATAATATTTTTGAACATAAAAAAGAGATAGTTTGGATTTGGAAGGCATAGATATTTAGACATTGTTGGAAGAAGGCGAATGACCTTGAATTATAACTCATGGGTGTCCATTGGTAATAATGAAATTTTGAGTTGGGAAATATTTACCTAGATTCAAAGGATTGGATGAAGGAATAGGAATGGTAATTTATGAAGGTCAAATTGCAATAATGCCATTTTGACTTAGTGAAGAATTACTTGGATATGGATGGGGTCATAAAATAGAAAGTCTAACACTCTTAGAGGTATTAAAAGGTGGATGAGGTGTGACCTTAATAATATCAATATAATTACTATTAATATGATCCAAAACATCATTATTATCATATAAAAGATTGTGATAACCAATCTGGTTGGCTTGGGAATCCTGACCTTGATTTTGGCACTGATTATTATGAGAATAGTGATGTTTATTATGATTATTATCCTATTATTAATGATTAGAGTTGTGTTTAAGAAAGGGGTCTTTATGGATACACATATTATTATTGTAATTGGAAGCATGCTTCTTTAACTCAATTTATCTATTTTCAAGAAAATCTTGAATGAAGTGCTTTAGTTGCACACATTTATAAGCTGCATGACATTTGACACAATGGTAATCATAACACTTGTTATCCTTATATTATGTAGTATTTATTTTATATTCTATAAATTTCTTTGGGATCGGCCAAATGATCAAGTTAGCCACAACAAGCTTTAGGAAAACTACCTCGATAGGTTTACCAAGGTCACTGAAAATTCTATTTTGATATTAACTCCTTCAAGGGGGTGGTATTTTTAATGTAAGAGGTTGAGTAAGTGGAGTTTCTTGGGAAGGGTGTGGTTTCACATTTTTCCCATGCTTTATTTTTGTTACTCCATTACCAACGATGTTCTTGTTTTTAATATAAGCCTTTGGTTTCTTAGCAATACTTGCTTGAGTTTATGTTTGAGGTTGGGTTTGCTATTAATTCTAGGAGTATATATTGACCAAGCTATTAAGCACAAAATATACTTAGAGGGGGGATGAATCAATATATCATATAAAACTTTCCCTTAATCAAATTCACTTAATCAAACATTCAAGATATGAAATAAAACTCAAACAATAAACATCACAGAAGATAGAGAGAGACACCAGATATAACGTGGAAACCCAATGTGGGAAAAACCATGGAGAACAATCTCAAGTATATGAATGAGAACCAACCCAAACAATATTCGCAAGCCAAACTTGCAGGAGCTCCATACCCCTTTGCCAAGCACCAACCCATCTACTATTCGTGTGGGTCTAAAATGACATTATTTTGGGTATCAATAGTTTTTTTAAAAAATTGGTGTATAGAATATGTCATAAAAAATGACTATAAGATGAAAAATAATCAATAACACACATTCTAAATGAGCCCTATCTTTAGCATAAGAATGAGTGTGTAATGAAACTACATTATGTGTGAATACCTCACTTGAAGTAGTGACATATTAGTTTCACCTAACCCTCACTTTGAATGGTACATCGTGAATTCTTGGGGGAGATTGGCTTCCGTCATAATACAAACTGTTTATGGTTGAAGGTTTTAATCTAAAATTTTGATAAAGATTTTGGAAATGGTCCTTGATATAATTATGGTACATGGTGTTCAAAATACGTTGAAGAATTTAAAAAATCAAGAAATTTGTAAGAGAGAATAGTCCCTCTATAAGCAATTCAAATATAAAGGTCCTAGTGAAGTACTATAGGCAATTCAAAATCTGAGGGTGAGATCTATTAGCATAAAATTAGGGATAAACCCCTTCATGTAATGAAACCCTTTAGGTGGAATTTCATTATGTTATTAATGAAAATGACCTCAATTTATATCCCCCATCAGATATATTGGGTTGTTATGTATGCTAGGATATGAAACCCCTAGAAATATACCCTATAATCTTATGAGAAGGTGATGAGGTCCATCCTACATAGCTAAAATCAAAAAAGAAAGAAGTGTTGTTTTTTATTCTCAAGTACCCATGAATGGGAAAGAGAAGAGCACACTCCAAATCTCTTTTAGATAAAACAAGAAGTAATCTATGTGTTTTTTGGTCACTACACTCCCTAAAAGGGGCAAGAGGGAGTATGGCATAAAGAGATTACATAAGAAAGTAAGCAAGAAACAGATCTCTTAATCAAATGATAATAGAGTAAGTGTTTTAAAATCACTAAATCAAAGTGTTGGTTCTTTGATAAAGCACTAGATTGAATTGTGAGTAAAAAACTTACTTTTTTTGAAAATAAATCCACTTCTTTAACTAGTGTAACTTATGAGAAACAAGTTATGGGTTTTTAATATGGTCTTTGACCCACAAAATAAGTTGAAACATTGGAGTGGTATCTCTCAATAAAAGTTATACAAGGTGATCTCACTACTTAGTAAAGCGATCTCACTATTTTATAGTTAATAAAATAATAGGTTGGTGATTTTATCAATTAATAGGGTGATATCACACTATTAATAGGATGATATCACCAACAGGCAATCCTACCATTTTTAGTAATATATAGATAGACATAAAAACATAATTTATCTTTATCGATCCCATCATTTTATAGGTTGATTTAGTTGAATCATAAGTCAAATCCTTTTTTCATAGGTTGATATTGTTGGTAGGGTTTTCTATCTCATTATTTGAAATTTGTATGGAGTCAGTTATGTTTTTACTGATGTGAAAAGTGTAACCACCTATACACAAGGTGTTATCACCATTTTCATCAAAAATTGAGAGACAGTGAAATAATTTCAAATGTGATATTTCCACTCTATAGGTCGATATCATCGATTACAAGAACAAATATTCCATTACATAGGTTGATCCATTTATATGTAAAAGATGAAAAAACATGGTAAAATGTGAATAACAATAAGGAAATTTTCCTCAAAAACTTATCTAGCTTCATAATTAGAGGAATTAGTATTTTTCCAAATATGAGTTATGGGATGTAGTCCCACTGGGCATGTAAAATTTATTTCATAATATACATGTCAAATATGCTAAGTAATTTGGGTGTTTTATTGATTTATGTTGCATTGCTATAAATCATTATAATTGTAATTTTTACATAAAAGTGATGAGAATTGAGTGTCTAAAATGACCACCTGATTGCATTTGAAAGTAGGAATTTTAATGATCTTGAATTCACAACATCCACATATATGAAGGAGATGTGTTTCATCCTACATACAATTGATAAATGGTAACAATTTTTGTTGCGGTGTAAGTTCTTTGTTAAAGTTGACTACCTCAGCTTTAAGCACTTGTTAACTCAAGAAACATAAATAGAGGAGCATTATAAATGGGTTGATCTCATTCAAGCCTATGAATTTGAAATCTTTTAGAAGAAAGTAAAGGAGAATGTAGTGGTAGATGAATTATCACACAATGGAAGAACCACCAATATTTTAGGCCATATCCATCAACCAACCTTCTTGTATAGATGATATTCTAAAATAATAATTAACTCACCCTACCTCAACTAAATTCATGAAATAAATTGAATATGGGGAAAATGGGATTGTTTGTTTAGTTTATAATGGAATCATTTTTTCCATGGTTGCATTTACTTGAGGGGTGACTCTCCTTTTCTTCAAAAGGCTCTATATCATTACCATGCATATCCATCTATAGGCCATTTTAGGTTTAATAAAATATATAAAAACATAAAATATAACTTTTTATTGAAGAGAATGAAGGAAAAAATTCTAAAATTTATATCAATGTGTGACATCTTCCAATTGAATAAGAGGGAGAGTGTTCCTTGACCTAGCCTTCTGCAACCAAATTTGGTTCCACAACAAAAGTGAGAAATTGTGTCAATGGAATTTATCTTGGGTCTTCCTAACTGTGAGGGTAAAGACATAATTTGTTGGTGGTAGATAGATTGAAAAAGTGTGCCAATTTCATTCACACAAGAAAGGTAGGGATCAGTGGCCCTACAGTTATAAAATTATATTTTTAACTTGTGTTTAAACTCCTGAAACCCCTAAAAAGATCATATGTGATCAAGATCATATTTTTCAAATCCTTTTCTAGTAGGAGACGTTTTGTAACATAGGTCTTACATTTATCATAAGAGCTGAATACCATCCCCAAATAGATGGGCAAATAGAGGTGGTAAACAAGTGCTTATAAGGGTATCTAAGAATGCATGCAAGGGATAATAAACATAAGTGGGTATAGTGGATATCTTGGCTTAATATTGATACAAAACTATGTACCACATAATTACAAAAATGTAACCTTTTGAGGATGTATACAAGTATCAAGCATCATCACCATTGGATTGGGTAATTCAAAGGGGAATTGTACCAGAAGTATAGGAAGTTGTGGACTAAATGTAAAATATTCTATAATTATTGAGAGACAACTTAATAATGAGTACCAATAAGATGAATCAATAAGTGTACCAACATCAAATGAAGAGAAGTTTTGAGATCGGGGACATGGTGTTTGTATGGATACTACCATAGAAGTAGAAGACATTGGATCATGTAAGAATTAGATGCTAATGGAAAGGTATTATAGACCATAATAGGTGCATGCAAAGGTGGTGGAAGTTTAATATTCATTAGAGATAATGAACAAAAAGAGGTTGCATAATGTGTATCATGTATCATGTTTGAATAATAAAGTATGGGTGCATATGGTACCCTAGAAAGAACCACCAATGGCCTACAAATATGGAAAGCTTATGCTAGAGCTAGAGTGCATATTCTAGAAAGAATTTAGGAAGATATATAATAGGTTAATGCACATGTTCAAGGTGAAGTGGAATGGGTTATCCACAGAGGATGCAACTCTAGAAATAAAGGAGTTTACAACAAGGCATTCATACCTAAAAGGGCTTTAAAAAATCCAATTTGATTGGAGTGATGAGCAAGGCATGCTCAAGTTGGAAGGAGGGGGAATAAATAAAAGATCCCAATGGTCTAAAATGGTGAATATTAAGACAATCCTATTAGAAAAAATTCCCTAAATGCAATAAAATCCTTTAGGAGTGTGTGTGTGTGTGTGTGTGTGTGTGTGTGTGTGTGTGTGTGTGTGGGTAATCCCTGATTCTCAATCATTTATTATGTCAAGTCATGGCATGTGGTATGTTGGTCAAAGGTTTCATGTAGTATCTCAAGATATTGGGTTCCATTCCCATAATGTATTTTTTTTCACTTTTAGAGTTTGACTACCTTTGAGTTCAAATATATTTAAGGTGGAGGGCATGTTGATTACCTAAACCCACTACTTATTTACGTTTATTTTTGTGTGTGTACATGCATGTGCACAATTAATTAGTATTATTTTTATTATGTTATATTTCAGATTCCTAGAGTTAATGAAGGGTTAGGATGTAAGTTGGAAAAAGATTTTGGATCAATGATCATATTTTTGAAATTAAGCCCTTTTTTGCAATAGACACTTGTGTCAACTTATGAAAATTGTGGTGATGCTACTATCTAATTCAAACGTAGGTGTCTAGTATGGAATACCTACTAAAACTAGATGTGACCACCTAGAATATTGTAAGTTTTATGTCACATATGTTCTGTTGTGCTCAAATTTGGATCATGAATTGTCACTTCTTGTCAAATAGAAAAACCTTAGTTCTTTATCTTCATAATGGTTGTGAGAAAAATGGGTTAGTAGGTACATGATGTCGAACTACCCCAAGGATCCCTTTATAAATGGGCATTTCCTAAATAGCCAATACTCTTAAGAGGGCCTCAGACTTACGTAGTTTTCCCCTATGTGTTGTCTTGTGTGTGCATGAGGATGCAATGTGTGATAAATAATAAAATAATGACTTAACTTATAACTTGAAAAATGTGACTCATGGAATTCTCCTTCAGTAATTCATACATGTATATGTGTTCTCCATATAACTAATAGGGAAAGATAGGGAAGATTTGCTCACTTGAATGTTTGATTGAATTATTTTGGTAAGTTTCCTTGTGAGAGGTAAGAGGTTACTATGTCTTTTATAGGTGATGAATGAATAAATATTGATCATTTATTTATACCAATCCCTTTGGAGAATATATTGTATTAAATCACTTAGGTAGACCATAGGAATACATTAAATTTGTAAATTGGATGACTTTAGGGAATTAGAAACTTGTGTTGGAATAAAACACTTGCATCAATATAGGCATCTGACTGGGATGAAAGTATCAACAGAGTTGGAGAATAGGAATAGGCTTAGAATTTGTAGAGATAGAATTTAAGTAGGTTTATATCATTTTGGGTATGATAAAAGGTATGTGTAATTGGAACAATATTGATCATACTAGGAGATAAGATATTTCACATATTGAAATAGTGTATGTGATCCTTTCAACAATGAGAAAGGTCCATAAGATGAATTTGCATCCATGATATGTATTTTTAAATTATATAAAACTGAGGTGATATATAATTAATAAATAATATCTACATTTAATCTCATTAATCTAGTAATGAAATTACTAGTTTAAAGAAAAAATGTATGCCCAGGTGTGTATAACACACCTTGTCTTTGCTTGATCCCAAATCGAATGCTTTATTGGTGACTATCCAAGAACTAAGAGCATCTTATAGTATATAATAAATGCATATAATCAGAATTTTAAAAAATATGAAATGATTGAAATTAAATAAAGCATGGTTTAGGAGTAAACTTGTGTATCAATACAACTACCTTGCCTTTTGGCAATTTGATTTGAAAAATATGTATTAGTATGAACCATTACACATAAGATTATGAAAAATCTAAAATATATAATGTGCATATATATAAATAGATAAAGAGATATTGGAGGACACATGCCCCTATATTTAGAGAAAAGGTGAGTTACCACTCGACAATTAAGATTATCTCAACTATGCAACCTAATCATACTTATAACCTGGTGAGAATGATCAAACTAAGTAAACTCACCCTATAAATCTAGTGAGGTTAGATGATGTAATAAATTACAACCTATGAACTTGGAAATATTGAGTGATTTGATCAACTCAGCCATACCAAAAAGTGAACCAACTACTGTAGTAGATTGGCTCTATATAATTTGTAAAAGTTCAATCTAGTGGGTTATGATAGTCCATAAAAGTGTTTTGAAATATGAAAATAATTTTGATTTTTTAATTTAGGTGACTTTTTACATAGAATATTCACCTTATGTATGTTTCATTCTAAAACTTGGGTATAAAAATGGTACCAATGTATAAAATTATGCCACAAATATATATCTAACTTATATAACTATGAAATTTGGCCAATTTAAAAATGATGTAAATGTGGAGAACGTGTTTTTAAAACATACCCCCATTATAATTTGAAAATATAAATAGGTGTATGTGTGGACAACATGATTCTAAAACAAGTTCCCATTGTATATTAGAATCTGATAACTAGTTTAAGTGTGGAGAACATGTTTCCAAAACATTCCACGATTATAATATGAGTCTTGAAATTGGTGTAAGTGTGGGGAACATGTTTCCAGAGCATTTTCCCACTATAAAATAAATATGGAAACTGATGTAAGTGTGTAATCCATGCCTCGATGTCATGCCACTACTAATGCGTCCCCCATTTTGAGGTGAGGGGAAGCAAAAAATGATAGTCACCTTACCTCAAAAAGATAACATAAATGTATAATTTGTGTATGAACCATGTATAATTTATAAGGAACTTGTCTAGGTAGATATATTATTGAAGCACATATAATTTTATCACACTAAGGCCTAATATGCATAATGTGAATCATGAAAACATCTATATAATTATGTTACATGCTCAACAAGCAACCAAGCACACACATAAGAGCACTCAAAAGTAAGTCAAAAGACAATGGTCCAAGGAGACCACTAATAAGGAGCATGTTAAAATGTCACACAATCGAAGAGAGATGAGTTAGTCAAATGTCCACAAAATAAAGAATTACATATTCAAATTTTTAAGAAATAAACAAAGGCATGAGGCCCAAAAACAATGGAGCATATTCAACTTCTCAAACAAGTAAGACAAGACACTCAAGGAAATACATAAAAGAAATGGTATAAATAACTAGCATAAACATATCATATTATTCCCTGGATATATGCATTAGAAAAAAATGTTAAGTACATAGAATAGCAATTACACTATGAGAAATACAAGCATAGATAAAGGCATGTGTAAGTACATAAGGTCAAACATGATAATGGAAAATGATCATAAAATGATATAACCTGGGTGTATTGTGATCAAAAATGAAAATGCCCCTAATGTACACATGTCATGAGTAGAGGGAAGGCCCAACATATGGAAGTACATAGATCATGTATTTTTGTATGTTTGTATCACACTCAAAATCTACGTGAAACACGTGTATATAGAAATAAACGATATGCTATCTACTAACATAGCAATATATATGTCAATGAGCTAACATAACATGTAAATACTAAATTATTTTTTAGATTTTTGAATTCATTTGATTATTTTGGTTTTTTTGAATATTCATAGATTTTATAAGTTACCAAATGATCTCAAGAGAAGGATGAGAATCATTGAGAAGTGGTAACTATATATCCTATCTTGAACCAGATGTGCCATATGTCTACATAGTAGAATAAGAAAGTGTATCATGTTATTATATCAAAGGATGCAATGACTAATATACTATGCCTCTTGCTTTGTGTTGATCCTAGATTTAATTAAAAATATTTGAATATGCCTTTGGTTTCTCTTTTGTAATGTGTGATGGAACCTAAATAATTTAATTAACCAAGCAAAATTAATGGAGATAAATCTTATGCCCATTGAGGTGGGTCCACAAGAATTTTATTAATCAAGATAAAATAAGTACATGAAAAGGGTGCCAATATTTCGTTAACCATTTGATATATAAAAACATGAATTTATAGGATCTCTCTAGTGATCAATAAAACCAACTAACCAAATAAGCACTTGTCACAAGAATGCAACCAAAAAAGTAGTTATAATTATTAACTCAAAAACATAAATCAAAGTAACTAAATATCATTAAAGGGGGTGTATTTATAAAAAATACATGTCCCTTTACATTATTATTTACCTAACATTATTTATTATTATGATAACAACCTAACCTAATGTTAAGACTTTGGAACAAGTCCTAACAAATCCCCTCATGATCCAAAGTCAATTCTTTGGACACATGCCAAGCATTTTTCTAAATTTCTTGAATTTGATTCTATCAAGAGGTTTTAATGAAAATGTCAGTTGTCTAATTAGTAATTGGGCAATATATCGGATAAAGTGTTTTCTTTGCCACCATCATTTATAGATAGTGATATTTGACATCTATATGTTTTGTTTTGGCATGAAATACTAGATTTTTAGACATCTTGATTGCACTTTGATTATCAATGTATAATTGTGTAGGAACAACCTGAGAAATTTGAAGATCTTCAATAATGCAGCGTAAATAGACAATTTCTTTGGAAGCATCCCATGTTGTGATGTATTATGATTTTGTTGATAAATTTACCACTGTATTCTACTTTTTACAACACCAATCAATGGTAGTTAAACCCATATACATAGTGTATCATGTTGTGGACACTATATCATATACACATATACCAAAGTATGCATCACAATACCTAATAGGTTTGAAGTTCTTATCGCATCGGTACTCAAGGCCATATGTTTTCATTCCCTAAAGGTAACAAATTACTCTTTTTTTTGCATGCCAATGAATTTATATAGGCTCATACATAAACCTAGACAAAATTACAACTAAAATTTATATATTAGGCATGGTAGTCATCAATTTATCAAACCTCCTAATAACTATCGATATTTGGTGCCATAAAAAAGGCATTACCATCATCCTTAGCCAATTTCAAGTTACTTTCCATGGGTGTAAAGGTAGGTTTGCAATCATTCATGCCAAACTTAGTTAATAAATCATAAATATACTTATATTGTGAAATTAAAATACTTTGATCTTTTTTAGTTACTTTTATGCCTAGATAATAGCAAAAAAGTCCAAGATCTATCATCTCAAACCCATCTTTTAATTCCTTTTTCATAAACTTGTTATGGTTTTCATCACTACCTATGAGAAACAATTCATTGACATAAAGAACAAGAACACTAATTTATTACCCTATAAATTAATATAGAGAGTATCATCAGATTCACTACATTGAAATAAAATTTTATTCAAGTATGAATCCATTTTTTTTGCCAAGACCTAGGTGCTACGTTTGAGCCCATAGAGATCTTTGATCAATTTTCATACTTTGTGCTCTATACCCACTTTTTCAAAACCTTGAAGTTATTTCATATATACTTCTTCCTATAAATCACCATTTAAAAAAACACTTTTAACATCCATCTAATGTACTTTCCAGCCATTTTGCTACTAAGATAAGGACTATATGAATAGTGTACCATTTGGTAGTTGGTGCAAATGTTTCTTCATAGTCAATACCTTCTTGTTGTGTATAACCTTTTGAAAAAAGTCTTTCCTCATGTTTATGAATGGAGCCATATGATTTATACTTGACCCTATAAACCCATTTACATCCAATGGGTCGAACCTGTGGAGGGGGATCAACCAAAACCCTAGTATTATTGTTAATAATTTCATCATACCCACTTTTCATTACATGTTGCCAAACTGGTTCAGTAGAAGCCTCCTCAAAAGTGTATGGATTAGTGGAAGTATTAGTAACAACATTTCATAAATTACCTATTTTTGATAACTTTTGAGACCTATTTAACCAATTTTATTTATTGTCAAGTCATAAAAAGTACATTGAGCCCATTTTGGATATTTGTTCAAATTGTTCAGATCAAGAACACTAGAATTCTCATCACATACACCATTTAAAGGAAGACTTAGATAAAATTTAACATTTTATAAGTCATGAACCTATGAAATACTAAAGGAAGTACAATAAATAGAAGGGATACTAGTCTCATACCATAACCTATGAGATTTAGCCTCATTATTCAATCCCTTGTCACATTTTGCAATCTTCCTCTCTAACATATCTAAATGAGAATCAATATCTAAAGAATTTATAGTAAAAAATTCATCAATTACCATATCCCTACTCATTATGAATTTACCTGTATCCTATGCAAGCAAATGATACCCCTTTTTATTTTCTGAATATCTAAGAAATACATTTTTGACTTCATGATTCCAACTTAGTTTTATATTCACTAGGAATTAAAGTGAAACAAAGGCATCCAAAAATTTTCAATTAATTAACTTTTGGTTTAAACCCATACCAAGCCTCGTATGGAGTTTGTCCCAAATGTGTAGTTGCATTGGACCTATTTTTCAAATACACTACAATATTAATGGCTTCATCCCAAAACTTATCATCAATCTATTTATAATGTAACATAGTTTGAGTTATGACATTTAAATTACTCTTTATTAATTTAGATACTCCATTTTGTTTTGGGGTATAATCATTACTATATTATCAGTGAATGCCATGCTATAAAAAATTATCCAAAAATTCATTTGAAGTATACTCACCACCATTATCTGATAAAAGAGTGACCAAGGACTAACCTATTTATTTTTCAACTAAGTGTAACTAATCAACAAACTTAGTGAAAACTTTTAATTTATTTTTTATGAAAAACACCCAAATCATCTTAGAAAAATCATCAATAAATAGCACAAAATACCTACACCCTCTAATGGATGATTTATTAATGTCACATAAATCACTTGAAATAACTACAAACATATGTTAGTTAACAATGAATAATTATTAGTAATTTTTTCCCTATTCTATTTTCCCAAAACACATGATTCACAAAGAATACTATCATTGCAAAAAGTGGGAAACCCACTCACCATACCATATCTCTACAAATCCATTAAAGAGTGAACATTAAAATGTCCATAGCAGAGATGCCTCAACTATTATGTAGATATAGTGCATGTACCTATATCAATAATTGCCACAAGTTCCATGATGGGTGGGAGCACTTTACAATGCAATCTGACTAAATTTCCATCCTCATAACCTGTATGCATAGTTTTATATCCATCCTTCATTGAGTTGATATTAATGAGTCCATTTTCAAGCATAATTTGATAACTCTTCTTGAGAATAGTTACCAATGAAAGAAGATGTTTTCATAATGTGGGAACATACCAAACATTCTCCAAGTATTTGATAGACCCATTAGGAAGGAGAATATGAATTGACCCAATACATTGTGGAGTATGCATAAAATTATATACCAAGGATACCATAGAGTGAGAAGCTTCTTTGAAATTATAAAAGAAGCCTCACCTACATGTCACGTGTTTGGTTGTGCCCATATCTAAAACCCACACATATGTGAACTCATCTCTAGCCTCATATTCCATATAATTAGTGTTCCCTAAAATAATAAATGAAGATTCATGAACAACATTACTAAACTCATCATAATCATGGTCAACATATTGAGTAGAGCTAGACTTAGTCACTTTTTGTGGCCTCTAATTTTTTTAAAAGGAATCCTATACTGAGAGGCAATGTGACCAAATTTCCCACATCTATGACACTAAATATCTGATCTACCTCGACCTCTACCTATTTAAGAGTTGTGACCACATCCTCTATAAGTTAAATGAGAATGGTTATATTATTTATTTAAATATTTTTTCTAATTATATCCTCTACCTTAGTTTTAAAATTTACCTCCTCTATAACTTTGACCTCCTTTATAACTCTACCCTCTATAGTTTTGTTGACTAAAAGAGGATGAACTAGTCTTGGAATTTAAAACATGGGCTCCCTCAGTTTTATTGGATTTCTTGGGTAGAGATAGGTCATGTTGAATAAGCAACTCAAACAACTTATCAAAAGTGATGCATGTGATCTTGTCATAGACAAGTAACATTTCTAAAAAGTTCCTATAGGACACAATTAGTCCTTTCAATGCAACATTAACTATGAGATCATCATCTAGTTTTCCAAACCCAACCTTAGTGTACTTAGTATCAATATTATTCAAATTAGACATGTACTCTCCCATATCCCCATATTTTTCCAATGACAAAGTAAAAAATTGCATGTGGATATCTATCTTGTTATGTTTAGAATTTTTATCATAAAAATCATATAAGGGTTTCCATGTAATGTAACTATGAGGAGAGTTTTTAATATATATGTAGTTATCATGAGTAAAAAACACTTGATTAAAGCTATGGATCTAGAATCATGAAGATTAAAACTATCAAGTTTGGCCTATTTTATAGGCAGTGTAGGATTTTCATTATTTATAATATCCCATAACTCATTGAAAACTAATGAAGCTTCCATCAAATGTTTTTAATCAGAGTAATTAGAAATAATTAATATATCACCATTTAAAATATAATTCTTAATCTTTGGCATCTTAAAATGAAATCAAGTGTGACAAATGAAAGTAAATACGACAAATATGATAAATGAAGAAAATAACACTCACTAATAACAATTTGCACAAAATAATGCTTATATGGGTTTTTTCACTTAAAATCCATGTAGAGCAAAAAAAAATATATTATATGGGTTTTTAACTTAAACTCACTAAGAAATCAAAATATTACACCCTTGTTTCACCAATTACACCCTTATTTCACCAAAATAACAAACAATTACACTCGTATTTTACCAATTATTATTTTTTTATCTCACTAAAAACACTCTTTTACATGTTTCAAGACCTTTAAAATATGTGAATCATGTAAAATATTCCAAAAAAAAGGTAATATTCCTCAAAAAAATCAAATAACTAAGTTAAACTTTTCACCAAAGTGAATGTTTGAACCTTTGACCTCCACCTTCTAAGGGTTCTTACAAAAGAAAGCTTTCCAATTGCTCTATGAACATTTACAATACATATGAAGATAAATATATATTTAAATATTATTTTTCATCATGGATAATTCTTAAAAAATTAAATTTCATAGTAAAATAAAATCATTCATGAATTGGTGAAAAATGAATTAAAAGCTTCTAATTTTGGTGGACCCCCCCAAATCCTAAATTTGCTCTTAAACTATATCAAAGTTTAGGAAAATTAAAAAATATTATTTTATCTTATTTCCAATTCTAAACTAGCTACTTTGGACACCATGGCTACCTGGAGAAATGTCTGAAGCTCTAGCAAACCACTCAGATTTGTACCAGGCCATACAAGGCTATACAAACTCATAAAATGAGGATCTTGGAGAGTTTCAGGCAGATCTAAGCACTTTAAAAGATTTTATTATTAAAAAATATTTTTTTTGTAGGTAACGGGTTTCCATGAGGATGTACTAGTTCTCTGTGAGGCCGTACAACTCAAAAGGATTGATTAAAATGTATTTAGGAGTGATTCAGGATAGTTTTATGTTTGTTTGAGGCTTTGAAATAGATGAAAATTTTCAAATCTCCAAATTTAAATTTCAGATTTATTTACATGAATCTACAGGCCATACAATTCTAAATATGGACCGTACAAATCTGAAATTTTATTTTGAGCGTTTTAAAATGGTCAAAAAATCAGATTTTTGCCTTTAGAAGCTCTATCAGGGAGAATCATTCACAAATTCATTCAGTTTCATCCCAAATTTATTGAAAACATATATGTATGCTATACCACCATTTCATAGAGGTTTTCTAAGCTAAAAATACCATACAAATCATTAAATTTGACTCTTTGGGTAAAAAGTTTGGTTTTGAATGTAAATAATCACCTTCCCTGCGATTTACAAAGCTTCAAAAGATCAAATTTGACTTTTATAGGCATATATCTATGAAAAATCATATTTCATCAATAAATTTGAATTTAAAATGTATTATTTCCACCAATCATATGTTTGAAAAAAAATTATTTGAAAATATTGATTTTTGAACAATATTTCAATGTTTTCACACCAAAAAATTAATCAAAAACATACCATGTATTTGCAAATTAATTTCACATGAATATTTTCTAGCCACATGAATTAAAATACCCTTGAGATCATTATTCCCTGTTTTTACCATGCACTTACCATGATTTCATGCTCAACTATGCTCAACCAAGCTCTGATACCATTGATGAAACCCAAACAATTTATTTAACCAACACCAGTAGAATTTGGCAAATAAATGACTACATGACTAAAACATTTAGTCACAACAACTAAAAATGTCTAAATTCTACTAATTTTTTACAACTTGGCTATAAATGACTAATTTGGTCATCGATTAAAAAATTATTTAATCATACAAATAAAAATGACTAAATAGTTACTCACACAAATATAAATTAGATAAAACTTAAAAAAAATATTATGACAGGAATGTATTCATTGAATATTTCCTCATTTCGTTAGTTTTTATCCTAGCACTGAGGTGTTTTGGGTTATAACAATAACTTGCATGGGTGGTAAAGCTTATTTGGAGATGAGCTAGAGACTTCTGAAAAGGCGGGCAAGAAATTCAAAGTTTGCTGCAAAGAATGTGAAGTCGAGAAGGCCCTTTGCAATGAAGTCAAATTTGGGGATGCCCTCTATAGTGAATTTAGAGGTAATTCAAAACCTTCATTACATTAAACACAAAATCTATAGATTTCTGATTGGTAACTTCTAGTAGTTACATAGGCAACTAAGTACCAGAACCATACAAGCGGTTTAGGGTTCAGGGGACTATTTTTTCATTAGTATTGATTAAAAAAATTATTACAGATGGGGAGGTATATTCATTCCATTATGTTACAAAAATTCTTAATTTTGATTAAAAAGTCATTCTGTTACAAAAAAACTATATAGTCAAAAATTTCTCCCTAAGGAAATTACAAATTCCCAGAGAGCTTTCCCAAGGTCTTGGTTTCCTTCTTATAAGGGTGGAGGAAACTACAAGATTCAAACCTTTCACATTCCAAAACATGAATTTTCATATACCCACCCTTTAATATGACCTATTACAACATATACTTTTTGACAAGTCTTAAAACGACAACCAAATATGTTTTGAACACATATTGGAAAGCATAAAAACAAGAAAAAGATAAAACAAGAGGATGTCCAAGATTTGTTGGTGCCATGTTGATGCCAGCTTGATGCTCATTGATCCTCTGTATACTTGGCCTACTTATTCTTCAATTGTCAAATATTGATTCTCCTATTGGTACACTATGAAATCACTAGGCCACTTATATTCTTGGATCTGGAGTAGGTTGGCCTGGGGATATTTCCATATTTGGTCCAATAACACTTTGACATCAATGATGAACTTTGCATATCCAACATCCAAAGCAATTACTCTATCCAAAATGACATTGAAATTGAGAATATTTATATTTTGATAGTTTTTCAAGAAATCAATGACTTGAGAAACTGTTTGACCATATTTACTTTTCCATGCATCAAAACCTTTGATCTTTTTATCCTCTATCAAAATGGAAGGAATAAACTGATGTTTGAAGGTAGCAAAATAATCAATCTTTTCCTGCATTTTTTGCCTCTCACCATTCACATACTAAAATTCATCCAAGATCATTTTCATTATCTTCTCTATTGGCTTGAGTGAGGCCGAAGCACCTAGATCTCTTTGTATAAATTTACACAAGGTTAGCAATATATGGTGTGTAGGTTGCCATTTTTTGTATATTGGATCCAAAATAGAAAGATTGACCTTCAACTGATCAATGGCTTGAGACAAGGAAGAATAGCATTCATGCACATCTCCCAACTTATCAACAACCAATTTTACTATGTATTATAAAATATTCTCAAACACCTCAAGGACTTTCAATTTGGCCTCATCATTTGTCTTCTCATTTTTATTTTTCAAATCTTCAGTTTATTTCTCCAACTTTAACTTTAATGCATTCAACTGATCAACTGGGATTGTACTATCACTATTTATTTGTGACACAGGGTCTTGTTATGGCACAATTTATTAGCTTTGAGAATCACCACCCTTCAACTTTTGCTTTAGTTTGACATTTTCCAAATATATCCTATTCACTTCATCATTCATCTCAATTTGATTTTTTCATAGTCAAGCAATCTTTGCTCCATTTTCTTGACAACAACTTATGTGAACATTGCAGAGTGCACAATAAGGGTGGAAGCTTCAAGTACTGATGTATCCTAAAATGTTTCCACCACAACTATTCCCCTCAACTCCTAGACTACATCAAGCAATCTTGTCTTGTTTGTGTTCTTCTGTCTAGCCCATATTGCTAGAGTATCTGTCTTTGGGTTAAACCCACAACCACTAACACCTTCCTCATAATCAAACTTAGAAACCATCATGGGGTCATCTTGATTTCTCACTTTGTCCAACAAAAACATTTTCTTCAGTTCAAGGCCATGGATGATCAACATGTTACTCTTTAAAACCAGCTTTCTAGCCTCATCAGGGCTGACATTTATTTCATCAATTTTCAAATCCTTGAAAGTTTGTGTCACAATTTGATCATGTTGAGATTCATCAACACCCATTTTATTTATTTCCACATTTTCTTCAAATTCTTTCATCTTCATTTTGAGCCAAAAAATCTTTGAATTTTGGGGTATTGATGAAATCATCATCCTCGATGAACCTCATAGAAGCCATAACCCTTTCATCTTCTTGTAGTTTGAGCTCACCTTGTTCTTGTTCATCCATTCTTGCTTCTATTTCTTGACCAACAAGGGGTTGATCAACTTCTTTTTCCTCTCCCATATGCCTCAAAATATTGGCCACCTCCTTAGAGTCACCGAATTCTTCAGTCATTTCATATGGAACCAATGGAGAAACATCATCATAATTTTTCCTTTTGGTAGGTGGTGAACCAAGAGCAGTTGGATCTTACACTAACATTGCATTTGGACTAGGTTCTTGAATCACAACTCCTGTTGGATTTTTGATAGGGAGTTTGGTAGCCTTTGTAGGCTGCTTTTCAAACTTGCCATATATTTTTTCAAAATTATCAATTATCAAATCTATTCTTTTCAAAGGGTTTTGTTTTCTTTTGTCATCCTCAATCTTATTTAAAATTTGCCATTTTATTTTTGTATTATATACCTCTTCAAAAGTGACACAATTTTTTATCACATCCTCATCAAAATTGATTTGATGGGATATCCCCATCCTAGCAAGGATGACTTGTGTAACGAAGTTAAGGTGACCCTCTAGATCATAAACCATTTTTATCCTTGATTTCAAAGAATATTTAGCCTTCAAATAGGTTTTCAACTCCTCCAAGGTATCTGCACCAATGTATAATTCACCAAACATAATGCAATCTAGAAGAAATGTGCCCTTCTTTTGTTTTTTCATCACATATTTCTCCATCCAAAGTATCTACCACATGAATTAAAGAAAATCAATTCTATTTAGCACAAATTTTGGCAACACATGGGGTGGCTAAGTACACCCATATATAATTATAGTATGGTCAGGCAAGAAATACTAATCAACAAAGTTATATTTGTGACCCTATTTTAGGCTATGAGCAAGAGGCCTCAACATTTCTCTGACCTCTTTGGTCAATCTAAGAAAAAGTATACCAAGGGAATTCATGATTATGACTAAGAAACCATCATGGAACACAACATAGTTACTTTTCTGACAATGAGTGTCCCATTTATAACACCATCACTATGTAGGCAATCTCTGTCCCTTTTGATCAATCATGCTCAAGTCCATCTTTTTGGGCCAATTCCTTTTGTTATAATACAAAATTAAATGATGCAACAAAGAATAATATTTGAACTCCATAGGTGTCTTGTTATCCCTTATTTTCAAAACTCTGTCATGCGATTTTTGCTCAATAAATGTTGCAAAATCATATTCAACATTAAACTCTAGATTCTGTATTCTCATGGCCATCATCATCATGCCAATTGACATTCTATCTTGGGCATCAATTCTTAGAACTTAACACAAAGAAAAATATGTCCTTTTGAAATACACAACAAAGTCATCAACTAGAAAAGGCTCAACTGCAGTGGTTAGGATTGAAATCCTTCTATTTTTTTCCCCTTTCCTCATGTACATGGGCAACTCATCAGTCTTATGTGTATTTATTAGACTGGTATATTCTTGTTCACTCTTCTTCAAGTTAACTTTTATGAGGACTTTATTTTTGAGCATGAAGCAATCAATGATTGCATTTTTGTCCACAACCACTAATGGTGACCCATTTATCAAACTAACAATTTTGGTGGTTAGATGATAGTGCTATGCCAATCCTAATCAAATCCACATCAATGAATACATTTGGCAACATAAGCTTAGCCAAATTCAAACTCCATGGGTTTGTAACCAGTCCCTATCCATCTTTATTTTCACAAAAATACCAAAAAATGTTCCATCCTGAGATAGGGACTCTAGCATCTTGGCAGCCCTCTAATACATCCTTGAATAGTTTCTTATACCTTTTGTCAACTGAATTTGGTAAAATGTCCAACAGTGACTATTGAAGGGGCCACTTATTAAGAATAGGGATTTTAATGATCTTATTTGTAGACTCAAATTTATTAGGTACCATGGTTTGAACTAGGGTTTTGATAGTCACTTGCTCTACCAAACTAGTTGAAAATAAAGCACAAACTACATACCAACTTTTATAAAGAGAGTTATGAGGCATACTTACCTAGTTGGAAAATGGCCAAAGTGTGCATATAGAGCTTGAGTTTGCCATCTAAAATAACCACTAAATTTGGTTGAATGATAAAATATAGAGAAATTCCAAATTTGATACTGCTACAGAGCTGATCATTTCACCATTACTCTGGTTCGTGCCATGAAATTGATAAATCTCAGCATTCAAGTATTTCAAACATAGATCATTTATTTAGTCCAATCCAATGGTTGGGTGGGTACTTCAATCATAGGCATCAATTATAACCATTTTGGGGTGGTGATATAGTCATTTCAGCATTTAATGCTTTATCGCATCACTACAAGACTTATTTAAATCTATTGTGGGATCATGGGAGTTTCTGGATGGTTATACCACATCTTTCACCATTTACCACCACCCCATAAGCCTTGATACATGTTATTGCATGATGGAAAGATACATGTTACCCCTTATAACTCATACCATGTTACCACGAACCTTTGATTTGACCATTGTGGGACCACAAGGTCCTTTGGCATCCGTTCATTGTTTATCGTATCACCACAACATTGGATTTAATTTTGGCATGAGTGTGAGACATACTTTATATAACTATTACTACTTACTATTAGCCCACAAGACCTTATTTGAAATATTGTGGGGCTATGGAATGTGTTAAAATTCTCCTAATAATGTTATCGAGTAGATAATTCATTCATTGCAATTCATATGTACCTTTTATAGTTAAATTTTTGACCTAGAGTGTCAAGGAAAATATATGAAAAATATAGAGTAAAGACTTTAGAGAGTTAATATCTCTATGTATATTAGGTTTTGCATGAGTAATGTCCATTTACTGACCCTTAAAAATGATGGGATTGTTAATAGTAGATGTGATCCATGTAATGAAAGTAGTGTAAAATGGTTGTGCATATTCTATAAGTTGCATACTTTAAGGATAAAGCCATTAGGCATATTGTTGACTTTATGCATACTGAGAAAAATATAGCCTATGCTATTATAGAAACTCTTTTTGGTGATTTTGATAATATTTCATCATGTGAAGACTTTTGATAACTAAAGATTCATCAAAATATTTTGGTTGAAAAATGCGATGATGAAAAATATCAAAAACCTAGTGCTCCTTATGTCTGGACAAAGAAACAATGTGCACAATTCTTACAGTTGATGTCTCAGACTCACCTTCCCACTAGATATGTAAGTAGTAGTATTAGAACCTAAACTGACATTAATGGATTAAGAGGTCTAAAGACCCATGACTATCATGTCATAATCAAGAATATTTTACCTATTGTGGTAAATATATCAAGTTTGCAAAGGGGCCAAGACTGGCAATTATAAGATTGGGCCTAATATTAAAGATAATGAATTTACATGTATTAGATCCTTTAAACTTTGATACTTTACCGCATCATTGCAAGACCTATTTACATCTACCGTAGGACTTCAAGAGCTTTTAGATAGTTATATTGCATCTTTCACCTCTTATCACCACCCTACAAGCCTTGATACACATCATCGCAGGATGGCAGGATATATGTTACCCCTTATACCTCATACCATGTTACCTCCAACATTTGATCTAATCATTGTAGGATCATGGGATCTTTTGGCATCCCTTAACTGTTTATTGTATCACCACAAGCATTGGATTTAACTATGGCGAGAGCATAAGACATACTTTATATAACTATTACTGCTTATCGCTAGCCTGCAAGACCTTATTTGAACTATCATAGGGTTGTGGTATGTGTTAAAATTATCTTAATATGGTTCTTGAGTAGATAAATCATTTTTTACGATTCATATGCACCTTTTATAATTAAATTTTTGACCTAAAGTGTCAAGGAAAATATATGAAAAATATAGAGTGTAGACTCTAGAGATTTAATATCTCTGACTATGTATATTAGGGTTTGGGTGACTAATGTCCATTGACTAACCCTTTAACAGTGATACATTGTGTAATAGAATAATAAAATTGATGAGAATATTAAAATAACAAAATATGTGTCTCATATATTATGAATGGTAGGATGGTGGGATATATGTGACCCCTTATACCTCATATTGTGTTATTGCCAACCTTTGTTTTGGCCATTGTAGGACCATAAGATCCTTTGGCATCCCTTCACTATTTATCATATTATCACAAGCATTGGATTTAACTATGGTGGGAATGCAAGACATACTTTATGTAACTATTACTGCTTACTTCTTTCCTACAAGACCATCTCTGAACTATCATGGGGCCACGATAACCCATCTCTATATACCGCAACATCACAAGTGAAGTTCCTACATGCTGCAGGGAAATGGTAATTGTCTTCACTTCCTTTGGTTCCCACACACCCACCAAAGATATTTGAATGTACTACAGGGCTATGGTAAGAGACAAAAACACATCAATGATCAAAATACAAATGCATTTCACATGGACATGATATGGGATGCTTATGAATGACTCCTAGATTAATTTTAAAAGGAATATGGACTCCTAGGATGAATTTTATGAATTTTGGAAAAAGTTCCTCAAAGAAATGTGGTCTCATGGTGATGGAATGCCATGATGAATTCCATGACAAGTGAATTGTTATGGATTGTCATAGAATTCCATCACCATGAGACCACATTTCTTTGAGGCATTTTTTCAACTAGTTCACTGCCTTGTCTATGCTATTGCTAACTATTACGCTTTGATAGATTTTTTTCCAAGCATCTATAGCTTGTTTGAAAGTACTTATTTTAGGATTTTAGCCATAGCAACAAGGTAGTGAACTATTTGATAAAATTATTTGGTAGGCATGTATGAAAAATGTGGTAGCATAGACAAGGTTGTGAACTGTTTGAAAAAATGCCTCAAAGAAATGTGGTCTCATGGAATGCCATGACAAGCCAATGCAATTGGTAGTTGCTCCTAGTTATTAGTTATGCAATGTGAAGTAATTGCATAACTGCTTAGTTTGACTTTGTAAAAACTATATTGTAATTGAAAATTTGTCATCTATCAACATCTAGTTATTAGCTATGCAATGTGAATTAATGCTTTGAATTTAAAAGATGCGCAATCCAATGTAATCAACAATTTGAATATAAACTATAAAAATCTATTTTTTACAATTCATTAGTTAAACTCTCTATTTTATTTTATCTCTATAACTCTATTTCTATGGAAATGCCTTTCAATTAAAAAAATATTTTTTTGTCTCTTAGTCTACATAATTTTTACATTTTTTAAAAAATCTGATTTTTCTTGATATTTTTAAAAAATCTTTAACTTTTGGTTTGCTGATTTTTTTTCCTAAAGATTTGTGTTTCTATGTGTATAAAATTACAAATGGATCAATGTTGAAGGTTGAATACAAATCAATATCATGCATTTGATGAGAGAGTAGTCAATGAGGGGGACATAGACAGATATCCATGTCCATGTAATGATTGTCTTAGTGGAAAGGTGAGAAAAAGAAATCTGATTTATCGATATATGATAAGATATGGGCATAGTGTTATAAGCCATTGGGATTATAATTATTATGAAGATATGATAGAATTATATAATGTGAGAGATGAAGAGGCAACAAACATAGATGAAGTGGCACCAAACATAGATAAAGAGGCAGTAATGTTAGACAAAGGGTTTGAAGTTGATAAAATGTTGAATGAGGGTCTAAATGATGATTGGGCCAAGTTGATGGAGGATGCTTTAAATCTGTGTATGATAATTTTAAGTTAATTCATTTGACAACAATCCTTCAAATTCTTAACTTGTAAGTGGTGTTTGGTTGGACAAATGAGAGTGTAGATTAGTTATTAGCATTATTAAGCTAATTGTTACCACCTAACTTCATATTACCAATAAAATGAAGTCAACGTAAAAATAAAATCACTAAGCTAGGCTTAGGGTATGAAAACATCCACACATGTGAGAATGGTTGTGTATTATTTCACAATAATCTTGCAACTGAGAGTGAATGTTTGAAATGTCATGAAGTGAGGTATAGACAAGGGTTGAAATTAGCTATGGTTCCTAGAAAGGTTCTTCACCACTTTCTAATAATCCCATGATTACTCTAAATGTATAGGTGCAAAGATATTGCTGAACTTATGCAATGGCATGCCCAAAATAAGACCACTAATGGAAAATAATGACATGTGCCTAATTTTAAAACATGGATGGAATTTGATGACAGATGGCCTAATTTTTCTCAAGATCCTCATAATATAAGGTATGGTTTGCCTCTAGATGGGGTGAACCCATTCTCAGATCAAATTAATAAATGGTCAACTTGGCCAATGTTTTTAATAAATTATAACTTTCCTCCATGGTTAGGAACTAAACCATTTTTCTTAATGCTATCATTGATTATACTAGGAAAGAAAAATGTGACTTCAAATACAATAGATGCTTATCTAGAGCCATTATATGATGAGCTAATGGAATTATGGAAAGTAATTGAAGCAATTCAATCTTTAAGGGATGTTCATTCAATTAAATTCACTTTAAGAGTTTCCTTATTGTTTACAATTCATGATCTTCTTGCATATGGCACATTGTTTGGTCTTAGTGTTCATGGATACCATGAATGTCCTGCTTGAAACTTTAAGGATTTTGTGAGGCACTCATGAATTTTGTGTAAGTGTATTTATTATGGAAATCATAGTTACCTTAAAATGGATCATCCATATCATTGACAAAAAACATGTTTCAATGGTCAAGAAGAAAATTGTGAAGCACCATTGCTAATAATGGGTGATTACATTGTTGAGAATGGACAAAAAAAATGTCATTTATTGAAAATGATGGGATTGTTGGTAGTAGATATAATCCATGTAATGAAAGTGGTGTAAAATAGTTTTAAATATTCTATAAGTTTCCATACTTTAAGGATAAAGCCATTAGACATATTATTGACTTTATGCATAATGAGTAAAATATAGCCTATGCTACTATAGAAAATCTTTTTGGTGATTTTGATACTATTTCATTGCATGAAAACTTTCAAAAACTAAAGATTCATCAAAATATTTGGGTTAAAAAATGTGATGATGAAAAATATAGAAAACCTAGTGTTCCTTATGTCTAGACAAAGGAACAACATACATAATTCTTACAGTTGATGTCTCAGACTCACTTTCCCACTAGATATGAAGTAGTAGTATTAGAAGCCAAACTGGTATTAATGGCTTAAGAGGCCTTAAGACCCATGACTATCAAGTCATAATAGAGAATATTTTACCTATTGTGGTGAATATATTGATTTTGGCAAAGGGGACAAGATTGGCATTTATAATGTTGGACCTAATATTAAAGGGAATGAGTTTACATGTATTAGATCCTTTAAACTTTGATAGTTTGAGGGGGGAGGTTGTTGAAGTCCTTTGTCTATTAGAATGAGAATTTCCTTCAACAAGCTTTAACAATTATATGCATCTTTTGATACATCTACAATATGAACTAGAGCATTGTGGCCCAGTAAGAAGGAGATGGATGTATCCTACAAAACTATATATGAAGGTTTTGAAAAAAAAAAATCGTACTAGGGCAAAAATGAAAGGTAGCATGTCTGAGGGATATTCAATGCAAGAGGCCATGAGATTTTGCACATAACATATGAAGGCTTTTAAAAATGTCAATCAATGTGTATGGGATGATGACAAAGATGAGAGAGTTACATGTGAAGTATTAGAAGGAAATGGATGTCACTTCAAGCTATCACATCAAGAAATAAGTATGATACATGCCTAAATTCTTCAAAACACATGTTCGTTCAATAAGTGGCATAGGTTAAAAAAATTACACAATAATTTATTTACTCAATTTCATTTACACATTTATATTATTAATCTTGCTATTTGTATGTTAATATTCTATGTAGAAAATATGAATAAGAGAATCAAGCTTGGATGCAACATCGACCTCAAAAGCGCATATGTCATGATTTGATAGGAGGTGGTTCTTTTCCAAAATTTTAAGAATGGATTGCTAATGCAATTTGTGATGAAAAATATGAAGGTAAAGATATAACAATAGAGGAAAGTGAGATTTCACAATCTCCACATTTATGGGATATGCATTTTAGTGGAATATGGGCCTATGGTAGTCATTTAAGAGTGGAAGAAAAAGACAAAGGAAAGACAAATTATGATTGTGTTGTCAGTGCTAAATTTATTCACAAAATTGAGAATTTTTTTATGTTGGATTTATCCAAGAGATTATTCAAGTGGATTTTGTTGAAAATAGTTCCATATTATTAAAATGTAAGTGGATTCGACCATCCATAGTACAATTTGATGAGTATGGATTTGTACGTGTAAATATAAGACAATTTTTATCAAAGACAGATGAGCTATATGTTTCCCCTCTTCAAATGAGCCAATAATTTATAATTGATGATGTAAGAAGCCTAGGATGGTCATATGTCATTCAAACAGAGTCTCATTCCAAATGAAAATTCATGGAAGTTGTCAATATAATGTCTGATGGGTAATATGTTAATTTACAAGAAACATTCAAAGAAGTGGAAGAAGATGATGATGGAGTGTTTGAAGAAAATATTTTGATTACCAATGAAGAGATTGGGAGAGAGAATGTATTGCATTTCATAGATGAGGATGAGGAAGAAAATCAAGTTGATGCAGATAGGAGTGATCAGGATTCATAAGTGTCCATATCTAGTTGAAACAAGGGATAGTCATATTGATAGTATGATACCTGTAATTATAAACATATTATTGGTTTTTGAATACAAATTATTTTCAATCTATAAATTGAATTCTTTTTTAGTTTCCATTTACAGTTATCAGTGGATTGGAAAGTCAATAGTTATCAACTTATGAACTTAATAAAGTTTTACTGGTTCAAGTTACTGATTTATACATTATTGTTTATTTGGACTTTAGGAAATGAGAAAAAGGACTATAAGGCACAAATTATTTGATAATAGTGATCATGATGCTGAAATTGCATTGATAGATTATGAGTGCTTTCAGAGAGAAAAAGTAGCGAAGAATAATGAATATTTATCATGTCTTAGTTTGATAGATAGGCGAGTTTTAAATCCACTAAGTACTATATTATTTATTTAATAGTGTTTAATGAAATTTTATAGGCAAGAGATTTATGTATATAAAACATAATATGATATTTTTTTGTTTTATAGGCAAGAAAAAGAGTGCAAAAAAATTGAGGAGAAAAAACAAAAGGAAAGAAAAGATATAGCGCTGCCATCTAATAAAAGCCAATGTATTTGTGATTTAACAAATGTAGTTGGTGAAAATAATAGTTGTGATGATGTGCAGCTTGATATAGCATATGGTGATGTGCAGCTTGATATAGTACATGGTGATGTGCAAATTAATATAACACATGGTGATGTGCATCCTGATATAGCACTTGGTGATGTGAAACATCGTGATGATCTATTAACACAAAGTCTAAGAGAGATTATTGAAAAAAATTAGAGCAAAGGAACAATAGGTCTACAGATGATTTATTCAACATTAAAGGATGTGTTTGAAGTGAAATATATGGAGACTGATACTGATCTACCTACTCATGCCACACTTGATGTTGCCAAGGAGCATGAATTTTTGGTTAATGAAAGCCATGAAGAGAGACTGCTTGCATCTGTTATGCCTTAAAGTACACCTGATGCATCTAGAACTTTTGATGGAACTAGTGGATTAGCCAAAAATACCAGTAGTGGTTTAATATAAGATGCATCTACATTTGTGAAAAGACAAAGATTGAATCAATATTTGTATAGATCTATAGATAGGAATGAAAAAGCAAGAAAATTAGAAGGCAATTGGTTGAGGTATCGAGATATGGTGAGCCCATTGGGCCAAATGCTACAAAGTGGGCCTTAGAGTTGGGTGTAAGATGTAGGGCCCATTTGGATATTTGAAAATTAAGTTTTGCAAATCAAGATCCATGAACTGTCAAAAATGTTATACAAAAAATGGAAAATGCTTTTGAGATTACTAGTGGACAAATCTCTAGAAAATATTACAAGCAAAAGATGAGAATTTTGATGAACAATTTTAGATACAATTACAGAAAATTAATCATGGAGGGAAAAGAAAGGTTAGACTCCACTCTATCTCCTAAATAGTGTGAGGCAATGAAATAAATTATGCATTCCAAAGAATATTTGGCAAAGAGTAAAAGAGGCAAGAGAGCAAGAGATAATGTGAGGGTTGGATATACATTTGGCCGAGGTGAGTTGCAAGCCAAAATGGAAAAAATTATAGTAAGTGTATCACTTTTTGGTTCAATTAACATTGTGTTATTTATTTCAATTTTTTTTATTGAACTAACTACATCTTGAAATTGAAATTATATTTTAGGTGGAAAACAGTAATATATAAGCAAGTGCAAAAGATATTGTCTATTATATGGCAGCACTAGATCGACCTAGTAAATCTAAGAGTGGGATGAAGTGAATATCTAGTTTGTCAACAAAGATTTCATATCCATCTATTAAATCTCTAGTAAGAGCCTCTCTAGATCATGTCAACTCAGATGAAAGGTACCAAAAAGTAACGAGTTGTATATTTGATCTCACTTAGCAAGTTTCATAGTTGGTTGCCTCTATTAACCTTATAATTTCTGCATAGAATGAGCATAAATCCATGGATTTAGTTGAGGTAAGAGGCTCTATTGATCTCATTTTTTCTTGTTTGGAAAATCTATATAAAAATGCCTCTTAATATGTAGATAATTGAAATCTGAGCATAGGAAAATCCAACCCAGTTTCTTTATTGTTGTAGTGATCTAGAAAAAGTTTTTTTGGACAAATTTATAGCTTTCATTCTTTACTTGATTATTGAATGCTTTGTATATTTTTTTGCATAATGGATAAACCACATGTAGGGAAATTTTATAAAAATTATCAGGAAAAAAAAAATGCCTTTATGATGTCAATAGAGCTGCCAATATTGATAGTGATCATGATGAACTGGAGAAGAGTGTGTAACACAATCATCATAGTTGTGTTGAATTAGTTGAGGTAATATAATAGTTGTAAGTTATCTGTCCTAATGTTTTGTCATTCTTCATGCTTAAAATGTTTTATATCTCAATATAATATGTATTTTTTTATTTTTGCAGACATTTATTGATAAAATCCAAGAAGGAGATAAAGTCTAGGTGTTGGATCTGTTTGATGGTGTTGTTGTGGGCATTGGATAGATTCACTCACTATCTATTGTACATGGAGTCAAATTAAAGGGAACAAGAGATGCAAATGTAAATATTTTAAAGGTCACAAGTAACATACCCCTTGATTGTGAAGATAAAATATATGGAGCTGTCTGTTTAAAAGAGAAAGAAGGGACCTTCACACGACGACCACTAAAATATTTGAAAAAAATGACATAGTTGATGTTTATCATGTACTAGCTGTTAGACAGCTTGGCCCACTGTTTTATGAAATAGTTTGAATGTGTTCATGTTCAGGAATATTCTTAGTGTTTTTTGTCTATTTTGGAGTTTTATAAGAAAAAAAAGTATTGTAACTCAGTTTTCTCAGTCACATTACTGGGAAACACACTTTGTATTAACACATTTTCCAAAGCAAAGACACATATTTTTGTCTTGTATCTGCTATAAGAACACCTTTTCTCAATAAAATTTTACTATTTTACCTTCTTAATAGTTATTTCATTATGTCCAAATGAATGATTGATTATGTTTTTATGTGTTTTATGTCATATGTTTTGAAGTCTCATCATTATGTCATATGTTTTGTGGAACCTATATTTAATACCCAAACATTTATTAATTCATCCTGAGTTTCAAATTAGAGTAAGTTATATTCCATAATTCTGTAAATGTTGATTCATGAGAAGTATCCATGGACATATTCATGCTCTACATATTGAGAAAAATAGTATTTATGTATTTTATGTGGTATGTGAATAAAATTAAGGATCACTACCATACAACATGGGCCATTTAAAATTCACATGGCCACATGAATCCAAGACTATTGTTAGTACTATAATTGGAGGTGACATAATTAGTTTCCAGCATAATTGGAGCTACTTTTCTTGTGACTTATATTAAAGTACTCTTATTACTTAATTGGAGGTGACTTAAGCAATCAGTAGCCTAATTGGAATTACCTTTCTTGTACTTAATATTACGACTTAAATTTTTTCAAACTCTTGTCATCTATAAATTAATGAAGAAGTTAATGGAGTCTTAATCAATATGGTATGTGAAAAATATAAAATAAGAGTCTAAAATTTGACATCTCTCCACATTTTTTAGATAGATATATTTCAAATATCTATAATACTACTACTTATACGTCCAATGGAAGCCGAAAAGATACCCCCAGCTATAGAATGTAACAAGTAAAATAGTGTAATGGGTGTCTGTAATCATCATTTGTAATACATATTAAATATTTTAAAAACTCTTCTTTCAAGAAGTGAGCATTTACAATTACATCAATTATATGTTTTTGATATTATAAATCTACAAAGAGGGTGTAGAGCCCAAGTACAAAAATCCCAAGGGACAGAAATACAAGCCAAAGGCCACTAACAACCAAAAAATAGAAGACATATAAAATCAAAATAGGAAAAAACAAACAAAATAGGGATTAACCATAACAAAAACACTAATTTTTTATCAAATATTTCCAATCTTCTTTGATGAAATTAAGAAGGTCCTCCATGCTAGCAATTTTTTCTTCTAAAAATATATCTTCTAGGAGGTCTTGTAGAATCATCAGGGAATAAGCCACATGGTGGACAAATTTAAAGAAAATAGTGGTTAGCACCTTCATTTTATTATGAAGGGAGTGCAAATACTTCTTCACTTTTTTCAGCTCCCTTTCAATCTGGCTCTCCTCTTCACTGGTATCCATTCAATACTCCTTGTCAGAATCAAAAGAGGAGTCATTTAACTCCTCAAAATAACTAGTTCCCTCCTTCTCCCATTGCTAATCAGGATTGGGTTTATATTTTAATTTACCTACTTCTTACCCTAATCCAAGGTAGAGGGATCATCCACAGTCTTTACCAACAAATGTTTTTCCCTCACCAATCTCTTGGATTCTTTCCATACGGCTCTGAAATTTTAAACTAGACCTTTCCTCCACAACCTCCTCACCTTACACTTGGGCCTCCAGGTGCTTTTTATCATTGGCCAAATTTTGAGGCTCCACCCCCACCACTTTCTTTTTCTTACTCTTTCCATAATTGATCTTCTCAGAATTGATCCAAACAATCAATTTCCTCTTTTTATTGCCAAAAAAGGAAGGGTTATTTTTTAGCTCCTGTAGCCCTTCAACATCTAGAGAGTCAGAAGTGTTGAGGGATCTAGAAGCCACAAAAATCAAGGAGGGAAAACTAGAGCCTAGCCTAAGAGGTCAAGAAAATATTTTAAACTTAGGGGATAGGTTTGAAGAGGGGGGGAAAGGTTCTTGGAAAATGTTAGGGAACCATAGGGACCATGGAACAAAATCTGACACTCAGGGAAATGTGATCATCAGTTTCGTTATCATGGGAACTATCTAACACTTGAACTTTTAAATGCTTAGAGGGACACAATGCAAGGTGAAAGTGATAAAACCTAAAGATAAGATCTTGGTGGAGTGGAATGGTAGAGGTAGCTGGGGTTTTTTCCAAAGAATTTTTGACAGACTTAACAAACATCTCCAAGGATGACAGGAGGAAGAAGGGGAAGTTAAACAATATATTGTGATGAAATTGATTCAAAAGAGTGAAATGTTAATGATAAAAGCACTTAAAATGACCTTCAAGGGTAAAATATTTAATGATGGTGAAGCGTACCTTGTCCCAAGGGTTAAATGATCTCTCTTTATGAAAGCCTTCTTGCAAATTCATCGGTGCTTCTCCTTCAATGAATAATGTTTTTAACCCTTCTGGGTCTTGAAATTTGGTGAGTCTTTTCAATATTTTGACATTATAGCATAAAACTATGGCCTTAGAAATTGAATCCTCACTAACAATAAACTCTATACCTCCAACTTGAGCTTTACGATCACCATTCCAACTTGAAGCAAATTAAATGGAGATGTTCTCATCATATCCATTTATACATTCAAGAAAATGATAAATTCCACCTTCATAACATATACTCTAGAGGATAGCATCCTCTTTAGTTTTATCACATGATAACGACTCAGTTCTGACTCTTTATCCTCCCATGATTGTTAAAGATTCATCAAATTATTGTGTGGCTGAAAAGGGACCCAGACCAAAGTGAATTACCACCACCAAGGATTAACATTAAAAATTGAATCAAATAATATGGAAGCTTTCGAAGCCCACACCCAATCTTTAGTAAAATTTAAGATGATTAATGATTGTAGCACATGTGAAAGAGCTTGCCAGAATTTGTCGTGGGAGAACATGCCTTAAAAGATTAAGGTTGCCTCGTGTGATATTGATTTTATGTGAGTTGAAATACTCAGAATAAATAATGAGGAGTATATCATAATGATGATGAATGAAATCAAGATGAATAAAAATGACTAAATATACTACCAAATTGATCAAAATGATGATTAAAATTAATGACTAAATAAACTACTAATAGACAAAAATAAGTGAATAAATATGACTAAATAAGTGACCAGTTAACAGCAATCAATGAATAAATTAATGACTAATTATATCAGTAAATAAAAATGACTAAATAAGTGACCAAATTATAGAAATCAATGACTAAATATACTACCAAATCAATCAATCAAAACAACCAATAAATGACAAAAAATGGATTAGTCATCAATTTGGTCGCATTATAAATGACTAAATTTGGTTTAGTCATCAATTTGGTTGCATTATAAATGATTGGAAATAAAATACTATTGGTCACATGAACATGTTTGGTAATTTATATGCAGTTTTAGTAGTTTTTTAATCATATATTGCTCTTTTTGTACTAGTACAAGCAAAATTAATGGAGATAAATCTTGTGCCCACTGAGGTGGTTCCATAAGAATTTTGTTAATCAAGATTAAAAAACTACATGAAAAGGGTGCCAATATGTCTTTATCCCTTTGACATATAAAAACATGAATTTATAGTATTTCACCTATGACCGATAAAACCAACTAACCACTTCTCACGAGAATTCAACCTGAAAAGTAGTTATAATTATTTAACTCATAAACATAAATCAAAGTAACTAAAGATTATTAAATGGTTTATTTATAAAATATGCATGCCCCTTTACATTATTATTTACCTATCATTATTTATTACTAACCTAACAACCTAACTTATTGTTTAGACTTTGGAATAAGTCCTAACAATGTGTTCTATGTTCTTTGCCTTTATTGTTATGCCATTACTTATATCTATATGCACCTCAGATGTTAATACCTTACAAACATTTTTATCTATATTTGGTGTTTTATTTTATGGATATGAATTCAACCAATATGTACTAGGTCATGTAGATATAAATAGATCATATTATGAGATATTGAGTGGATCAAAATGAAGTTTTATCAAATGTTCATTTACCATATTGGTATTAAGAATATTATCATCATTATCATAATCATTCATAATTGTGTCCTTTTGTTGTTTAGTATTGATCAACAAATGCATCTCACATGGTTTAGTTTATGGTGGTTTGAATATCATTTATTCTTTTGGTAAGTATGTAATATTTAGAATGTTTGGAGCCATTGTTAATGGTATTCTCTCTATTTATTTGTCATTTTGATCCTTATCTTGATTTGAATTGTATTTTTATAACCATATTTGTTGTTAGGGTACTTTTGTTATAGGAGAAGTACTCATAATGTGTGTTTTTCTTGAGTGATGTATCAATTTTAGGACCACCACTATCTTTGAGACTTTATATTTAAGACTTTGTATTTTAGTCTTTAAATCTAGACAATAATTTGTATGATGCTCATGCATTATATGAGATGAATAATAGTATTTAGATATCCTTATAGGATGTGGAGGAAGTAATTTGATCCCTTTTTTGTGAAGTATTTCTCTCAAGATTTCACTTGGTATTGTAGTAACCATTGGTATAGTATTTGAATAACTTATTTTAGATGTATTATGTTGTAACTTTATATTTGGATATGAAACCTTGTTTAGCACCACAATGGTAGATGATGATGTAAATACATGATTAACACTATCATATTTTGGATTCTATAGGTATGTGATATGATTTTGTCACTCTTTTATTGAATTTCTCAGACTAGTCATTTGATCTTGTAAAGATTCACAAGCACAAACCCCTAGGTATCTCAATTTGAATATGTATACATACACCATCTACCATTCCCATTGAAGGAGTGATAGAATTGTATTGGTTAGAAGGATTGTATCTATCACCCTCTTTAGGGTTATGAGGAATAATAAGTTCCTTGTTGACCATTTTAAATGTTTTAAGAACTGATATGAGAATAAAAAAGAAGAAACATACAAATGTTAGCATTCCAATATGATGTAATAAGGATATATAAATTTTAAACTATTGGTTGATTTTTTTCAAAATATGAGATATGTTTTTCCAAAATAATAGGAATTGAGATGAACCCAGAAAAATAGAGAAACAAAAGTATAGTGTATGACCAATAAGTCTAAATTTACTAAAAATAGTAAGATGCTAAATTTGAAAATCCATACCATATTTTTTTAAAAATGGTTTTTGTCTATGTAAACATAATTAAAATAAAATATCTGAGGAATTTTAAAATTAATCTTTTATGAATCAAAAATATGCCAAACAATGTGGAATGCTTCGCAATCAAAATCCTAGAATATTCTAAATATAGAATCAACAATTTTGATAAAATAATAATTTATTTATGATATTTGAGATAAGTTTTCAAATAAAATATTATTTTTTACAAAACCAAAAAATTAGTTTAAAAATAAGTACACCATTCACCTTGTATGTCAATATTTACTAAATATAGTAAATTATAAAAATTAAAAAATCCATATCAAATAGGGGAGAATAAAAAGAGGGTTTTAAATATACAAACCTAAGTATAAAATACCTCTGAAGAAATTAAAAATTCATCTATTTTTATTCCTAAATGTGCCAATCAAGGAAGAATAAACTTGAAATTATATGAACATGAATCTTGACAACTAGTGGATGATAAAACCCTAGGGTAGAGTTTTGGTTGTAAACCTAGGAGGTTGTAAACTCTATATCATAAGTTTTTGCATTCAACATAGGTCGGTTTCACCAAATATTTAAACCTAAAATATAGATTGGCGAATTTAGGGTTAAAGGGGTAGAGATATCCTAGGGCACAAGAATGGTAGACTATTTCTATAGTAGGATAATTAATTAAAAAACTTAGATAAACATTTATTGAACTAATTATGCTGAGATATGTTAAAAATTAAAATTAAAACTATGTTATATATTACAATGATAATGAAAACAAAATACTTAGTTAATTTTGATGCTAATATAGATATAGATCTACAATAAATAGGAAGTAGGATAGAGTTTTTGTATCAATCATCATATTATGGAAAAATTCCCTATATAGATGTAAGCACTTACATCACCCTAGATAGTTACATAAATGCTACTGTATAATTTAGATGTAGGTGTCTAGTATGGAATACCTAATAAAACTAGATGTGAGCACCTGGATTATTTTTGGTTTTATGTCACCTTCATTAGTGTGTGTTTGGATATGGATCATGAGTTGTAACTCCTTATCAAATACAAAACCCTTATTTCTTCATCTTCATATTGGTTGTTGGAAAAATGGATTAGTGGGTACATGGTGTTGAGTTTCGAAGGAAACCATATATCAATGGGCATTGCCTACATAGATAATACTTTGAATAAGATCTCAAACTTATGTATTTATCCCCTACGTGTTGTCTTGTGTGTGTATAAGGATGAAATGTGTGATAAGCAAGTATAAAAGTGACCTAGCTTATAACTTGGAGAATGTGTCTCATGGAATACCCTTTCAATAATTTAGACTTGTAGATATGATGTCCCTATGACTGATATGGAATAAGGAAAGACATGAAAGTTTTGCTCACTTGAATGTTTGATTAAGTGATTTTGGTAAGTTGCCTTGTGAGAGGTAATAAGTTTCTAGGTATTTTCTATGTGAGGAATGAATGAGGATTGATTATTTATTTATATCAATCCCTTTGGAGAATATCTCACATTCAATTATGGAGGCCAACCATAGGAACACATTTCATTTTTAAATTGGATCACTTTAGGTCACTAGACAATAACATTATGATAAGACACTTGTGTTGATGTAGGTGTCTTACTAGGATATAAGTGTCCAAGTAGTTAGGAAATAGGAGGACATCCCAAATTTATAGAGATAAATATAATAAAATTTATAGTATTTTGGGTATGATAGAAGGTCTGAGTCATCAGAATAACATTGGTCGGACTAAGATATAAGTGATTTGGGACATATAGATAGTGTATGTGAGCCTTTCACCAATGGTAAAATTCTAGAAGATGAAGATACATCCATGATATATATTTTCCAAGTTTACAATACTAAGGTGATATATTCAAAAATAGTGTCCACACACCCTAACTATGTTTTTTTTGAGATCTAATAAAGTTTTTCTATGAGTTGATGGATTGAAAAAATACAACTACTAATCTAAGAATTATTTAATTTTTTCATCACTAAAGTATTACTTGATGTTTTTTTAAAGTTTGTATTTTTTTGTACCCTTGTGAAAATTAGTAGTCATTGGATTCATCTTAATGAGATGATTGTAACATTATAAGCCTCTGGTATACTTTTTTTATAGCCCCATAACCCTAAATGTTATAACTTAAGCCTAAATTATTGCACCCATTCTTGAATTCAAGCATCGTAAGTCTAGCACCCGAGGCAATAAAAAATAGAAATACACTCTAGGAATAATTCTAAGTAAAAATAGTTGGATAGAAATGGAAGGGATGACTATGCGCGGGGAAGGGCACGAGGGCGATCCGGTGACAGACGACCCGGCAACAGGGCCTAGGCTAAATGTTGAGGGCTTGGGAGGACGGGATGTGGGAAAAATAGCGTTCTATTCCAGTGAAAAGGTAAAACTGAATAAAGTGAATGGATGTTTGCTCAGAAGGTAGGACCGACAGGTGTTAGTTATCCCACAGGAAATAGTTCAGGAGGACATTGAATACCTCTCATCACATACCATGATTTGCAAGTTCCTAGGAATTAGAATCCCCCAGCCGGCTTTGGAAGCCTGGATTAGGTGCTCCTGGGTAGTTGATGGAGATTTTGACATTATGTTGGCAGCAAATAATTACTTTTTGGTGAGTTTTTCCTCTGTAGCGGATCGTAATCATATTTTCGAAGGAGGTCCTTACTTCTATGAATGAGTGGGCCTTTTTCTAAAACCATGGCATGTGGGTTTCAATACGGCTGAGGAACTTCCAGCCTGTGTCCCGGTCTGGGTGCGGCTCCCACAGTTACCGCTGGAATTCTAGCAGGAAGACATCCTCAGACAGATAGCAGCTTTACTGGGAACACCAACAGTGATAGCCCATCAATCTCTAGACAATAAGTTCATTACATATGCTCGAGTGTGTGTTGACATGGATTTAACTAAGCCTCTTCCTGATTCACTGGAGATTTGTCTGGGTTCACTGACATGGATTCAACAGATTGACTATGAATCCATTCCTTTCAGGTGCAGAATCTGCCATGTTTATGGACACCTACATAGACAATGCCCTCAGGCTGCCAAAGATAGAGGACCAATGACAGAGATCTCAATGCCCTCTTCAGTGTCTACTGGTAAGATACCTAGGAGTGCGGGGCAGAATCAAAGAGCTAAAATCCAATCGGACAGCATGAGTAAAGGTAAAAATCCAGTTGCTGGGAGTGTGATGCAAGACTCTGTTGATCATTTTAATAGTGGAGTGGAGGATTTTATTCCAGTTAGGAAGCGCGCAAGAGGCCGAGGACCAAGGCGAGGGATTGTAGAGAGGCAATTGGAACAGGGTTTTAACAAGTTTGAGGCCCTTGATAATATGGTTGTTGAAGAGGGCTTTCTGATTCAGGATCTAGGGGAAGCTTCAGGGCAGTAGAAGCATTGTTCAGATCCCATGGAAGATCAAGATAGGATGGATCAAACACCCCTAGCTGAACCTCTAGGATTAGAGGAAGGGCAGCCTGTGAGTGTGATTGAGATTAAGGAGAAGGAAGTCAAATGGGCAGATTTGGTGAAGGAGGGTGATGCTTGGAAAAAAGACAAAAATTCTGCTTTGGCCCTTGGGTTAAGTCAGAAACAATTCAAAAAGGCCACATCATCTGGTACTCCTAAAGTGGGAAGGAGGAAAGACCAGGATAAACTCAAAATTATAGGTGATTTATTGGTGGAATCTGGGGTTGTTAAGACCATGGAAGAGCACTTTCCCCAATCCACCCAATGATAGTTTTATCCTGGAATGCAAGGGGTTTGAATAGCTACCCTAGGCAAAAAGCTATTCATAGTTTGGTATGGGACCACTCTCCGGATATTTTTTGTATCCAGGAGATGAAACATTCAGTTGAGTCGTTTATTGCTTGTATGCCAAATATTTGGCATATTGGGCAATGGCAATGTGTTGGAGCTAAAGGCAGCTCAGGAGGGCTTGCTATGGGATGGGACCAAAGGAAAATCTTGCCACAACATTGGCTTTCTTGTATTTCGGCCTTGTCAATGGTGGCCTCTTCTTTGGAAACCGGTGAGTTATGCTTGGTTACCTCAGTCTACGCACCTGTTGACATGGGAGGGCAGCAACAGCTTTGGGCACATATCCAGTACATCCGGCAATGTTTTCCTTTCTTACCATGGATAATAGCTGGGGACTTTAATGCTGTTATTAGCTTGGAGGAGAAGCGTGGTGGACTAAACCGTTTAGGCTCCTCTTCTGAGTGCCTGCGCCATCATATGGAAATGCTTCGTATCTCGGATGTGAAACCTTCCAACGGACTTTTTACTTGGAGCAACTGAAGAACAGGTAATGATGCCATTTTTGAACATCTTGATAGATTTTTAGTTTCTTCTTTCTGGCAATCCAGTGCTTTCACTCTCACATGTGAGATCTTGGATTAGAAGGGTTTGGACCACTGGCCTATTAAACTTTCCATAGTCCAGATTGGGGGTCCGAAAAATCCCCCTTTCAAATTCCAGTTGATGTGGCTATGGGATTCTTCTCTTCATGAGCTCATAGGTCAATGGTGGAGATAGGGCGGCCCACCTTATGGCACAGCTATGTACTCTTTCCTGAAGAAGCTTCAGTATGTTAAAAGGAAATTATAGATATGGAACAAGACTTGTTTTGGGAACTTGCAAAGTCAGAAGAAGAAAGCGCAAGACCAGTTGGACGGCATAACTAGGCAGATAAGAGAAAATGGGCTCTCAGAAGACCTTCCCTTGGAGGAAGCTAGAGCGGCTACTACGCTTGCTGAGTGGGAACTTCAGGAAGAGATCTACTGGAAATAGAAGGCCCGCAATGACTGGCTCCAGGAAGGAGATAAGAACACGGCCTTTTTTCACAAATTTGTGCAAAGGAGGAAAAATGGTAATTTTATTACTTCTCTTATTACTCAAGATGGAACACACCTCTCCTCCTCTCAAGACATTAGCAGAGAAGCTGTCTGGTATTTCTTAGAACTTTTTGATAGCGATGCATTGCTAGATGAAGGGGCAAAAAATGCAGTGTTGTCCTGTATCCCATCCTTGGTGGACGATAGAATGAATGAAGGTCTTATGCGTCCAATTGGGATGGTTGAAGTGGAGGAAGCTTTGTTTATCATGAAGAGAGGTAAAGCCCCTGGACCTGATGGATTTCTAGCTGATTTTTTCCAAGACTTCTGGGATATAATTAAGCAAGACCTGATGAGTGTTATACAGGAGTCCTATTCTAGCAAAGAAATGCTTCGTGCATTGAATGCTACTTTCTTGGTGCTAATTCTGAAGAAGGAGCAGGTGAATAAGCTGGATATGTATAGACCCATTGCGCTCTACAATGTTGTCTACAAAGTGATTACTAAGCTCATTACATAAAGGCTGAAAGGGCTCCTTCCCAATCTTATTTCAGAGGAACAAGGCAGCTTTGTGGTAGGTAAGCAAATTCTAGATGGTGTGGTGATAGCTTCGAAAGCTATTCACTCCATGAAAACTTCTCAAGAGAGGGCTATGTTTATCAAGCTTGACCTTGCCAAAGCCTATGACAGAGTTAGCTGGAGGTTTTTTTAGAAAGTTCTTTTAGCATTTGGCTTCAAGCAAGATTGGATTAGGTGGGTGTTAAGCTATGTCACTACGCCTTCCTTTCCAGTTCTTGTTAATGGAGCACCAACAGAGCTTTTTGGAGCATCTAGAGGGCTTCGGCAAGGAGATCCAATCTCTCCTTACTTGTTTATTCTCATGGCCGAAGGGTTTGGGTGTTTCTTCAAATGCTGAGTCTCTCAGAATGCTATACAGGGGTGGAAGTGGGAGAGCAGGATAACCACCTTATCCCACCTCCAATTTGTTGATGACACTATCTTGGTTGGTGAAGCTAGGATCAGGGAAGTAAAGGCTTTCCACACCACTCTTGATAATTATTTAGCGGCTTCGGGACAGCAGATTAATGAGCATAAATCTTCTATTTACTTCTTCAACACTCCTGAGTCTATCCAGAGAAGAATAGCTGCAATTCTTCAGTTTCAGATTCAAACTCTCCCAGTGGTTTATTTAGGCGTTCCCCTTGTTGTGGAGCGTCAACCCAGGCTATTTTGGTAGAATATTCTGGACAAGTTGAGACAGAAGGTAAGTCACTAGACTTATAGATGGCTATCTACAGTAGGTAGGGTGATTTTGTTACAATCAGTTATTCAAGCTTTACCAATATATCGAAGCATGGTTCAGTGTGCTCCAGCCTACTTTCTAAAAGAGTATGATGTTCTTTCCAAGAAATTTCTGTGGAGTGGTAATCTGCAAAATTCTAAATGGAGTCTCGTCAACTGGGACATGGTGTGTAGACCTAAGCAAAAAGGTGGCCTGGGATTATGCTCGGCTATTTTGGCTAGCCATGCCCTTGCTGCCAAGCTTTACTGGCATTGGCGCACTAACCATTCGGCCTTGTGGGCCTGAATCCTGACTACCAAATACCTTTCGGCCATTGATCTTCATGATATTGCCAGATTTCCTCTTGAGGGGAGAGGGTCTATGATATGGGATACCCTCAAGCATGGAGCGCAATTGGTAAAGCAAGGCCTATTCTGGATGTGCCGCAGTGGATCTGAGGCCCTATTCTGTAAGGACTCATGGGATGGTACACCTCCACTTTTACAGTCACATCCGCATCTGCAAACTCTGGTGAACTCCTTTCATGTTGCTGGGTGGAGTGTGGTGATGCATTACAAAGAAGCTTATAACATGGGAACGACCATTGGATACAGGTGGAAACACTCCTCGGATTGGCTGCCTAGAGGCTCGGAGGAGGAGAGAGATGAATTATCCCTTATCCTGGAGACTAGAAGGTGTGGTGCAATGCAAGGGTGTGATGAATTGGCCTGGAGTGGGGACTCAACAGGGCAGTACTCTGTGGCTACAGGATACAAGACTTTGCTTAAGCAAACGGGAGAGGAAGGACAGTTTCAATGGGGAAAGAAAGTCTAGAATCGAATGGTGTGGCCCAAATGTAATGTTTTCCTCTGGCTCCTCACGCACAATAGATGTCTCACCTAGGACAATCTTTGTCGAAGAGTATTTCAGGGACCTTCTATTTGTGTGATGTGTTATAGCAATGAGGAGACATGATCCCATCTATTTTTCCAGTGTTCGTTTGCTCAATAGATATGGCACCTGTGGTGGAGTGCGTGGAGAGCCCCCTATAGGCATGTTTCTTCTTTAAACAAATTTTGGGCTCGAATGGGCTATGCTCCTGTTAAAAACTCCCTATTACAGAATGCTTGGGCGGTGGGACCCTCCTTCATTCTGTGGAATTTGTGGCTGGAGCGGAATAGGTGAATCTTCAGGGGTGCACGGATTGAAATGAGGAATCTGTGGAGTAAGATTGTTAGTGCGTTGTAAGAAACTCTTCTTGCTAGGTCAGTGCTTGGGGATGGTTTGGAACAGGAAGCTGCCGAAGTGCTTGGACACTTGGGAATTGACTTCTCCAGCGACAGCATGGTGAGAAGTAACAAATGCCAGGCAAAGTGTAGGAGCCAAATGGCATGGCCGGTCAGTAAAGCTAGGCATTGGACACCCCCAGATGAAGGTTTCATTAAAGTAAATACTGATGGTTCTTCTCGTGGGAACCCAGGTGTAGCGGGTATTGGTGGAATCGCCCGAGATAGTTCAGGTAAGATTAGATTCTTGTTTACCATTTACAAAGGTTGTTATACTAATAATCAGATGGAAGCTGAGGCCATTCTGGAGGTGGTGGAAAGCTGTTGTCGAGGGGGCCATCTCAATGTCATTTGTGAATCGGATTCACAAGTTGTGGTTAATTTGTTGAACAAGAGCAATTATGGTAAGACTGATTGGCATTTACAAGCTATTATCCAACAGATTAAGCAATTAAGTTCTTCTTTGAATTCGATTTCCTTCCAACACATTCCACGGGAGTGGAATGAGGTTGCGGACTGCTTAGCTAAGTGGGCCTCAGAGAATGGGGCATCTTGGAGAATTACCGAGGAGACTCTCCTTCCTCTGAATTTGTATCAAAAGCTGGTCCATTTGGTGGATCAGGAGAAAAACTTGTAATCGGTATTTTGCTTGGTTCTTAATAAATTTTTACCCCCGTTTAGTTATAAAAAAATCTAAGGAAAAAATAGAATTTAAAACTTATAACTCATAAGTTTTTGATATGGTTAACCAAATCTAAATTGATGTGTAAGGCATGTCTATAAAAAAAATATTTGAATGATTCAAAGATGAAGTGTACTCAATAAAATTACTATTGGACCAACTTACTACACTAGTGACAAACATATCTAGATCCATGACTAATACACACACAATGCCACCATCCAATAAATCTTCATCTAGCCACACAGGTTCTCCCAACCAAAACAATCAAAGTTAAAATACTAGCTCAGTAAAAATTCTTGAAAAAATAGAAGTACACAAGTTTGATGGTAAAGGATACAGTCACTTGAATCAATCAAATGGAAAATTTATTTCATTCATATAAGGTGATCATGGCATTTATGAATTTGAAATAAAATTAATTCATTTGGTATAGATGGTTATGCACTCAAAATAAAAATAAGGGTCTTATTATCAATTAGTAAATGTTTACTATTAAACTACAATTACACTAGTGTCGTAGAAAACTAATTCAACTAGCTAGCAATACTGAGACAAATAGGCACTATCAATGATTATATTTAAAAATTTTCAAACTTATATTTATAGGTAGATTACATCACATAAGACAAATTTAATAACATATTCTTGCATGGGATCAAGGAGATAATCCAACTTGATTTTTACATCCAAGTTTAATATCACATTCCAATGTCTTTACACATAGAGAAAAGGAATAAGATGAGGTCAAATGATGGGATTTCACTAATAGTAGAGATCATAGTTTTCTTGCATAATAATTACCTAAACCTACATGATTAAGTCCTCAATAAATTGAATAAAAATAAGAAAAAGGGTTATATTTCAATTGCACTAGAAAATATATAAAAGGACAGTAATGTGTTGAGAATAAATTATTCTACAACAAAAGGAGAAATGAAGACAAAGATGATGATGAAGTAATAGGTGAGGCTGATTATGAGACAAAGGATGAATATGAATATTCCAAACCAACTATATCATGCCATGTACTCTCCTATATTAACACTTTACAAACACTCATCAAGGTTTTGGGGTTTCTTAACAAAAAAAGGTGAAAATATTAATTGACTTAGGGATTACACATAACTAATCAATAATAAGTTGGTAAAACATTTAAACTTTGTATTTACCTAACTCCAAAAATTTAGGTCATGATAGCAAGTGGTGATACCATCAATTTTTCAAGGAAATGCCATAGTATCAAACCTATTATGGTAGACTATATGTTGGATTCTTGAATTTATCTATTCCCATGGGTGGCTCATACATTATTTTGGGAGTCCAATGCTTCAAAACCTTGGGCATGATAGAAATTAAATTTTAGGAGTCGTTCATATGCTTTAATTTTGAAGAAGTACATGGACTATGAAAAAATATCGACATTGATTAGCTCTCATTAGATGCATACAATTATCAAAAAGGTGCATATCAATTTGTAACAATGTTATTTTCCTTATAAGTATAAATCATAAAGATGTCTATGCATCCTAATCTATAAAATATTTTTAATGACCTCTCACTTATGTTTTGAAGCAATTCCAAAAATATTACCACCCCATAAGAGAACATGATCACACCATTTGATTTTTCCTAAGGATTAAACCAAAAAACTTCAGACCATATAGGTACCCATATGTCTATAGGATCACTCTACATCTTCTAGAATTGATCTCATAGCTACATGAATTATGATTTGGGAGATAGATTTTTAAAATCCAATTTGGTCACTACTTAGTCATTTTAGTGATTTTTGTATTGAACCTAGGGATTTTAGGGCATATATTTTACAATTCATGTCCATTTTAGTTAAACATATAGTAATTTCTTAGGTTTTGGTACTTTACGGATTACTTATTGGTGATTCTAGGAGTCTTAGGTTTTTAAAAATAAAATTTTAGAAACTAAAATTCATTGAATCACTCCTTTATGTCAATTTTACTTATGATTAGGTCCCTTATAGGCAAAATGGTGACACAACAATAGCATAATCATTTTTGACTAGGGTAAATAGAGAGAAATTGGGACACATTTATGCATGGTCACGTAAAATGAATTTGAATTCATGTAAAATTGGTGTTCATGGAGAAACATAGGTTTCATTGGCAACCTATGCACATCCAACCACCCATTCATGTCAATTTTACTTACGATTAAGTCCATTATAGGCCAAAAGTGACCCAAAAACACATATAGAAACATAGAACAATAAACGTAATTAAAGGAACCATAAAAACCATGGGGACTATATAGGAATTAGTAACTAAAATAGAAATAAAACAATGAAGAAGCCTCATATACTGAGAATATTTTATAATGAGGTAATTAGATTAGCTTAATACTACTTATTAAAAATATGGTACAAGAGATGTTAGAGGTTAATATTATCATACATAGCCAAAGCACATCTTCATCTCCTATGATCATGGTGTGCAAGAGGAATAAAACTTGGAGGATGTGATTGGATTAAAATAACACAATAAGTATACCATGAAATATAATTTCCCTATCCTAGAATTGATGATTTTCTAGATGAGTTACATGGTGATATATATTTTAAACAATTGGATCTTCATTCTAGCTACCATCAAATTTGGATCATAGATGATGATATCCATAAGACAAATTTTAAAACTCATGAAGGGAATTAGGATTTTTTGGTAATGCCTTTTGGTCTCATAAATTCACCTTATTCATTTTATCTTTTGATGAGCATTATTTTTAGGCCATTTGGTAGATGTTTGTCTTGGTATTTTTTATGACATCCTAATATACAAACATGTGTATCATATATTGATAATTAATAAACAACATTAAAAATATATAGATACTTCCAAGTTTGATTTTGGAGTATGATATGTGGATTACTTGGGTCACATTATTTTTCATGAATACATCAAATTAGATGATCACAAGATTAAAGCCATAATAGAATGACAAGTGGAAAAACCCCTAAAAGACCTCTAAGGTTGTTTGGGTCTCATAGGTTACTTCTATCAATTTGTGATACATTATGGCATCATAGCAACACCAATCATAATTTTTTTAAATAGATACTCCTTGCATTAGAATTAAACCACCACCAAGGCCTTTGAGATGTTGAAAGAGGCCATGTGCGCCACTCCAATTTTGGTTATCCTAAATTTTTCAAAGACCTTAATTATTGTTTATGATGTGTCCAAATATGGAATGGGATAAGTAATCATGTAGTAAGGAAGACATATTGCATTTTAGAGTCATCAAACAAGGGTAATGATTTACTTAATCTGTTATATGAGAAAGAGATGATGGTTATTATTTATGCAGTCAAAAAATGGAGACCTTATCTAATGGGTAGACACTTTAAGGTAAATATTGATCATGATAGTCTAAAATATTTTTTGGAACAAAAATTTTCATCATAATAACAAAAAAATGGGTGAATAAAATGTTGGGATATGACTTTGGAATCATAGTTAAGAAAGGAAAAGAGAATGTAGTATCAAATGTTCTATCCAAAAGGGATGAATTCATATAGGCATTATCACATGAAATGTACAATTAGGCAGGTAGATTAGGTGAGTGAGGGAAGATCAAAATGAAATAATGACATGGATACATTAGTTATGATTCAAGAACTCAAAAAAATATTATAGTGCCTTAGATAAATTTGAGTGGAAAGGGAACCTTATGGTATAAATATAGGTTGTACATGTGAAAGAAATTTTCCCTGAACCACAAAATCCTTATAGAGATTTAAACTATAAGGGGTTAAGATTTTTTTTAAATTTTTCATAGAATAAAACAATATTTATGTTTGGAAGGACTCAAGGGGGATACTATTAAATTTTTAGTTGAATGCATGATATGTCAAAAAAATAAGGGTAAGAAAATTAAGACACCATTTTTTTTAACCCATTTTGATTCCTAGCCTAAGATGAGAGGAAGTATTTATGGATTTCATAACAGGGTTGCCAAGGTCTGATAGTAAAAATGTTATCATGTTAATATTGGACATGCTCACAAAATATTCCCATTTTTTTATTTTTCATAACCATTTGTAGCAAGTTAAATAGCTACTACTTTTCTTGATGCATTCAAAGACTATAGGGGACCCCCAAAAACATAGTAAGCGGTCATGATCCTACCTTTACTAGTAACTTATAGAAATATTTATTCTCTTGTTTGGGTATTCATTTGGATAATAGTTTTTCCTCTCACCCTCAATTTCATGGGAAAACATAGGTGGTAAACAAATGTCTAGAGGGTTATCTTCATTATTTTATGTGAGATAAACAAGAAATTGGGTTCATTGGTTACCACTAGAAGAATGGTAGTATAACACTTCCTTATATAACTCTTCTAAATGTCTTCATTTATGGTACTATAAAATAACCAACCTCCATCCATCATATCATCCTTGAGGGTATAATCAAATGTTCAATCTAATTTTACTTGCATAACATGCCCCATTTTAGACTAAAAATGGGGGACCTCTTTGTTTTGGAGTCTCATCTTGTACTTTAAGTAGTTCATTATTATTTCTGAATTAAACTAGCCTTCTTAGGAATGCCTATTTTTCTAGATGTGAATATTTAAATCTAAATGTGCTTCATTGCTTTAACTAAGTTCGATTATCAAATGTTCATCATAAGTTATTAGTCAAATTTTCATCTACGTTGCTTCAATTTTAATGTCTAAGTCTACATGGGTCTACTAAGTGTTGTTATATGTATTTACTTATGTTTTGAAACACATTTGAAGCTTCCTTTTAGTTTAGTTCATTTTAGACTTATGAAAATTTCCTAACCATTTCAAAGTTTTTTCTACTTTTCCTTAGTAGTTTAGTTTATTTTTGATTTAAAATAAATTAAAATTAACTAAATACCCATGTGATTTCCCTCTTTTTACTTAGACACTTTCGTATAAATGGATTAAATAATATTTTAAATCAATGGTTGTTGACTAGGCTCTTTTATTCTTTACCCATAGGTACCTAACACTTTTTTATTTCCAATTGGTGACCTTTTACACCTCTCAACACCCCAAACCCATTTCAAAAGTCTTTTGATACTTAGTTGGTTTTACATTTCACCTGGAGCCACGTGTCACTTTTCCACTCAATGGTACTTAGTTATTTCTCTATAGAAGTTATCTCTAAGGGAAATGACATCAATAATGATCTGATCTAGTAGGTTAGCAAGATGTAGCCACATGGCATAATCCCACTACTTTATTATCCCATAGATTCCTGTACTAGTTAATGCTCTAAGCTAGCAGGTTAGTGAGATGAAGCCACATGGTGTAATCCAAATGCTATACTATCCCATAGATTTTTTTACCAGTGAAAAGCCTTTGAGTTAGCAATATAGTGGGATGATTCTATGTGGTGAAATCTTACTTCCATTGCGATAATAATAGTCAACATACACTTGATGCCTAAGCTTAGTAGCACAAATATGAGGATCTGCATGGTAAGTACCCATATTTTCATATTAGGGTTTTGGTTGGGCAAAAATTGATTAAAATAGGCTAAGTATTGAAGGAGGCCCAAAGGGAAGTTTTATACTTGTAATATTTTTTTCATTATCAAGTTTTTTACCCTTTCTAGGGAAGCTAGAACTTTCTCAGGCCTAATCCAATCAAACTGTGACACATGACAAATTTTCATGGAGTCTCAGTGTAGATAAAATTTTGTACTTAAATTTTTTCGAGTTCCTAATGTTAGTCTCCTAGAATTAGTTTCCTGGGGTGTTAGAATCATCAAAGTTTCCTAGAGGTTGGGAACCAATCAACAAGTGTCACATAGACCTGTCAATCTTCTGAGGTAAAAAATTAAATAATTAGATAAGTTTTCTTGCATTTCAAGAGTGACATCATCCAAAGAGGTCATGGACCTATTAGAAATGATATCTCTCAGAGCCAATCATAAAAATCCATGTAACCTAGTTATCATATGCACCAATCTCCTAGTCTTGATAGATATGTTAGAGCTTGAGAGAGCTAATCACAACCAAGAAGTACCACATCAACCAAAGGCATAGTGGTCATTCTTCCATCCATGATAGAGATGTCAAATCCCAGGTGAGCCTGACCAAGTGGAAATCCATCAAGTGTCTCAAATGTCAGACATGATAGTCTCCTAGAGATGATAGAGATGCCAAGGATTGAGAGGGCCTGACATAACTAAGAAAAAATATATTCCCTAATTTAAAAAACCTTAGAGAGCCTGATGTATCATAGATTACCACATGGCATACTTATACACATTTACAGATGAGGCCCTCATGGATTCAAGGTAATTAGAGTGAAGCATATGTGGAATTTTTTAGGATAATTATAGGACACATGGTATAAGTTAAGAGCAACCCAAGAAGATTTAGAGAGAAACCACATGTTTGTAGTCTATCAAGGTAATGGACACACTAGCTATGCAACTACTAAGGAACAATCTTGAATTTGATAGCCTATATGGCCATCAAAACCATCAAAAGCTAGAATTTGACTGTATATTCAATTTGATTTGTAGAATTAATTATGAAGTGGCCCTAACTGGTGAAGTGGTTGAGGATAATGACAAAATTCAATAGGGATATGAAAAATATTATTAATTGAAGTATGGCCTATGCATTGGGATAAATTTCTAAGCACATAAGATAAATATATTCCTTAAAGAAGAATTTTTATAACTACACAAGTCATGGGTGGTTGTTTATCTTGATGTAATCTCAACTATACTATACTACAAGCTTCATTATTGATTTGATTAAACATGGTCTCTAATATTTTCATGATGTAATTGAGTGGGATTAATTCCCAATGGATCTAAATTGGTCCTACCACATTGAATGTTGATAATTGCCCCATTAGCAGAAAAATTTGATTGAGTTAGAAATCCTTAGGCTTATGTGCCTATATGAGATCAATTATTGTGCCACAATAAGGGCTAGACCTTTTAGGATTGAGGAGAGGATGCTTAGGTTGGCTCTGTTTAGTTTTAGAGATAGAATAGTGGACTAGACATGCTTGGATTCTCCATAGTTAGTAGATCAATCATTTTTCATGCTTTCCTAGTGTAGCAATTTTTTTTGTATTATGGGAATAAAATCTATAGCTATAAATTTATTGTTAATCTTACCATTGATAATCAATAAGAAGCATCTTGATACTTAATTTGTTGTGTATTAAAATGTTCATCTCCTATGCACTTTTATGGTGGTTATGTTCCTCTTTACTCACAACAAATTCTCCCCAGACTTTCATACCATCCTTTATATGGAGTTATGTTAGGTTTGGCTAAGCTAAGGACTAGTTTCTATGAGATTTTCTCAACTAGATGCTTCAACTTTATATTTATGGTAGTAGATCATTTTTTCTCTTTATCCCTTCCCTTCTCTATTTTTATTATTGTATTAGTATAGGATTAATATAAATTTGTTTCTAATGTTTAATTATGATTGTTCAATGTTGTGCAACATCATTTAAACACAGTTGAATATATTAGTTATAGACTAATCAAGTCTTAGAGTGTATATAAATTAAGTCATCATCAAGAGTTAATTTCATTAGTGATGTCCCCTTGAAATGGAATAATCGTAATGAGTCACTAAGGGAATATCAGTGTGCCTAGACTAGGTAGAAGAGACCTTGGTGAGATTTATTCATGCAAGTCTCATTTCAAGAGAGGTAGGGTCCTAACAAGATCCTTCCCAATTTTTGGTCATGTAAAAATGTGTGCCAACATAAATGTCACAAGAAGGAGGCCCTAATCTGAAACTGAAGCACTTTTCTTGAAAATTTTATGCCTAAAACACTTATTTTTTATTGCCTAGCCAGTCTCATGGCCTTAGCATGGTTAGGTGGGTGTAGTTGCCTAGTAAACATATCAGGATCCATTCATTGCCTCTTTGAGAATCCTGATTCATTTTTCCCAAAGTACATTCATGGTAGGATTTTAAAAGCAGAACAAAACATTTAGGCACTAAAGGATGCCATCATTAAAACTTGTATCCAATATGAATATATGGCTTGTCACTTATTCTCATATTATTTGGATAAAGATGCATACAACTCATGCATTTGATTATTAGATGGGTGTATAACCACATGGGCTGATTTTAAAAGTTTTTTCCTAAGATATTTTAGAGATCCCATCGATCCTGATACCTTATACCATGATTTTGTTACATCCTAAAGGGAATCAATTGAATCTCTAAGTACTTTCAACCAACACTTTCATCAACTATATGTGGGGTTGAAATATCCTTTCTTGAAGAATGAATTAGTAGCCATAGAGATTTAACTTAGAATATTGTTTATCACCAATTCTATTTTTGTTTTAAGGGCTCCTTTAACTCTCACATCCTTGGCATTGACTTATCAAGAAGCTTGCACCACTAAAGAACAAGCCATATATCATTATCATAATATTGATTTTTCCTACCCATTGAGATAATAAAATGTTCATCCACATAATAATTTAATATAATTGCTTTTGAGTCATCCCATTAGCCAAGTTATGTCTTATAACAAGACATTTCCCCAATAATTAACCCAGATGTGCCACCAAGTGAACTCATCTATAGGGAATGAAGACCATACTTTCTCTATTAATGCATATAATTCTATTAGTTTAGTATGAAACGAGTAGGAAATTTTCACTAATTTTAGTATTCATGTGTCTTTTAATACTTACACTAATTATATTCCATTTATTTCAAGCATTTGCCAATAAATAATGCATGGGATAATCCTTGAGAATGGTGATGATGAGTCTGATGATGAGAACACATCCATTATATTGAGAAACCTATTAACACATGATAAAATTTAAGGTGATATACCTACTCAAGAGGGTGAATCACAAGTGTGGAATGAATTTCTATCTTAATAGATTAAACTATGTAATTTAACTACTCAAACATCAAACTACTAGAAACAATTTAGAGCCATTAAAACAAAATATAATTAGATTAATAAAACCATTCAATCTTATACTTAAATCCTAAAGATAAATTCTCCAAACTATGATTAAATGGAATCAAAACAAGAGGATTGGGATTAATATTACCTTAGACTCAAAAATTTGACATGTTGATTGCTTGATCATGGATTATTGATGGTGATTCAAGGATGCTTGTGATTGCTAGTTTGGCATAGATATTGCATGAGAATCCAAGTTGGCCTTCCATGGAGGAATGGATTTGATCATATAGAAGAGGGAGGGAAAGATCAATGATGGAGATTCTAATTTAAATGGAGGAGATAAAGAGTTGATGATTAAAAGGAATTTAAAATTCCTTGGAAGCCTCTACATTCAAATACTTCTAGAGAGAAAAAGGGAGAATAGAGAAGGTTTTATATTTGGAGGTTTTTAGAATCATTTTTAGGGGTTAATGATGATTAGATAGAGGATTATATAGGGATTAGGTGGGTGAATAGGGAATAGGGGTGTATGAGAGCATAGGAATAGGATAGTAGGTGGTTAGGTGGGTCACAAGAATTTAAAATTCATAAACAATGAATAAGCTAGATTAGGATAGGATTAAGGGATGTTAGAGGAATTAATGATAAATTGGGATAGAATAAGGTTATTAAATGAAGATAAATGAATTGAGATGTTAGATAAATGATTATTAATAGGGGATATATTATCAAGATGGAAGGGGATAAATTAGATAAGTAGAATTAGTGTCGACTAATAGGAATATTAGTGATGTTAAATAAAGTGAGCAAATTTAGATGCCTACATTTTACCCCTCTTTGAAAGGAAAAATGAGTGGATGAACTGGAAGGAGTAATTGTATTTTAAATAAAAACCATGTCATGGATGAATGTTAGTAGGAAATGTTAGTGTATACCATATCATGGATGAATGTTAGTGGATACGATACCCCCTCAAAGAAATATGCATGGAAGAATGAGAAGGATGGAAACTCAAAAGAAGAAATGAGAGGTGGGATGTGATGGATATACAATGGTATGGGATAAGAAACATGAGATAGAGGATGAGGAAGAGGAAAATTGACTTGAGTAATGATCTACAAATTGATGATGCCCATGACAAACACATATGCATAAGGAGTGAGAAGGACTTTGTCACAGTTCTCTACACATCCCAAGGGGGAATCTACCATAACATGATGATGATAGGATAAAACAAAAAAAAATTATATTTATCCCAAGTAAGGACACATGAAAGGGATATATTTAGGCCAAGGCAAGATGATGATTTGATAAATTAGTGATGGGTATAGCTCAAATCTAAAGTTGATTGATATGATGAAGGTGATGAAAGAGAATGATATGATCAAGTGACTAAAAGGAACACATCAAATCAATGATCCATAGTGTGATTACCCTAGAAAGGATACATGATAGGAAATTATAGATGATAAATTAACCAATCAATAATGATGGATGGAAGAAAAGATGAATATGATTATTTATCAAGCCCAATCGATAGGTGTGAGCAATTGAGAAAAATATTAGGGAGATGATTATGAGGATGGTGATTAGATTTATATTATATCTCATGGATATAATTTATGAAAGATTAGAAGATGAGGATGGATAAGGAGAGATATTGTTCGATCTATCCTTGGGCATCGAAACATGGCCAAGTATTGCCTACATAGTTTGAGAAGACCTCAAGGCGATGTAGTTCTGAATCAAGGATAAATGATAGTGATTGATTATAAGATAATAATGATGAGTATGATAGTGATTAGAGGGGAATGTTAGTGATTAAATGACATGACTCAGAATATGATATGAGGATAAATTATTAGATGTTAGTCAGATGAGTCAAGAGTATTTAGATTATAATAAGGATTATTAAATGATTAGATGAAGGATGAGGGTGTGGGTGATCAAGCCATCAAATCTCTCATAAAATCTCATCATATTATTAACAATATGATAGATATAGCACTTGGTAGTATGCCCCATGATATAAGGATGACCAAGAGGACATCGTGACAATGTGCATAAAATGGGCAAATAGTGAACTCTGCATCCTCAAGGGAAATTATAAGCATTATTATAAATTTGGTAACCTCATAGCATCATTTTTAATTTCCTAATAGACAAAATGAGACATGATACAAATAAAATATAAGACAAACAAGATATATACATGATGTCAACGAGTCAAACAACACATAAAAAAACACACACAAATGTCTACATGTAGTGTCACAAAGTCTTGTTAAATGATGGGATGAGTGATTGAGATGATGGGTTGGACTAAGATGATCATGATGTGATTTATGATGTTTATGAAGGATTAAAGTGGGATAAGGATATGGTCCAAAAAACAAATAAAAAATTAGTCAAGGAAGTTGATGACAAGGATTAACAATAAACAAGGCCCTATAAGAATCCAATCTAGCAAGGAGACTAGGAGATGATGGGATCAAATACCTTTCATACTAGAAAATAAATGATTTGATGGGTGCTAGGTATGAAGAGGTAATGATAAGGGAAGTGATGTGATAAAGTACCTTTCATAATAGCAAAGAGTGATGTGATGGGTACTAGATATGAAAAGGTCTTGATAGGGAAGTGATGGGTGCCAGATGAAATTATTGATAAGGTGATGTATGCCAAAAATACCTAGGCCAAGGATGATAAAAAATATAAAGAAATGGGTATCCACTCCAATTTGGTTCCAAGACGAAATGGTGTATCTAAAGATGATGGATGGGAAGACATGAGACATATATTAGATGTGATAAAGGTCAAATGGTATGGAAATGGATGAGACTAGGGGCTTAGGCATAAGACAAGACACCATGAGATATTTTTGGCTTTTTCAAATTTTATGATTTTTAATATTTTTGGAATATTTAAAATTTTAGGGATTTTTGGAATATGGATGTACACTGTATAGATGGGTTTATTAGTAAAGGGAATACCAAGCCTAGAAACTAGGATAAGGATGAGGGTGATGCTGAAAATGGGATGAGGACCAAAGAATAAGGGACTATGGATTTATAATGACTACATCATGAAAGAACCAGATTATTATATCCCTAAGTGTTCATTGGATGATATGGCAAGATGGTTTGTGGACAATTCTCAAGACACTTTCCACTTCCTTATGAAGATCAAGATATGAAGGAATGATAGATAATATGAGGGATAGATGTACAAGGATGAGGTTATATAGATAAAGTTGATGAGGAATGAGACAAGTATGGATGGATTAACAAGGGATGGAAAAATTTTACCCCCAAGTTTTGAGGTACAATGTAGACAATTGATTATTCTACCATGATGGAAAAAACTAGTTTTCATCATGGTACTTGCCCAAGGTACCAGAAGACTAGTTTTTTTCACCATTAGACGAATGATTTTTTTTTACTTTTTATGATTTATTTATTTTTGACTTTTGGATGGCATCTTGATTTATTAGAGAAGGACAAGATGTAGGAATGTTGACCTTGGCTATATTTTTAGCAAACACTTGTTTTAAAGATGTGTAATGTCAAGACCATGTTATCACTTTTATTAGATGCATTGATGTTCATGTGACCTTTAGTGATTCTTGATTGAGACCCCTAAGAATATCTAGACTAGGTATCATCATCATCCCTAAGAGATAAATTATTATTTGGGAAGGTGATGAGAGGTATAGATTTGATTAGATATTGATGGGGATGTATAGGACTTGAATGGATGAGAGGATTATGATAGGATGGTTTGATGGGTGATGGAGGATTAGGACTAGCAGTCACATACATCATTAGATATGTTGGACATTCTCTATTTGATTGGTTTCATATGAAAAAATACTTTAAGACATTCAAGACACTTTGACTTTGTGGTTCATCTTTGATCTAATTATTTGAATGATTATTGGCCATTTGGATACTGCCTTTGACATTATTATGATTTTTTGACTGGATGCAACTTTGACTACCTTTTGGTGCCTAATTTTGGGCTTCATCAAAGGAGTTTAATATTTGACTTTGATGATACCCTAGTGCCTGACATTAGGATTCACCAGGGGAAGACATTTTTGGATTAGGCCAATTTATTCTTGATTTTGATTGATGGGATCAAAGATGACCTGAATGACTTCTAAAATATGGTCTTGAACATTTGTATTTGTGGTACACATTATATTACTCAAGGAAAGATCCATGTATGTTCCTCTTCATCCTTATGGAGGGAGGTGATTGAATGATCATTAATAGGTAGAAAGGGTTATATGATGGAGGAATGCATGGGAGATTATATGTTGAGGTCAATATGTGGTGATGGGGTAACATGATCTTAATAGGAGTTTCTAGAAGGCTTAGTTTTGAAATTGGAGAAAATCTCCTCAAGATCAGTAAAGAGATCACTGGGACTATTTGTAGTATATGCATCCAAAATAGGATCAAATTTACTTTGACAATCTTTAATAGATTAAGCTTAAAATAACTCTATTATGACTTCACCATCATAATTGGGATCCAAAGGTATGCCTGGTGACATATTAGAGGTATCTGGATTAGAGGTATCCTAAAAAAAATAGGCATTATCAGTATCTACTATAATATCGATAAAGGATAATGTTTTTGATGAGAAACTTAATTCGTATAATGGTATTGAACATGATCCTAATACAAATAATAATTATTTTAGATTCAATGTATAAGATGTAATGCTACAAGTAGAAGATTCGTTATTCATGATTGACCTCTAAACAAGGGGTATTTAAGGTGATTGGTGAGAGAGAGAGGATGGAGGAATAATGGGTTCAATAAAGAGAGGACTATAGAGGGACCCATGAGAGATGGGAGGACTAGGATCATGAGGAGTAGACTCAGATTAGATGGAGGATATGGGTGTGGTGTCTTGACATTGGCTTGAAAGGGGAAGGGATTGATTGGGAATGGAATACTGACATTCCTCTTCTAGTTCACCTAGTGATATAGATTCATATAATTCATACTCAAATACTATGTCAACGTGGTTGATGAGGTCTTAAACATAGTCTTGAAAATATCGACATCAATTAATAGTATGCCCCCAGGTTTGATGTTATACATAATATTGATTATATTTATACCCAAATGGCTTAGGCTTAATATGATCAATATGTCATATGGGTGGATAGACCATAATGTTTGTGATGACTAGTAGTTTGAAAAGGTTTTCCAAGGATATAGGAAGGGGAGTATAAGGACCCACTCCACTTTGTGATTTATACGTGGAAGTATTGGACTTTGGATTAGATGGTTGTTGATGTGATTGGGTGGGTGGTCTAGTAATAAATGAGGTGGCCAAGATTGGATTCCCTTTTCTAGTATAGGAATGGGTAGTTTATGGATTATGATTTGTGGATGGAGGATTTGTATGGGACCCACATTAAGGGGCTTGGATGGTGGGAGTAATAAGTTAAATGGGATCAACACCTTTGGGACGTGGAGCACCCATCATAATAAACAACAAGAGGAGTTTAGCCCTGTGGGTAGATATGTATTGGTTGATGAAGGTGGGGTATAGCTTCATGGTGATGGATGAAGAGTGATGGATAATAAAGTGGGATGATGTGGGGGTAGAGAAACTAGGTCTTATAACTGAGATAGTATGAAAAGTGATGATGATGATAAATGGATTAAAGATTAGGATCACATTTCAGATCAATAGTGCAATAGGTGCTAACGACCTATCAATAATGTCTAGTTTTTAAGCTAGCAAAAATATTGAGGATTTGATGCGTGCCTATATTCAAACTATCAATAGGATGATGTGGTGGGTGATATTTATGAATAGACAAGGTGATTGGACTAGAGATTATTAGAATGATGATTGATGGGTTTTTTAGATTGAGACTTATAAAATGATAAGATGCTAGAAAAATACCTATTAGGGTATGAGATCTGACCAATAGATTAGGATGATAGAATGATATAGATAGATAATAAGAAGACTAGCTCAATCCTTGGATTAATTTGGTCAAGATGGGATGGGATATGACTATGTGATAAAGGTGATAAGGTAAGGGGATCAAGACAATGGAAAAATATATGTCGGTAATGATAAATGATAAAAGGGTAAGATGAATGAGATGTGGATGGTTTAAACCTGTATGTGACCTAAAAATCCAATTAGGATAATATAGGATGAGATTAGAGTAGATGGGTGATGAGGTGACTAGGCTAATGTAAGTTCAAGATAAAAGTTTGATTAGGACAAGACGTGGACTTATGATAATATGTAGATGTCAAGACCAAATGTGATTACAATATGTAGGTGATGGGGGGATAATAAAACCAGGATGAGAGTAAGGCAAGGAAAATATGTATAGGATGATGTCAAGGATGTACAAGATAATATGTTGGTGATGGGGGTATGACTAATGATGAATGGTTCTACTGATAGGAGGGGATAAAAAGATGCACAACAATAAGTACAAGAGGGTAAGATAAGGATTACAAGATAATGGTTAGGATATGTAAGTGATGGGGTGAGGATGACTAGACTAAGGTGGGATGAAGACAAGATGAGATGAGATAAGACACAGACAATATATACAAATATAATATGTACAACAGAATGATGATATATACAAAAATATGATGATGAGATAAGAATATACAAGATGATTTTGTGCAAGACCTAGATAGGTGTGTATTAGTTTGGGTAAAAAGCTGACTTGGATTATAAACAACATTGGTCTAGAACAACACACACCAAATTAATAAAGCCACAAACCCTATTATTTGTAAACTGACGGGTATGTAACTCGATGCTTGCACCATAAAATGTATTCATAAGTGAGGTTGTAGGCTAGTGACCCATTATAGAATCAACTAAAACCTCTCAACCCCATTTGCACATGATGGCTACTTAGGAGCTGATAGTGACTCCGAAAACATTATGATTGTTATAATCAAAGGATCCTATGTTAGGTTTGCACAAGTATTCTAGTTACATCCTTATATATGTGAAGGTAAAATAAAACCCAAGTCTATATATGATGCTATCTAACCACCCTTTATATTAGAGATTAATTGACCCTCACTCCATGGAATCTTTTATGGAGAATTTCTCTTAAGAACCTAATGACAGCTCCCTTGATATTTAGACTCCACCAGAACATAAAGTTTGGTCTAGTGCATGGTGGTGAAATACACATCACTAACCCCTAAAAAAAATAATGAGGGTTTATAAGTGATTTTTGATCCTCCAAGAATCGACACAAAGATGCAAGGAGGAGATCATACACCACTATAGCTCTCAAGATATAAGTAGGCAAACAAAAAGGAGATTAATTTAACCAATTAAGATTAAGTGTGAGATATATACAAGATGCAAGAATATACAACATAATTTTAAGCAAGGTGATTAGAATGTTTAAAATTTTCAAAATAATGTTCAAAATGTTAAAAGGTCTTTGATAGGTAACCTGTAAGAAAATGATTAATAGTTTGATTGACACTTTTAAAAAGACAACCTGCAAGATAAATGATTAGTAGTTTGATTGATAATCTTGAGGGGTGACTTTCAAAATAAAATGTTAAACCAAAATATGATGTTATCAAGATGAAATAAGCCTCTAGATTCACCCTGTAAGAAACAAGATGTTAGTTTAATATGCCTTAATAAAAACACCCTAAAAATTCATGATTTGGCTCTATAACTTCTTTGGGGTGAGAGGGCCATGGTGTAGGGGTCTAGGGGTGGCAACACCCCTTACAGGGTCTAGGGGAAGCAACCCAGGTGTGCTCCCTATCATGGTACAGGGCAGGGTGGAGTGGCAGAGCCCCCGATTCCAAAGAAAATTTAGGCTTTGTGGGAGCCTTGGAATGAGTTTAATCACCAATTTTTTTCAAAAAACAACACACTCAAAAACAAGAATTTAAATTCAAACATAAAGTTAATAACTTTAAAAATGATGTCAGTAGATAAGTGATTAATTTTGATTCTTTTAATGATTTCTATTGTCAACTTTGAGAGACAAACTATAAAGTGAATGTTAATAATTTGATAATTTTACCTTGGACGGTCATATTACCTACAGATTAGAAAGGTAATGTGTACTTAAATCTCGTTATTTATATGATATTATTAAAATAAAATCCATTTAATTCTAACTTTTGCTTTGATGATATTTCCTTAAAACTTTAAAGTAATCCTTAGACTAAATTTGTTATTTTATAATTATTAACCAACCTCGCCCCTCCCCCGACAAAACACTATTCAATATGCCAAGAATTCGAATAGATATTGGGATATAGCTCACTAGCATGTGCATTAATTAATGTGCTCTAATTTTTGTGTTATTTTTATTATTTTAAGCATGGGCAACCCAAAAAAATAATTATTCGATGGAAAGAAAAAAAATCTAATTTAAACCCTAAACCAAATACTGTGAATTGAAGTTGAGAAAACCACAGCTTGGAGGGCAAAGTGGTACGGTTTGAGATTGTGACTTAGATCCACCTGCCAATAACCAAAGAGAAGTAGAGACCAAAAGGGAAGCCAGTCAGGGTAAATGGAGGAAGATCTAGCATAGGTGAAGAGACGGATAGGCTTCATGGGTCTTGGTGACAAGTAAGGCACATAGACTGCCTATCAAAGTGCCTTGAAGATGTTCTTATGGACTCATGGGCTATAGGCTATGGACATTTACCAAATCATATTAGAAAGTGAACCTATTAGACTTGTATGCCCAAGAACTATGTGGTAATACAACATTGTGCGGAAAAAAGAGTGCAGAGATCTGTTAGATAAATATGTTAATTTTGTTGCAGAACTGTAGGCCACGGTAGTTATGGGGAAATGGATCACAATGTTGATAAAGGCGTCTGGAGCTCAAATCTGATAGGATAGAATGATCATGGAGCCCATGACGTCCAGTGGAATCTTTTAACTGGCTCGACCTATGCAATGCAAGTCCATGGATTATGCAAGAAGATGTAGATTTGCTGACAAAGCGCTTCTATAGTAAAAAAGAGTAGTACAGTTTGGCAAAATGCCCCAATGGTCTTATGATTATACAATACACACAAAACAAATTTGTGAAAAAAATCTTTGGAAGTTATGTAAATCGACAGGTATAAAGCCAAATTTTTACCATGTTTATTAGTGCCTTTCTCAACAAAAAAGAATTACATGTGATCTGGATTCGACTGGGAAATTTGACAAAATAGTAAACCCACACCAAAAAAAAAAATAAAAAATCAATGCTTGAAAATAAAATAAAAAATAGTATACATGGCCCAACAAGTGTGGCATTTGGAATCTTGATTAATTAACTATCGTTCACTTACAGACAACCCAGAGCAAAGTAAGAACTTTTAAAATGAACATTTAGTAAAAGTCTTAAAAATAAGGAAAATTTAAAGCTACCAACAAATTACCCTCATTCAATGATTTTTTGAAAACATACTGGTCATTTTATAGAGACAATAATAGCCTTAAGTTAGATTAAAACTAAAAATAATACTCGGAAAAGCTCCAGAGATATCTGTACACCAAAATTTGAAATCTTTACCTATCAATTCTTCTCCAACCTCACCTATAAACTTAAGAAAACACTCTCGAGGTAGAAAATGTTAGTTTGGGAGGAGCCAAATCCCACTGTGGTTTCCAAAATGTAGAATAATTTTTTAGCTTAATGGATTAAACTATGTAATTTAACCGTTCAAACATCAAACTACTAGTTAAAATCTAAATCCATTAAGACTAAATGTAATTAGATGAATAACACCATTCAATCCTACACTTAAATCCTAACGCTAAATGCTCCAAACCAATAGTAAATAGAATCAAAACAAGAGGATTGGGATTAAGACTACCTTAGACTCATAAATTTGACATGGTGATTACTTAGTCATGGTTTGTTGATGATGGATGCTTGTGATTGTTTGTTTGGCATGGATATGGCATGAGAATCCAAGTTAGCCTTCCATGGAGGAATGGACTTGCTTATATAGAAGAGGGAGGGAAAGATCAATGGTGGATATTCAAATTTGTATGGAGGAGATCAATGGTTGATGATTAAAAGAAATTTAAAATTTCTTGGAAGCCTCTAGATTTAGATGCTTCTAGAGAGGAAAGGGGAGAATAGAGAAGGTTCTAGATTTTGAGGGTTCTAGAATCTTTTTTAGGCGTTAATTATGATTAAATAGGGGATTAGATAGGGATTAGGTGGGTTATTAGGGACTAGGGGTGTAAGAGATCCTAGGAATAGGCTAGTAGGTGGTTAGATGGGTCATGGGAATTTAAAACTCTCAAATAATGAATATGATAGATTAGGATAGGATTAATGGATGTTTAGAGGAATTATTGATGAAGTGGGATAGAATAAGTTTAGTAAATGAAGAGGAATGAAGGGGGATGTTCGATAAATGATTAGGAAGGGAGGATATATTTGAAAGATGAAAGGGGATATATTAAATAAGTAGAATTAGTGTCGAATAATAAGAATATTAGTGATGTTAAATGAAGCAAGCAAATTTAGATGCCTACAAGTAAACTTGCATTCAACCTAAAGATGAACTCAATGATTTGGATCCATTGGATGAGAAAGATATGTGTTATGCATCTAAAGTGATCTTATATTATATTGTTTCATCTCTAACTAAAAATTTGATTCAATATTGTAAATACCTTAGTGGTAGTAGTATCTCTCCCAGTCCATTATTGGAGATGAATGAGCTTGAATAAGAATCCAAAGATGAAGCAGGTTGTCCACATGAAATAAGTGGATTGAAGAGACTTAAAATGGAAGATCACCCACTTCTAGATAGCCTTGAATTTAGACCACTTGGGATCATCTTGAAGTGTATAGTTATAGAGTGGATTACATAAAATGATTATTTGAGCATTAGTCCAAAAAAATCAAATAAAAATACATAAAGAGCTAAACAATTTAAACCATTTTTTATTCATGCAGGGTTTGCTACAACAATAAGATACAAATGAAAGTAAACCATTACCCTCCCAAGTGACTCCATTTCTCCAAAGCGTCTCATAAGCATGTTCTCCCCTTGATTAAAATCTCTTGTCTTTGTCAAAAATGGTGGCCAAACTCCTCCAATGCCTCAAGAACTATTTGCATAACCTAGGCTCAAAGTAGATGAAATCTCTAATCTAGCCTATCAAATGAAGATTGTTAATGAAACACAATGATCAACATAAAGGGTTATAGAGATAATTTAGCATTATAACATTACATAAATCAAGTTTAAAAAATATGGTCATGGTCTCTTTATTTATCTATTTTTGAGATTGACCAGAATGAATTATGATTATCCATCTTGAGATCAAGATGTGTGGCCAAGAATCCATTCAATTTTAGAAGAGGCACTAATGAGGCATGGGAGGTCATGATTCAGATATTTTATGCATTTATGGCCTAAAGATGTCTTTCCAAAAATGATGTCATTAGGTGATGTAGGTAATAGAAATCAATTTATAAAAAGAAATATTCAACAACCTCCATGGAAAATTCACTTAAGCTCTTTATTTGGATTAATTATCCTTAAACAATACTAATTAACATTTGTGCAATTCTTTGAAAATTGGCCCTCAATTAATCAAAATGGTCGGAAAGTCATATTGCTGTGTCATAATTTGATTCAGAAAGAATTGGAAGGTGATGTTAGATGTGTTGGAACCATATTCCTATTCAAGATTTTTCCAACATAAAATAACAAAATTACATGACATGTACTAATGAATTAGAAGAAAAGAGTGATCTAGAGCATAAAAAGGTGAAATCATCATTTTGTCTCAAAATAAATTGATCAAAGTTAGGTATTATATAAAATGCATTGCACTATTTAGGGATACTTTGATGTAAATCGGCACTTGTAAATGACAATTTCAAACCATTGAGCATGTTTTAGTGATTTTGACATAAAAAGTACATTTAAATGCAATTTGAGTAAGATTGACAATTTCAAAACAAATGGTGTTAGGAATTGGATGTCTACAATAATCATAGAGGAAAGAGGTATACCAATCCAAATTAAATTTAAAAGTGCACATCTCTATTGCATTCCTTTGCATACCTTAGCCATGAAAGACAATGATAAGATATCATTAACATGGGAGGAACCATTCTCATGCCTCCTTGGTAATAAAAATGAAGGATAAGATGATGCCATAACACCCATATCAAACAATGAGCAACCAACAATTGATCCATCTATTGGCTAAAGTAAAGAAGACCATTTCACTTTTAGGTTGGATGTTTTAATAGTTTGGTATTTATAGATACCCTACCCTATCCTTTACTAAAAAAATATATGGGCTAAGTTATTTTTTAAACCCTATTCCTCATGCTTTTTGTAATCTAAAAATAGATATAATGCAAAATTATATTATCCTAGTTTACTTGAATTGCATGATAAGAACATTGACAAATCTTTATGGGATAGTGTTTACCATCATAGAGGGTAGCATAAGCATAAGTTTGATTCCCTGCACCCTTCTCGAAATCTTGAATAATCAGATGTGTAACAAATTAAAGCATGCATTTGCTTGAGAACTTCTATAAATAATTTATCTTTTCCTTGTTTTTTGTTTTCTAATTTTCCTTTTGGTCCCTTGCTATTAATTAGGTTTTCCTTTCTTCTTTTATTTTTTCTAGTCCCTATATTTAAATTTTCCTCAGGTTCCCTTTGTTAGTTAGATAAATGAAATAAAAAGTTGTAAAAATAATAGGGGTGGCACTCAAAGAGCTTAATTGTAATTTTAATTGATTTTTTTTTGTGACATTTGATGTGATTGCATGGTTCATTCCTTGAATTTTAAAGGTCAGTTATTTTTAATAGAATTTGTGGATTTATAAAAGCTATTTTCTTGTTTGAATCCATCTAATGAACTTAAATAAATATCTAAAAAAAATGCAACATTGCTTCAATTTTGAATTTTATTTAGTTTTCATGAACTTGTTGATTTCTTTTTACCTGTGGCTTTGTCCCCAACCTTATATGGATGAAATGAAAAAATATCCTCTCAAAATAACTTAGCTAAAATTTAAAACGTAAAATCTAAAATTCTCCCCAAAAAGGTGATCTTGACAACCTCCACCACAAGTTTTTTAACTTGATTAGCAGTGGAACAAGGCTTTTGGAAGAGACCAGAAGTATCTTTGTTATGGCTATAAACATCTGGCTGGAAGCAGAGGAATGTCTATACCACTTCCCCCCAAGATAAATTGAAAACCCTTTTTCCTTCAACATTTTTTACCCTTTATAAATTTGAATAATTGCATGTGAATGTAAAGAAAATGAATTAGTCAATTTATCACACACATAGATGGTCCTTTGTAAGATTATAGCTTAGTATGCCACTTATTCTTATAGAATTTAGTTTCTTTGAATTCTAATTTTATTTTGAGTAATTGCTTGTAGCTAATGTTTCTTTCTTCTTGTGAAATCATATATTTTAGATTCTTGAAATACTCAAGAGTATTTCCTAGCAAAAGTCATCATTTATCATTGGTTGCAAAACATGCCTCATTTTTTAACTGAAAATGGGGACCCTCTTTTTGTTTTGGAGTTTGGTCTTTTACCTTAAGGAGTTTATTATGGTTGCTTTCTTAATCTAGCCATCTTAGGAATGCATGTTTTATTAGATATGAATATTTAAATATAAATTTGCTTCATTGTTTTAACAAAGTTTAAATAATCAAATATTCATCATAAGTGCTTAGTCTAATTCACATCTAGGACACTTTAGTTTTAATGTTTGAATCTGCATGGGTCTACTAAGTCTTGATCTATTTATTTATGTGTTTTGAAAAACATTTGGAGATTAATTTTAGAGCATTTTTCCTTAGGATTATGCAAGTTGCATAACTATTTCATAGTTTTCTACTACTTTTCCTTAGTATTTTAGTCCACTTCTACTTTAAAATTGATTAAAACTGGCAAAATGATCATGCAGTTTCCATATTTTTACTTAGTCATTTTCATATAAATGGATTAAATTGGCTTTTAAATTGATGGCCAATAAGTGGGATATTTTATTTTTTCCTTGCAGGTGCCCAACAATTTTCTCTTTCCACTTGTTAACCTTTCACACCTTTTGGAAGACCAAACCCATTTCAAAATTATTTCAACACTTGATCAATTTCATGTTTCACCTAGAGTCATGTATCACATTTAATCTTAATGGGACTTAGTTGTTTCTCTATAAAATTTACTTAGTGGGGCAATGCCATCATCAACACTCTGAGCTAGCAAGTTATTAGGATGAAACCACATGACATAATCTTGATGTTATGTTATCATGATGATGTCTATACTAGTACAATGCTCTGAGCTAGTGTGTTAGTGGGATGAAGCCATATAGCATAATACCATAACTCCGCTATCCCAAATATGTACATACTAGTGTAAGGTCTTTGGGCTAGTAGGTTAGCAGAATGAATTCACATGGTAGAATCTTGATTCCACCATAGGAAGAATAATCAACATACACTTGAGGCCTCAGCCTAGTAATATAAATGTGAGGAGGAACCACATGTCAAGGACCTATCTTTTTATCTCAATGTCTATGGCTAGGCAAAAATTGATTAAAATTAGCCAAGTGTTAAAGAAGGCCAAAATGGAAGTCTGATACTTAGAATATTTTTATCCTTCTCAAGCTTTCCCAACCCTTCATGGGGTTGTCATAAATTTCTCAAGAATGATCTAATAAATATATGACATATGGTAGCTTCCTAGGGAGTCTCAATGCAAATACAATTTTATACTTAGTTTTTTGTGAGTTTCTAGTGTTAGCCTCTTAATGACAGTCTCTCGAGATGTCAAAATTGTCATAATATTTAGAGGTTGGGAACTAATTCATGAGTATCATGTGGACCTATCAATCTTCTAGGGTATAAAATTATAGAATTGGCTAGGTGTTCTTGCATTTTCCAAAGTGATGTCATCATAGGGTGTCATGGACTTGTAAAAAATGATAGTTCTTAGATCCGGTTAGAAGAAGAGATGTGACTTGACTGTCAAAAATGTTAGTCACCTAGACATATTAAAGATGTCTGAACATGAGAGAACCTAACCCAACAAAGAAGTGCCATGTTGACCAAAATTAGATTGGTTAGTCTCCCAACCCTGATAGAGATGTCAGAGCCTAGGGGAGCCCAACCAAGTGGGAATTCATTGCATGTCATGGATATCAAACATGTTAATCTCCTGGAGCTGAGAAATATGTCAGGGCTTAGGAGATCTCAATGCAACCAAAAATCACCATATGGTCTTATTATCAAACCCTGATAGATCTTAATGTATTATAGAGCACTACACGATAAACCCATACACATTGATAGATGGGACCCTCAAGGCCATGGGGTATTTAGAATTAAGCATAGGTGGATTTTTCGAGGATAATCAAAGGACACATGGTATAAAGAAGGAGTTGCCTAAGAAGCTCTAGAGAGAAGTTTCATGGTATTAATCCATAAGGTTAAATGACATATTGGTTACACATCCAACAAGACATCATCCTGAATTTGACAACCCGTTTAACTATAGAAATCATAAAAATCTAAGATTTTGTTGTGAAATCAATTTTATTTTTAGAATTAAATATAGAGTGGCCCCAAATAGTGAATTCATTGAGGAGAATGGTGGGATTCAATAGGGACGTGAGCAAAATTATTAATCAAAGCATCGCGTGTGCATTGGGATCACACATTGAGCACATACAATTAATGTATGCCTTAAATAGGTGTGGATCTAGATACACAGGGTATGTGAAACTCATTATTTGGATGAAATCTCAATTGCATTACCTTGTAAGCATTCATTCTTGATTTGATCAAACATGGTCCCTGATATTTTCATGATGCATTTGAGTGGGATTCATTATCAATGGATCTCAACTAGGCCTGCCACATTGAATGTTCATAACTACACAATTAACAAGAAAATTAATTTGAGTTTGAAATTCTTAGGCCCACATGCCTATATGAGATCAAATATTATGTCCTAATGGTATTAGGGATTTTCTTCTCTTCCTCCCTACCCTTATCTCATTTTCTCTTTTTTTTATCAATGTGTTAATTTAGGATTTATAACAATCTATTTTTAATATTTAATTATGATTATTGATTGTCATCCATCATCATTTAAGCATAGTTAAATAGATTAGTGGTGGACCAATCAAGCCTCAAAGTATTTATAGCTTGATTTATAATTTGAAGTTAATTTCACTAATAATGGCCCCTTAAAATGGAATGGTCACAATGAGTCATTGAGTGAATATTAGTGTGCCTAGACAAAGTAAAAGAGACCTTGGGGAGATTTGTTTGTGTAAGTGTCCTTTTAGGAAAGGTGGGGTCCTAAAAACACCCTACCTAATTTTTGGCCATGTAAAAACGTGTTCTAACACAAGCTATAAAATAACATATTCAACACCAACATGAGGTAATAACTATTCTAAGAGATAATTTAACAATGACAAAAAATTGAATGAATCAACAACTAGATCAACATTGTAGTGAGAATAATTTTAGAGTGGGATATTATGTCTTTGTATGCATACATCCATATAAACAAATGTTATTGAAAAATAAAATAATAACAAACTTTTTCCTAAGTATTATGACCTTTATCAGATCTTTAAAAAAAATGGTGGTGTTGCCTATATGCTGTAACTATCCCAATACATACAATATTTTATATTTCTTATCTAAAAATATAATTGGATAAAGATTTTATAACCGGATTGAGTTACCATAAATAGATTAGGAATGTAGAATCATTATGGAACTAGAATATATCCTTCAGACATGTACTAAAAGGTTATACACAATAGAGACTAAAAAGTATTGGATCAAGTGAAAGAATCTAACCAACGAGGATGTAACATGGGAAGATGAATGATTCCTAAAGCAAAATCTAGACATGTTCAACATTGTGGGAAACATTATTTAAAACACTTCACTTAGCCTATAATGTGTATATGGATATGTGTGCTTGACCTATAGCCTACATAACTTTTTATCAAATCTTTTCACATTTATCTATGCTATCATTTGATTAGTTATGTTGACCTATAAATAAATTATAGCCTCATTAAGGTATATATAGGAGATATTAGTTAGTACTTGATCATCATATTAACAATTTTATTCTCATTTCATGGTTACAGAGGTTTTTGCCTCAAAGTGGCTTAGTTCTATTTATCAAGTATTTGTTTGTTGTCAATTGTTTGTGTGTATCTGCTTACTCTACACTTATTTTTGTGTGATATATTATTAGTGATATGCTCATTTAAATTTACTATTCTGAAGTGATTTAATGTATTTAAGTATTTTGTTACAAATTTTAAATGTCTTATTTACATATTTGTGGTGGGAATATTATGTTGCAAGAAACTAAATATTCAAAGGTTAGCCATCTACATTTTTACCCAATCATGTAGTGCTTCTAAATGTGAATATAATTAAATCATTTCTTATTCTATTCACATATAAGTGAAAATAATTGATAACACAATGCCTCAATGAAATTTTTTTGTGTTATACAATCTTTGTCTTCAAATGAGACAAGTGGAGTGGTAAGAGAGTCATAAGACAATTGATTTGGATTATATCGATCCATATGGAGACTATATTGCTAAGCTTGAGGATTTATATGGGTGGAAAAAACTCATGTTTATTAAGGAGGTTGTAGCTTTGGAGAGGGACATAGAGGAAGAAACAATGACAAGGGTAGTATAGGTATAAAGAGGGGTTGGTGCAAATCTAAATGATATGCTTGTGGGTGATTTTATTCCAAAGGAGGAATATTTAACTTCCACTTATAAGGTGAAATAGATAAAGAGAAGAGGGTGATATTATGGTCCATTAATAACTATATTAGATGAGCATTATACTATTTTTGGGTCTAAAAATGAACATTATTCTTTTTTGGTATAAAAAACTAATAGTAAATATACTTTTGTAATCACTACATTCATTTCTCATGTCATTAAATAGTGTTTTAGATATTATTTAATATTAATTTATAAATTTATATATTTTTAAATTAGTGAAAGAGTTGGCTCATCCCAAGTCATAGTAGAAAATTTGGGTTGTTGAGTAAATTTTTTTGAAACATGCTTATACGCTAAGCTAATTTAAATCTTTGCTAGAGATATTTTACAATAAATCAAAAAATTGTAATTACTTCACCCAACATTATGTTTTGGAGTTCCAGTGTGGATTTATATCTACAATAGAATTGATCCGGGTTCTTGAGGTGAATGAAATTACCAATTTAATATGAGTCAATTTATATTGTGGATTCCCATAAATTGGAATTGTATTTTGAGCCTAACACCCTATTTGAATGATCTCACAAGGGAAAAATATATTGAGTCCTTTATTGTAATTTCTTTACTTTTAAATGCTACACTTATTTAATAAATTCAAGCCTAGTTGACTTACAAAATTATAAATGTCTTATTTGTAGATTTGTGGTGAAAATATTATGGTGTAAAAAACTAAATCTAAAAATTTTGGACATCTACATTTTGGGTCAACCATGTATTGATTCTAGGCATTAACATAATTGGAGAATGTTTGAGGTCATTTACATAGAAGTACAATAAATTGACAACATAATGTCTTAATGATTTTTTGTGTGCAATATACTCTTCGTCTTCACATGAGATAAGTGGAGTGGAGAGAGAGTCATGAGGCAATTAACTTAGATTGTATCAATCCATATGTAAACTAAATTATTAATCCTAAGGATGTATAAGGGTAGTGACAACCCATGTTTTTCAAGGAGGTCACAAAATTGGAGAGGGAAGTAGAGGAAACAACAATGATAGGGAAAATAGAGACATCAAGAGAGGTTGGTGTGGATTTAAATGATATATGTTTATGGAAAATTTTATTCCATAGAAGGAATATTTACCTTGGACTTCCAAGGTGTAATAGATAAGGAGATGGAGTAGATATTATGGCGCATTGATGACTGTAATCTATGAAAATTGTAATATTTTTTGGTCTAATACTAAGCATTGTACTCTTTTTTGGTCAAAAAATAATAAAAATATACTTATGTAATCTCTATATTTATTTATCATGTCATTTAATAGTGTTTAAGATATTCTTTGTTTTTAATTTATAAATTTATATTTTTTAGAGTATTTATAGAATTGTCGTCAAAATTTTAAGTTTCTAAGTACAAGTTTTTGAACTATACTTATACACCAAACTAGTTTAAAACTTCACCTGAGAGAAGTTAAAATAAACCAAAAAAATGTAAGCTCTTCACCAAACATCCTAGTTTGGTGTGTCAACTATAGGGATTGGGAACCCTAACTTTGGGGTCCCACATCTTTTATATTACACCATTCTATAACGTCAAATTTAAGATTTAGATATTAAAATATTTTCTTAGTATAAACAAGTCATTTGGGAAATAATTTGATTATGTTAGAAGCCACATTACCATTTCAATGTTAGCATGTCATTTTAAATTTATTTTATAAGTAAAATTGTAAGCATTAAGTACTTCATGTTATTTGTTGATGATTATTTCAGAAAAAATGTGGGTATACTATGTAAAAATAGAGAGTCAAGCCTTTGAATCTTTTAAGCAATTCAAAGTGGTTGTTGAAATAGAATTTGGTTGAAAAATCAAGGCCCTCTTCTCAAATCATGGGAAGGAATTCACCAGTAATGAGTTTAAACAAATTTTAAAATAAAATGACATTCATCGTCAAAAGGAACCTCCACATACATCACAACAAAATGTAGTTATTAAACAAAAGAATCATACTATTATAGAAATGGTGTGATGTATGATATATGATTCAGGCTTGACAAAGGTATTCTGGGCAGAAGTTGTCAAAACTACCATATATCTACTCAATAGAGTACTCACTTTAACTATTTACGGAGTAACTCCACATGAAGCCTAGTTAAGAAAAATCCATCTATAGTACATCTTCGAGTGTTTAGATGCCAAGCAAGTATGCACATTCCCAAATTGAAATGGACTAAAATTGATATGAAAGCCAAAAAATATGTGTTATCAGGGTACATTGAAGAAGCACTTACCTATAGACTCATGGATCTAAAAATCAGACAAATTTACACCAGCAAGGATGTTGAGTTCCTTGAAAATAAAAAAGTAGAAACTCCTTCTAAAAGTGCACCTAATAAACAAATAAATCTCATAAAAAATATAGAATTTGGTAATCTTCCAAATGAATATAGTAATGATGATGGAAATGATGGTGCAACTCCACCACCTACAAAAACTACTCAATTTATGCCTAAATGGTATACAAATACATTCAGAGATGCAAAATTAGCTGGTGTTCCAAACACATCCACCACTAGATCAAGGACTCATATTATGGCTTGAGGTGAGTTCAATTTGTTCTTAATGAGTACATTTGTTGAATTTGTTAAGCCCTCTATAGTTTAGGAAGACCTATAGTTGAAACCTTGGAAAGAGGTTATGGATGTAGAATATAATTCATTGATGAAAAATAAAACATGGCAAATTGTAGATCTTCCACCAGGGAAGAATTCAATTAATACAAATGGATAGTCAAGATGAAGTACAAAATAGATGGTAGTCTTGACAAGCACAAGGCAAGACTAGTTGTAAAGGGGTATTCTTAGAAAGAAGGCATTGACTATGAGGAGACATTTGCTCTCACAACAAAGATCAAAACTATAAGGGTGTTTTTTTTTTCTCTAGACACATAGTTTGGCTAGAAATTTCATCAAATGGATGTGAAAAGTGCCCTCCTTAATGGGGACTTATAGTACGAAGTTAACATGACCCAACCAAAAGGTTTTGTCAAATCAGGAAAAGAAGATAAAGTTTGTAGACTTGTCAAATCATTGTATGGTCTTAAACATTCTCCTAGGACATGATATATTTAGATTGATGGACATCTCTTGAAACATGGATTCAAAAGGACTCCATATGATTCCAATCTCTACCTCAAATAGTAAGTAGGGGGATAGTAATTATCATTGTATATGTGTATGATTTAGTCATTACTTGTAGTTTAGTGAAGATGATTGAATCAAAAAAGAAATGTTTAAATCGATCATTCGACATGATAGATATCAAGGTTCTGCATTATTATCTTGGCTTAGAATTTTGGCATAAATAAATTCATATTTTGTTATCTCAGCTTAAATGTGCCATGACAACACTTGATAAATTTCACATGATGGATAGCAAACCAATTGCCACACCTATGGAGATAAAATTTCAGTTGTCTAGAGCAGATTTATTGCCATAGGTAAATGCAAGTATATATTGACAATTGATGGGGAGTCTCATTTACCTAACCTACACTAGGCCATACATCATCTATGTTGTTATTTATCTCTCAAAGTTATGTAAGAGCCTAAGATCAGTCACTGAAAAGCAACAAAACAAGTATTGAGATATATCAGAGGAACTATGAATTTTGGCATAGAATACAAGAAGAATGATAACTTATTCTTGATAGGATGCTAAAATTCAGATCATAAAGGAAATATTGATGATAGGAAATCCACTTCAAGATTTGTATTTTTTTAAGGATCTTGACTGATATCATGGAGGAGTAAGAAACACAATTGTATTTTAAGGTCTTCCATAGAATTAGAATATTGCACCACAAGAGGAGTTGTCTATAAAATGATTTAGCTCAGACATATACTTGAAGGATTTGGATTACTACAGAATCAACAAAAAATTCTTCATGTAGACAATGGAGTAGTGAATCTTGTTCACAATCTAGTATTTCATGAATGCACTAAATACATTGAGGCAAGATTATTTCATCCACAAACATGTTCAAAATAACAACAATCAGCTCCAATATTTATCGACAGATAAAAAATGTGTAGATGTTTTTACTAAAACACTTGTGTGAGAAAAAAATTGAGGCATTTAGATAATTTCTCTCTTGTTCACTTGAGACAATGTTGAATTAAGAGGGAGAAAATTGAGGTGATTAATTTTCCATTGTAAATAAATAAGTGAAATTTATTACTTATAATTTTTTTAAAATTTTAGATAGATTAAAAATTGGGCTAGGAAGGACCCTTACCTGTACAAAGGGGATTTAGAAGATAAGCATGAACAATAGCAAAACAAAAAGGAACAAAATAGGAACCCAATAAGAAAAACTCCTTTCTGCCTAAAAGACAAAAAGGTTTAGTAAAAAATCCAAGACTAATAAAAGAGAATAAGAAAGTGGCAACTAATTAGATTTAGAGTAGATGACCAATTTATTGGCCTCAATACTTTCCTTTTTGTTGCTCATTTCCCCTCTGGTGTGTTTCCTAATACACTGATCTTTTTACTAACTTATAGTTTTTTTTAGTTAGTAATTAGTAGATAGTTATTCAGTGTAGATAGGTAGTTAAATTATTTTAAGAATTGAATATGTTTATCTTTTAATATAGGCATGTTGTTTTATCCATATGGTTATTTAGGAGGTAGGTTTTTTAATATAATAATGCTCTCTTAGATTTACTAGGACTATTAAGAGCATATATTCTTGTATAAATAAAAGCCATGTAATCCTATTTTGTTTGAATGGAATGAATACAAAATTATTTTTCCTCTATCTATAAAACCTTCAGTTATGATCAAAATTATTTCCAATGACATTGTCTTTGAAAAGCTCCTATTGGAAGTTAAAATGATAATCTAAACTTTAAAGTCTTACCTGCTGACATGCCTATCGTATCATATTTGCCATATTAATAGGGAAAAATAAAAATAAATGTAATAAGACTGAATAGATTCATTTAAATCTCTTAGTAGTCTTTAGTCAGTGGAAAGATTGACCAGTGTAGTGCTTCATATTATTTTCCATGCTACTTCAAGGAAATTCCCGATCATTGGAAAATTTGGGGTATTGGGGATTTTTTTAAAGTATTTCCTATGTCAAGTTGTGAGAGGTTCACCACTCTTGTAATACCATCTTCTGACCTCCTAATCTTGTAAATTCCTTTGGATGATAGAAAAACTTCTAACTGGCTTTGGGTTCCATGTACAAGTTGGTATAACATTGTGCTTATTGTTATCATCCAAACCATAATGGGAAATTTTTTAGAATAATGTTTTGATTTTAGGGATAAAAATAAGCTTAAGTATGACAACATAATGTAAGTTTTTATGGAAAGACAATGATGATATCCTCTAAACTCATTACAAATAGATAACTTATTTATAACTATGCCTTTTACATTCTTCGATCTTAGATCTCTAGATGCCACAATTTTGGTAAATTATAGGTAGGTGAATATTTTTTTCACAATTGTATTCATCATGTTATAATCTTGGAAAACCTCTTTTATTGTTCTAAATATTTACACCAATCAATGTAAAATCATACATCATAATCAAACCCAAATAGGATAGTTAAAGTTTACAAATGATAAGGAAACAATTTTCTTTTGGAACCTTTGTTTAGGGTCAGTAAGGTTTGTAAGCATTAACTAATTATCAAAACACTCAATTGTATATAATATTGAAGATCCTCTATATTGGAAACAAGGGTTCCATGCATCTTTATACATAGAATTTCACTACACATTAATGACCCACATGTCTTCCAACATAACCTTTCATTGCATATTAATAACCCATATTAACTATATGACGAGCCTCACTACACAAATTTCTAAACCAATACAAAAATAATGTATTTATTTGTATTTTATTGTTGATCAAACTTAAAAAAATCATTAGACATATCAATGCCAATGATTGGTCATACTTATAAAATGACTTTAAAAAGACATGTCAATGTAGCAATGGTGGCATGGATTTAGACAGTCAAATTATCTTCTAGATGACTTATTTAGAGTAAAAAAACATTATAATATCTAAATCCTAAATTTGACATTATGATATGGTGTAATATAAAAGATGTGGGACCCCAAATTTAGGTCCCAATCCCAACTACTGGTCCCATTCTCGTATACAAATGTTGTTTTAATTTTTAGTTTAGAAAAACTTCATATTGGTTGGGAACTATTTTAAACTAAGACAAAACAATAGTATCACTTCTATACGGTTGGTACTAATAACTACCCAATGGTCTTAAAATATGGAACACTTTCATATAACTAAGTAGTGGTACTAGGGAATCCCATTTATATCCTTTTAAATTTTTGTAATGGTTGTATATATGAGGCTTAAGTTTTTAGAGATATTTTAGCCTTATAAAGGTATTTTTTAACTATTTTTCAATAAATATTTTCATAAGGAATGTAAGAGAGATCATTTTTAATAATGATGCATGCCAATGGAAATAAAAAGGAGGTCTATTAACATTTGAAATTTAATGGATGAATAACTCCTAGTAGTTGAATTTTATAATATGTTCGTGAATCGATACCATGCCTCATGAATCTGAAAGGGTGTATATGTGCATTAACCATCATCATTCCCCTTAAATCTACATCAACTAATATAGAATGCCATTCATCTATATGTTAAACCTGAGAACCTATATTTCAAATTTATAGCATGTGGAGAGTATGTTATCATAATGATGTATATGTGAATCAAGGTATGCATGTAATATATGTAATGCATGGCATATAAACTATGTCATGTCTCAATAGAAATATCTATGAATCACAACGTAGTAACTATCACTAAAAAATATAACTAAATAAGTCTACATAGTGAAAGTGAATGATATGGATCATGGTACCACCTAATCTCAACAAGCAAAATAAGCTCAACAATTTCAAAAATTAATGTCAAACATAAGGTCAAGTGCATCATACAAGGGACATTAAGATGTCACAACAAAATTGATCAATAGCCACACACAATGGACATAAATATGTCATAAACAAGGAAAAGGGGACCAAAAATATAGACAAACACAAACTAACATGTCATAAAAGACAGTAACAACATCAATAAAGCATAGAGCAAAAAGAGATAGGTCTACACCATCTATATACATCAATTTCACATCCTAGTAAAATAACACATCCTTATAGCACTATGTAATATATGAGTAACTTGTAAGACACATGTAAGAAATATAGATATCTCAACATGGGAAACTGGTCATAGAAAGTTATAACCCATGATAATGAAACTTGTGAAATAAGTTTCCCCAAGGGGGAAAATAGTCATCGAGTAGAGGAAATTCTGACATCTATATGTCCATGTATAGCTTGTATATCCTACATTGCACTATTATAATTTGAAATGTATGTGTGTAAGAAAATAATATGTCATCTACCAAACATGTAATAAATAATATATCTAAAAAGTTTAATCTAGTAATTATGTCATGCTCAGGTCCTAATTTATTTTGAATATTTTTTATGTTTTTATGTTTCTTGATATATATATATATATATATATATGAAATTTTAAAAGTTCTAATCAATGATCCTTTCAATGGTTGGACCATGGTGAGTGCCTATATTTCATAGTGTAAAGGTCACATGTCTTGAGTTAAAGGTACCAGATGTTGGCTTATCATAATTTAATAATAAATCATGTGTTATATAATAATTGTCATGATCATTACTCATGAATCCCTTGTATGATGGGTTACTATAGAAGGCCTAAGACATTGTAGGGTCCACTGTATAGTAGGACAATGTCTCATTGCCTATGTTTGCTATGGAATACATTGAATTATTTATGGTATTAACTGAGTACATATTATAGGATACAATGGCTTCTATGATTCCTTAAATAACTATCTAATATAATGACGCTTATTAGTTGGTTTCCTAGTAGAATTAAATACTCTTCTCTGTCGAGGTGTATATAAATATCTTTCATATGTGTAACCAATAGATCTATATATTAATCCTTTATTGGTGTATCAACTAATTGCAGAGATGGTCAGTGTGGAGAAGGACATACCACTACCTATATAGGGTACTCATATCATACACCTTTAATTTTGATCACTTTGTTCCAATGTATGTATATTATACATTGATGCATTATAGATGGTATTGCATGAATATTTTTCATCCCAGAACATCCTAAAACATGTCAAAAGCCCTATTATTTTATATAGCTGAAAATGGATTTATTCATATGAAAGAGTCCACCTGAAGAAGTATGACCATCTGTTTGAGAATATTTTTTTTTATTTCCATAAAATCTTATAATTATTCTTGATGTATATTTCATATCATCTTGTATGTATCCAAGGGAGTAAAGAAGTGTCATTGTGTACATGTTCTCACTTGACCCATTTTCAATTATGACACCATGTATGGTTTTCTCATTGGTATAAGATCATATGAATAGTGCATGGAAATTAAATCATAATTAATAATGTCACAGTCATAATTTAATCATAAGATGTTATGGTGAGGTGTCAATAAGTGTACCAATAATCACATATATTGGGTGATCATATTTCATAGGTGGAGGATGCATATTATATGCATATTTTAATTTTTAAGTATAGTTAGTCTCTATCATCTCATGCTTTGGAAATGGATCATTGAATATTTTCAACTTATGATATCTATTTTTATGTGGTCTAGATTCCTCTGTAAGTGTGCTCAACTGAATAGTGTTGTCATCAATAAGATATTATATCTTATATCTTAATTTGTATTTATTCTTAGAATGTCCTCTAATTTTATGGGTCATGATATGCATTAATATCATATTTATTTTGTGTAGATCTATTTGGATAAGAATATTGTGGAGGAGGAAGATTGATAAGGTTACATGCATGTAATTTTTGTAATAATATATGAGGAGGTGATGGTAATATAGAAATTTATCTGTTCACTAGAGTTGACAATTGAATATGACATGTAGGTTGTGATACCACGTTAATTGACATATTTTTATTATTCCTATTGTCAATTGGTTTGACACATTAGATTGGTTTTCTTTGTAATTTCAGCATTGAATTAGTTGTAAGAATAGGTGTATACTTAAGCTTGTTCAAAAATACAAGCTAAATGTTTTGGTCTCTTGATATGTGGCATATCTAATCAAAGGATTTGAATCTCTTGAAGATGATTAACTTGCAAAGTGGTCCAAGAAATATTTGATTGAATATGTATTTTAACTCATTTTTGTCCATAAGATTCATCATATTAGATAGCATAATTTTTGTACCAAATTACATAATCACTTATTAGGTTGTTGGACCCTTGCTTGAATTTAGTAATTTATGCATAAGATAGTTTCTCATCAATTTTCATAGAAAAGTGTACAATAAATTGATAATCCAAAGGGTTGAATACTTTAACTAATTGGAGGTGAAGGACATAAAACTATCACAAATAATAGTCATTGAGACTTTTTAGGAATATCTTGTGTAATAATTTGTCATTGTATGTGTAATCAAATCATGTTGCATGGAATGATTGACAATATTGTTTTGGATCACCATTAACTTCATATAGTGGAAGCTTAGGAGCATCAAAACCTATAGATAAAGGATAATCTACTATGATAGGGTGTAATTTATTATTAAGCAACACTTGTGAATCCATTGCTTAACTATTTATATATGCAACTTGTTATAACTGCAACACCTTAACATGCATAGTTATAACACTTTGCTCAAGGGAATGTACAATAGGTGAGATTGATGATGTAAAATGCATAGTCATCATATGAGCAGTAAATGTTACCTATGTAGGAATAGGCATGGAAATATGTTAGAAGCTTTTTGTTGTCCCCACACCTTAGTTAGATATCATATGTGTAACTAGAGGTGTAGATGTAAGGATAGTGTCAATGGTAGAAGTTTGAACACACATGTTTGGGTTAGTAAATTGAAAGGTTTAGTTGATATCACATAAGGGGTCATATTTTACCCTAGATGTATTGGCTTGAGCCAACTTTTTATAGTCATCTCTTGTGATATATAACATTATATCAAGTTGATGTGGATTCAAGTTAATATATTTAGTCAATTATTGGTCATCAATGGCATCAAATTGATCAGTATTAGTTGTTTAATCAATATTATCAGTCTCAAATTTAAGATAATTCTATCAATAGGTGTGTAGTATGTATTGTGTTATCAACAGAGAGTAAGAAGAATAAAAGAGGTCATACATGTCCTTTGTCATCTAGTGGTAACAAGATGCAACTCAGATTAGATGTTGTAATAATATGATTTGAATAAGGCTTAGGATAATTCATTGTTAATTTTAGCTTTATTAATGTTCTTAGATGTTTGAAACATTTTATTATATGATTGATCAAAATATAACATATCCAAGTGGAAAAATATTAAAAGATCACCTTCATGACTTGCACTAACAAATAAAGACATAATTCATTTATTATAGACATGGGTAATGTGCATTATTAGGGAATAATTAGAAATTAGGTCTAAAAAAAACTATAATGCTAAAATCTGAAACCCCAGAAGGATGAAACCCATATGGACACCTAGGTTTGACATAGTTTGATGAAAATTCAGGTTCATAAACATGTTTTATCATAATTCAGATTAAGATAAATTTATTAATATATAAATTAGTATGTGAATTCCAATCACTAAATATGGAATTTAAGTATGAATATGAATATAAGATTTTTAAATATATTCCAATGATTTGATAAGTGACATATGCTAAATATAGTAAGCAAAACAAAGAGATAAGTATTTATATTTTTTGATTGATTGTCTAATTATGACTGTGTTCTAATTTAGTGGAAAACAAATTGATGAAGGACTGCAATTTATTATGTTTTAGAAATATGTTTCTATTTATGCATGATTGGTTTCATCAAATTTGGATTAGTATCGATTGCCAATACTAATATATGGTGGTCAGTAGTGACCTATGCCAAAATATGGATTTGTGATCATAAAATCACCTTCATTTGTCTCTATAATATTTCTATGTGCAATTTTAAACCTTAATGATGTGTACAACTCCATAAATCAACCTTCTTCACCTTGAAACCCTATGTGCTTGTGAGAGATAAAAACTTACCAAAATTTGGGAAAGTGTAATGCATTGAGTTGACCCCAATCACCCGTATTGATGATTTATATTTGCTTCTATATCTAATTTTCAAAGGATGGAAATCAAGCCACATGTATTTCTCCCACATACCATGATTATACAATTATTTTCCTTTGATATATGATGCAACTAATTATTTATCTCTAATACTTGACAATACTTGAATTAAAGGGTATGTGCATAAATTTGGGGGATAATTCTGTAGACCTTTCCCATAATACGTACATGTTATGGACATAATGTTTATACATTATTTGAAATTTAGGCTCAGGTTCCTGGCCCATAATGTGTACATATTATAAAAAACAATAATTCATACATGTTATTAGTGATATAAATGGGTACACATTTAGTGTGATAAAACAAACATAAAATCAAGCCCAAAAAATACTATTCCATCTCATTTTCACTCTGCTTTCCTTCTCTTTGCCCTCATGTAATCATGTTTTATCTTTGAAAAGCCCAAAACCTTAACACATCTTTGTTAGAAATCCCAAAACCTCACCAAATTGATGATGCCACCATGGAGAGAGGTAAAAGATAAAAAAACTAAATAACCTTAAATTTTAGTACTTTTTTATTTGCATTATTTAATTGGTATTTTTTTTGGTTAAGCAACCTGATCTACTGTAAGATACCAACATGATAACTTTCCTCCTAACCCTCCTATCCCTCCTAAAATTTGACAAGATTCTCCAGGTATTCAGGACGATATAGCTACACACATAAGGAAAATAAAATTGAAATTGAGCAAATAATTAGGTCAATGAAGGACCCCACTTCCACTAACACTTGCCACACCTATTTGGCTAATACCCTAGAGTCATTATTAAGTCAAATTGACTTGATAACAAGTCAAATTGATAGATGGGCATAATATAGAGATGAGTGTAGGGCTTACTATGCTGACAAATTGTTATCACGTGACGTGAAGAATAAAGAAATATAAAAAGAATAAATTTTTGCTTTAATCATTGACTTAGCCACCAATGCACTATTTCCTCTAACCATTAAATGCTTCCCAATCCATCGATTCAAAAATAATTTGACTAGATCCAATTTTTTGGGCTAATGGTGGATGGCACTTGACTATCCACCATGTAAAAACCATGAGGTCCCATTTTAGTTTTTTAGAAAACTTTAATGTGAGTTTGTCTTCAATGAGATTCCAATATATTTTGACTATGGTGAATTTTAAAGCTGAGGGAAAGGATTTACTTAAGACTAATAAGGTGCACATCATGTGACTAATCGACCTGTAAGGATTCCTACCCAAAAGCCACTACATCTCGAGATTACCTCTGTGATGAAGTAGGTAATGAAGATCGATATTCTATATGTATTTAGTGCACTTACTGATACACTCATTCAACATATGATTAGTCTTTCAGAGCCTGATACTAGAGATACTCCACCTAGTTTGTGTACTCAACCCCACCCATGCAGATCTTGTGGTACTATATGCACTATATCTTCAGATGATAACAATGGTTATTCACAAGGCTCAGATGATATACTCTTGAGTGATGAGTTTTTGGCACATCATCGTCTACACATACACAAGTATCTTTTATATAAATTTCATGTTAAGTTTAAGTTATATTTACAAATTGAAAAACTAACAATTAATTTAGACATAAATTGAATAATATATATGTAACTTTTTATGTTTCAAGAAGAGATGGTGCCTTCATCGTCATAATCCAAAACTAAATTATTTTATTTTAATCAACATATGTTTACATTTATGGACCCAACTAGTGGGCCCTCCACTATTGCATCTTTCTATGTTAGTAAGACACCATTTACATATAGAGAGATAATTTTTAAAATTAATATTATACTCTATGTACATTTACTCTATGTATATTTGTCTTATACTTAAGTTAAATTTATCTATCAAATATCTCAAAATTCAAGTACATTTTTATTAAATACACTCTTAGTTTAATAAAGGAGAAAACAATTAATGTATCTTAAATAGTTTCCAGAAAACAAAGTAAAGTTGTTTGTTCAATTGATGATTAGAGTAGACACTTCTCCATCACTATGAGGCAAGATAGACATAGACATTGTTGATGCAATGTTATTCACACAAGCACTCATAGAGGTATATATTAACTTGTAATTTTGAATTGTAAAAATAGATTTGCTTTAATAATTTTGCTACATACTTGGAAAAATATAACTTATGTGAATGTATTATGTATGCAAGATTGTCAGATGACATATGACAACCTAATTCAGATGATTATTAGAGCACCTCCACATGATTCTTCATCATTTCACACACCTATTTGTGTAGTTGAACTTGTCACTGACCCAGTTGAACATTGGAAGAAGATTGAGCAGGACCATGAGCTTATAGTAAGTGCATGTTTAAAATGATTTTTTTATTATAATTTAAAATTAATTTCTTAACTTGGTTTCATGTATAGTATGTTCATTTTCTAATAATAATTCTACATTTGAGTTTCATGTATAGTATAGTATGTTCATTTTCTAATAATATTTCTAATTTCTTAATTTAGTTTCATGTTTAATATAAAAAATGAGTTTTTTTTACTTCCATTATCGACAATGATGTATAATATTAGACCATTGATATACATTTGAGAATGGAATATTATTCATACTTTGAATTCATATTAGAGGATGTCAAGATGTTTGTGGTGCCAAACTAAACACTATGTTTAGAATCCATGATAATATTAATTTATCTAGTTTCAAAGTACATATTAAACTTCTTTCTTGCAATGGAAGGAGGGTGATCACACTTTGAGATTTATTTTTCTTACCTTAGTGAGTTGGTGATTTTCTAAATTGCAATGTTTGCTGTTAGTAGTTTAGGTTTCTTTTGTTTCTTCTAGTTTTTTGTGAAGGTTTGGTTCTCTAGTTTTCATGTCTATTTCTTCATAGTTTTCATTATTTTTGGAGTTGACTTCATTTTTTTTTAATAGTTAAAGGTGGAAGTTTTTTGGTTTTTAGTTTTTTGGTTCTCACGAATTGAACCCCCTATTATGTCTTATATCCAACTTTAACTCTGACCAAATGTAATTATCAATCTTATATATCTATATATAAAGAGACTTGCAAGAAGACTTTCATGTAATATATAAAATTAAGCATATGTATATCACTGTGTTTTGTTATGTTTATATTATTCGATTTTTTAATTTTCAAACAAATTTAGCATTCTTTTCTGCTCTTTTCTTCTTTGTTATTTTATGATTTTTTTTGTGTTTTGTTTTTTGGTTTGAATTTATTTATATTTTATATATTTCCTATTTTTTTAAACTGTTATGTCAGTTGCTTTATTTTTTATTTATTTATATCAATTTCAAAATAATTAATTAAATTATTTTATAATATTAAATTTCAAATAATTAAATGCTAATCATTCTTACGTCATTACAATTCCCAACCACCCCCTTTTCAAAATAAAATTATTTCTTATATATAATTCTAATCAAAAACATTTACCAAAATAATACATTCGTATCATTTTGCACGTACAAATATTTTCTGAGTACATCATCTTCTTGTCTAGCCCTATACTTAAATGACTAGTTTTTCAACTATCAAGCTGTCTCCCATTAATTGGCATGGAAGTTTAGCAAAGATAATAATTTAATTAACATTCAAATCAAAGAGACAGTAGACAGAATAAAAGGTCACTGAAAAAGAATCCAAAAAGGTACGACTGTGACATTCTATGGCACAACGGGCTTTCGGCCGCCCACATGTTTTATAAGCAGTTGAATATGTTTTAAATGCTTGAAAGTTGAAACATTTGTTTCAATTGATTGACAGATAAATATCATAAATATCTCTATTTGTTAATTTAATTTTAAAGCATCCCTTAATATCTGGGTGTAAATTATGTTGTTCAGGACTCTTTAATATATTATGGAGGTCTATGATTATATTTGTTATTATCGGAGATGATAAGATATTTATCGAGATCTATGATTATAGTTGTTATGATTTTGAGATGATCGTATTTAAGATGATGAGGTATTTTTAGTATATTATTAAGATTTTTGATTATAGGAGTTATTATTTTGAGATGATAAGATTCAAGATGATAAAGTATTTTTAAATATTATTAAGGTCTCTGATTCTAGTTGTTATTATTTTGAGATGATAAGATTTAAGATGATAAGATATTTTTAGCATATTATCCAGATTTTTAATTATAATTATTATCTCGCCGAAGGTAAGTTTATATGTGTAGATATTGTTTTAGGTGTAGAAGAAGTAGCATTTTCTCTTTGTATCAATAAGTTATTTTTCAAATTTTGTTAATAGCTAAAAACAATACTGTGCCTTTGCAATGAGTGTGTTTTATTTTTTAATCATTTACCTTAACTATTTTTCTATAATATTATTCATGCTTTTTGTTATCCTAGAATTTATCAGAATAATAAATAGAGTAGAGATAACTTTGAGCCATCCAATTATCTTTTATTCAATAGTATAAGTTGTTTTGAGAGTTTGTTGGTTATATCAGAATAAAAAATGCCTCTTACTAAAATATGATGTATAAAAATGACTTGATAGTTATTTAAATATAACTTTGAATTCTTACAAAAATGATGAAAAATTGTAACCAATTTTTATATCAAAAAAATGAAAAAAAAAAAAAAAACTCTCACTATCACATTTACAATGGACTTTCACGATCATCAATTTATCAAGGTTAAAAACACAAAGTAAAACTCAAATGTGTGTAGGATAGGACACATTAAGAATATTAAAAGAATGAATTGGTCATGTGGTAGTAAAGAAGCAAGACATGAAGATTGGTGGGACAAATGTCGAACCCCTGATCTTCTAAAATATTGATGCCTTGACTTGTTTTTGAAAGCTCAAAATAATACCAACACTTGAAGACACTCACAACCTTAGATTATCTCCCTCGATGTTGATTTTTGAATACCCAATCATTCAAGTAGAACACACAAATTTGTGAAGTTTAAAATCTAAAGTCATGAGAGGATAATGGCTAGTTGGAAATTTGAGTTAAGCTCAACTATTGTATTGGGCCACATAAAATTCTTACCTAATTGGTCCTTATAGTCAGAACAAATAGATGCAACAATCTCATGAGGATTATTAGACCACTATATTCAAAGGGAGGTGTTGGGATTTTTTATTTGATTGGTAAGGATGACATGGATTATGCAATTTGATTCAATCAACTATGTTAATGATATGAGATTAGATATGTTGGATATATGACAACAAAGTTAAATGTTGGATTTTTTTGTGGTCTAGTTTTTAACTCACTTTTTGAAAAAGGGGGTGTAGAGGAGAATATTCCTGTCGAGGGGTTCAGAAGGAATCAAAAACCTATTTCTAGGAAGATGAATCTCACCAAATTCTATTTTTAGGAAGGAAACTCCTAATGAAAATTTTCTATTCTATTTTTAGGAGGAGGAACCTTAATATTGTTTTGTTAATTAGGTGTATATATTTAAATGTGGAGAGCCAAAGTGGTTGATAACAATTTTGCATATAATCTATACATCTTGAGTTAATGAAATCCTGATATCTTGCATCATGAGTGTTTTTTAAGAAGGAATACAAGTGTAACAAAAAAGAGTCTAAGCACTTATACCACCCACATTACCACTACAATACCCTTCATAATGCCAAATATGAATAACTTGTAGAGAAGAGCCAAGACATACCAAATGTTGTAATAATTGCACCTACCATCACAAGAATGATGGCAATGAGTCAAACACTACATAAATATTCCCAACAAATATTTGATCAGGTCCATTGCTCCTCTAAACGATGAGTTGAACACTGCATAAATATTCCCATCAATAAGAAGAAATGAGAATTTCTTTTATCTCTTCTACCTTTGACAATGAAGCCATAAAAAGGAATACAAATGTAACAATAAAATAAAATCAGCACTTATACCACCCAAATCACCACTACTATACCCTTCCTAATGCCTAATATGAATACCCTGTTGAGAAGAGCCAAGTCATGCCAAATGTTGTAATAACTCCACCCATCATCACAAGAATAATGCCACTATTTACATAAGCCGATAGACTTGGGGAAGAAAGTAATGAAGGTACAAGATGGCTATTAGATTATGCAATCTCATTAACATAAATGAAATAATAAGGATTCTATTAATATATCTATTTACATTTTATATTATAAAAAAGAAATATAATTGGTGATATTACTTTAGATTAAGAAATAAAGTCTAAAAAATAAATCGATATAATAAATGAGGACCAAAAAAATGAGGGAGAAAAGTTGTTTTTTTAAATCTTTTCGAAAAAAGATCTCCAAATACTTTCATCTTATAATGTTATTCGAATAAATTTGATCTCCATTTTCAAAGTTTTAATGTCTATATTAATAAAAATGTCTATTAAACTTTAATCTTTTTATAAATATAAATAAAAATAATATTTTGTATATTCTCTACTTAAAATAATATTTTATCTAAAAATCACTTAATATTATAATTTAAAATATATTTCTTATTCATCACATTAATAATAATTTGAGAATCACCCTCAATCTTTAAATTTTAAATATTAAATTTTCTATCAAATTTAAGACTTTATACTAAAGCCTAACATTCTCTCATAAAATAATTTTAACAAATAAAATAGTAACTTCACATTATCTTAATGAAATGTTATTGATTTTTTTAATTACAATTTTTTAATATTATAATATTTAATTTTATGTACAGTTACATTTATTCTGATTTAAAGTAGTTATAGTTTTTTTTGTTTTGTGGGTGGAGAGCGAGGAAAAGCCCACCATAAAAAAATTTATGACTTTATTTAATTGATACATATAAATACTCTGGAGCAGTTTCATCTTGGTATTTAAGTATATTTTGTTTTTAATTTTTGTAATTCATCCCTTCATAGAAATTGTTGGGTGAGATATTAAATGCTTTGTCATCTCTTAGTAGTGTGATACAATCACCACGTGTCTGTAGTAACCAACAAGAAAAATTAATTAATTAATTAATAATGCTTTCTTAAAACAATTCATCATTTTCATGTTTTAGGATGGGTTAGCACTTGGTTCATGGGAATGCAAGCTCTTAACTATATAAAACTTCCTTCTGACGTTTTTTTCAAAGATGAAGTTAATTTAGAAGCCACAAGGTGAATTGGCTGTGAAGTCATTGCAGGACTTCATATAATGTGCATCTTAACAAATAGTCTTTAAAGTTGTTCGAACTGGTTTCATCTTCTATATATGCTATTGAAAATTTGAATATATATTCTTTTTACTTCATTCTTCAATATCTTTGGTATTCACTTTGAAATTGATGCAACATATTTTTTTTTAGGGATCAAATGTGTTAACTATAGAATTGAAGTATTTGATAATAAGTTAGTATTGAATTTGATCGTTCACTGAAAGTTGTAAATTTTTAAGGCTATTAAATATTTTAGGACCACAAAGATGATTTGATATTCAATTTGTAGGGTAATGTTTTATATTTAAATAAAAGATGGTTATATATTCTTTTTATTTATAAAATTTCAAATTTGATGAGAAGTGCTAACCTATTAATTTCTAGCATTTTTTAAAATATAATTTAATTTTGAGATTAATTATGATAATTTCTTCTATATTTAAATACTTTGTAACGTGATGGATTTTGACTTTTTTTTTTACTTTTACATATGAATGGCTTAAACCAAATCATTATGATATTTATAAATTTCAAACACCTATATTTATAATAAATTTCTCTTCATCCATTATGTCAATCTCAAGTAATTTCATTGCTTCATCTTTATGTGATCTATATGCTCCACTATCTTCCAAAAAATGTATTGTTATTTTAAATTTATTAACTAATTTTTTATCACATTTATTTTATTTATCAACACACTCACCTTGATTGAAGTTAATCTCTTCTAAATTACTACACTGAGCAAAGTATTTTGGGAACTACAAAAAGCTCAGGTAGCATCAATAGCATCAAATTGATATATTATCATCCTCAAGACTAGTAACTCTCATGTCTTTCTATTTTATATTCCTCAATTTCATTGTTGAATCTAAAATTTTAAACCTTTCAATGTTATTGTTGAATTAAAAAATTTAATAAGAAACATAAATAAATATTATATATTTATTTGAGTGATCATTCACAACTTATTAGTTTATAATTATCTACTAAAATTTAATAAAACTCATATTAAAGGTCACACAAAATGAATATATATATATATGGAAGTTAATTTCTATATTACACACTTCTGTAAATAATTATGGATAGTGAACGTCATAAATCTCAAGTTTTTCATCTTTCTTAATTTTTCTTCTCTGTATTTAAGTAATTGTGAACTATGGAAACCATAAATCTTAAGCTTTTTATCCCTATCAATTTTTATTTTCACTAGAAATATTGAAAATGTGGTCAAAGTTAATATCACAACATTTTTTTTGCATGTGAAAATCCTTCAACCACCACATTTTAACGAAATCTAAAATTTTACACATGGTGGATAATAGTCATGACTCCTAAGCATTTCATCTCACCTATTCATGGCATGGTCTATGCCTTCAAAGTAAAAATATGTAAATATAAAAGTGAGGAAACATTATTTCAAAATTTAGATGTGTTCAAGTGGGAATATGTGCTAAAATATTTTTTTTTCTCCAAAAAAAAAATTACAATGAAGCCAGGCAAAGTGGATGAAATCAACTAAAAGAGAGGACCTAATAATTGAAAAGAGTCCAATAGTTGAGAAGGTATTTGAGGGTCCCATCTCTTAAACATATTTTTTATTAAAAGTAGATGAAATTTTTATTAATTACAAATATATTTTTACCCAATGCTTGAACATTGGTATTTTACATTAATTTATAAAAAAACATAAACATGTACACAAGATATTTTACTATTGTTAATACACAATATATCAACTACAAATATCTCAAGTTAAAATTTGTTTGGATAAATGCAGATATTGAGTTCAATAATATAAACTTTATATTGCTTGTCAAATACAACATGTCCTTTCACTTACTATCACAAGTTAAAATCCTATCAATTTGATACAACTATTTGTGTAATTATACATCTACTTTGTATAGGCATAGGCTCGTTCATGCCCAAATGGCATCCTCAATGAATTAAATGCTTATTTGTATGAATTGAATTCATGTAAATGATTGTTGCTACAATATTATTCATGTTATATGTTACAAAAATTAACCTTAAATGGTAGGTAATTTTTTAAAGCCAAAAGTATTCATTCCAAATGATTAACAAATTGACAAAATTGAATTAAAATACAATTACTATAGTTTATGAATTCATAGAATGGTTCATAGATCAAAAAAAAATTCATTTTTAACAAACATTCAAACCCTAAGTCCTACACTCTGCCTTTCTTGTAGAAGGCAAAAGAAAGAAACTTATAATGCTAAAAAAACTCTCCTTCTAGCCCACAGGGTATTAAAAACCTCATATATAATCAACGATGGCCAAAAAAAATCCAAGGATTAATTGTGTTGAAATAATAACCTATAATACTAAAACAAATCACATTTTGTCACTTTTACATAATTCAAAATAAAAATAAACCTAGAATAGTAAAATAAAAACATTTATCTATCTAATTAGGTAGTAGTAGCATGTCTTTTCCATAACTATGAAACTATTTTGAAGATCTCTCTATGTTGAGATGGGAAAGGTATTGGAGTTCATCTATCCAATTCAGAAGTTGTAGCAGTTCTTTGCAATCAGAAACATGAAGAAACTACTTGTTTGAAACCTCCATCGTCTATAATCCTAATAATACTGACCTAGATGAGCTAAAAATGGAGTGGACTAAAATTAGGTATAAGTTGGTGTTTGCATCCACTACTCCTTGAATGTAATTTTTAGTATCTTGATCTACTTACACCATTGAGCGTAGCTTACATACAATTTGACAATGAGTCCATCTATAACTATGCTGACAGATCCCCATCCAATACAAGAGTAGTCACTCTTAAAATACCCAGAATGTTTCTATCCAAACTCCTAAGTTGCCTAAGTTCACTTCCATACTAACCCACAATTTCAACTTATAAATTCTTGTTCTTATGACAGTGGCTCCCTATTTGGATATTAGTGCTCCTTGCTACTATCCAATTTTTCCAACAGTGTCTTCCCACCAAATAATGTCTAATTTTCAAAATTCAAATTCATGAAAGGGTTATCCTACTATTTTACCAAGCCCCATCTGAAGGAATTCCAACAATACCACTATAAAGGTACATTTAAAACCATTTTGCTCACAAGATGCTTCCACATTGAAAAGCACTAGAATTCTAATTGCACATTAAGATAAAATTCCCTATTTCTTCAAGCTTTGATTACATACAACCTTAGTATCCCTGAGCTAAAGTATAAATATAATTTCCATTTCACAAGACATGGTTAAAGCACTTAATCACACCAAATTACACCAACAGATCTAGTATTTTTCACTAGCCTATCACACACACCATTGTAACATATGAGAACTACATGGAGTTTGATCCCTTTGTAGAGTATTCGTATGTAGACAGTTCTCAACACAGGGGGTGTTAAGGTCAAGTAAAACTTAAATCACTAACCCATTTTAATTTTGTGATTGAATTTGTCTTCATTTGTCATTCAGATAGGGTTTAAAGTGAATGAAGAGTTACACATTTATCTCTACATCAGATTAGAATTTATTGCACAATCTACAAAACACATGCAAAAGTGAGATCGCCCATAAGGTTTGGATATCAATTACTTGTAGGGAACTCATGATATATAAGGATAACATCACGCCCCTCTATTGTCTAGTTTCAACACTATTATCTATAATCCTTTTTAGGACCTACAGATGAAGGTGCACTTGTCATATTTCACACCAAGGGAGAAAAACCCTACCATATGTTTATCATCCCTAAAATTCTAACACAAAGTAGCCTTATCGAAATACATAGCCTTATCCTAAAAAGATACAAATCCATGTTCCTAATTCATAGTGAATTCTCACACCTTACTTGAAGTTTCACACTCACAATCAAAATCCTACATGTATGATTTATAGCTTATAAGTTATTTATTCTCTGTTACTTTTCCCTTTAAGCATATTTTCAAAAATAGTAAATTCCATACCAAATTGTGTGATTTATTGTATATCAAGTAGCATTCTAATTTACTCAATTCTTTCTAATGTAAATTAGATTAGGTTATATTCTCTAATACCAATTTTGATAAAACACCACCCACACTTTTTCTACTTCTTGTTAAACCTGATTATGTGCCATCAAATCCAATCAAAATCTATAGTATTTACCAAAAAACATTAAGGACAACATTTTAATCATAATTTAAAGCTTGCACCAACATCTAACATAATTATTTGATGTAACTATTACATATCAACTAATGCATTTTGGATTAGTGCTTAGAGGTACGTGTTCATTTTGGACTAAGTGCATAAATGAACTAATGGTTATGTTTACACAATTGGGATCCCAAACACTATTAATCACCTTGAATGCAATAGACACTAAGATGCCAGATCTACATAAAGTTATGCCAAGGCCCCTTCTATCTCTCCCAAGCAACAACTATCATTGGATAAATCAAAACCTAATTTCAAACCCGTATCTTTCTTATTTATACATGGATAGAATATTTTCAATTTTACATGAATAAATTTTGGATAAACATCTCCATGTCAAGGACTATTGGTATAGGTATTGATATTCAAACTGTCTTTCATTATTCTCAATACATAAAAAATCCCTACACAATCATAATTATTTATTTTTTGTAATCAGGTACAAATGAAACATAGAGGATATACACAAATCTATGTGTTTATATGGTTAGAAACTACACCCAACATGAACACATTAGACTGAGAAGACACTCTTAAAGTAAATTTTTCAAGCGTATTATTTGATCACTACATAACAACATTGAACCCACACAACATGGACATAATCAATGATAGAATAAATTGTTCCAATTTTGATAATCCATGCTTGTTCACTAAAAATGAAATATTTGATGCTAATACTCAAAGATATTATGAGGATCTTGTAAACCAATTTCAAAATCACACCAAATGCAATGAGTCTACATGTTTATGGAAAGGGGCACTACTCTAAAATTCAAATATAAATCCTTGTGGCCACTAAAAGTGAGGTCAAGCATGCTTATTGACAAAGAAGGCTGGAAAACTTACCTTCTAGCACGTAATGATGAAACATTGAACAAAAATAATGAAAACATGGTTTTATTGTGCTGTAAAAATGTTGATTTCCAAGTAGTTGTCCCCTGGTATGTTGTGTTCAAATATATATCAAAGTATGCAACAAAGCTAAAAATAAATCTGAAAGCTACCACCACATGTTAACTATAACATCAACTACAATTACAATTGAAAGCCTTTCTTGCATACACCAATTTATGCATAGAAACTTTTGTAGACTATTATATACATGCACAAGATACATGACACATGCTACATAATCTCCATCTAATAGTTTGTATCTGAACATTTGTTACTCTGTTTGTTCACAAAAATATTCATATGTATTTTTCAAAACACATTCAATAAAGGAAAACTACCATCTTTCATTGATGCATATATAAATCTCATTTATTTTTTAGACACCTTACCACTCATTGAGACCACATGAACATGGTCTTTCAACAATCAAAAGAAAACTAACAAAAGGAGAAATATAACAATTCAAAAAATTATTCACATATTCTCTCATTTCTCTTTTATTTAAATCTTATTGATTCACCATCATATGAAGCTTTCTATTGGCAGAACTCTTACTTTAAAAACCATGTCAACATAAGTACTTACGATATACTTAAAGGCCAAAAAAAATCAAAAGTTTTTAACCTAGTTGTTATTGAAGTTTTTAACTTAAGGTTCTAAAGTTTTGAACATTTAAATTAAAATCGAAATGAAATTCAAAGATTCTAATATTTGTAGAACCACAATGGGGTAATGCTGCAGTGACGGGAATGGTGGATGGTCGAGAACGATAGGACCTGAAAATGTAGAAGAATTGTTGGCAGTGAGTGAATAAATGGAAAAACAATGTATTTTTGACTGTTGCTGATCGTTGTATACGTTGCCCCCAACACTCAAGACTTGTCCTTAGATCTCCGAGTACATTAGGGGGATTCGTAGGGAAAGATTTCGGAAAGATCTCCAAATTTTCTGAAATCTTTTTGATAAATTGATTGAAGGATAAACACCATCCATTCGTATTGGATGTCCGGAACATCGGTTGTAGGGCGGGCAAAAGTCTAAATGGGCAGGCGAAAATGCTTTCCAAATTGGGTTTGTCGTCGTCATCATATGCTCCAACATCGTATTCAATTCAACAGCAAACATAATAGACAAGGAAAATCTCACATGCCGTCATTTAAAGCTTAAAGTATTATAGAGTTGTTGAAATAATTAGAGGGCGTACATATTAAACTTTTGATGGTCAAGCATTTTTAAAAGGTTATTCATATCAATGATCACATGCACTACTTCATTTCTTCATTTTTTCCAGAATGTATTGACAGTAAGTGTGCTTTTTCAGTTTTTTCTTTGAATGCCTTCTTTGTATGTTTATACTTACTTTTTTAATTCATTCCTTCTTTATATGTTTATACTCATTCTTTTTATTCATTCATTCTTGCATGTATTTTTCTAATTTACATATTATTTAAATTAAAAATTATATTTAATTAATACATAATTTAATAATAAATAAAGATTTTTTTTATAAAATAGATTAAGGTATAAGTGTATTTTAAAATACACAATCTTTTAACAATATAAATTATATATGTTAAGTCTTTAAAAGTGTATAATGTATAGTTTTAAGGGGATCAACAAAAACATTAAGAGAGAAAGGAGTGAGACATAAAGAGAGGAGAGAACAAAGATAAGGTTATCTTATTATAATTAAATAAATATTAATTTTACTCTATCAAAATATTACACTCCACAACACCATCATTAAAATTTATATTTATGAAAATAATTAACTATTTTATAAAAACTTTAATTATAAATATTTATAATCAAAGGTATTTGTAAAACTTACAAAATTTATATTATTGCTTTACTCTTTCTTTACAAACCAAGAAAAATATACATAATAATATATTTATACAATTTTACATTTTCAATATTTCCAAAAACTTATTTTTGTGAGGTCATCTTCATTTTCTTGAACATAACTAGTAACTTAAAAAATCTTAAACATTAACAACATTAAGGTCTTGAGTTAGATTCAAGACTTAAACCCTAAACCCTAAACATTATTTTAAATTATAATAATGGTTTCTTTTATTGATTTTTTTATTTTAAATCGTGTTCTCTCATTAACGTAGAGTTCGAATTGTGAATACCAACCAACCGATTTATTGTTATAACCATCCTATATATATATATATATATATATATATATATATATATATATATATATATATACACTAATAGATATAATAATGCATTATAATAAAATATTCTAACATATAAATGAATTGAAGTTTTTAGAGTCAGCAAAAACAATTGGTCTCGCTATTTCTAAAAAAGTGATTTTTCTAATATAAATAAATGAATCAAAGATTTTGGAGTCCACAACAAAACTTTTGGATAAAAATGGTATTGAAAGTTGACTAAAAAAGTGTACATACCCATTCTCTTATAATAAAAGTTAAGCTATTTTAAATAACTTAACACTTTTTATAATACAAATATATCTTATTAGTCAGGAAAGGAATACTAAAACAATCAATTTACTTTAACATCTGATTAAATTCTCCCTTTTCCATCAATAAATTTTTTTTATTATAGTTTAAAATTAATTAATTTCTTAACTTGGTTTCATGCATAATATGTTCATTTTCTAATAATAGTTCTACATTTGAGTTTCATGTATAGTATAGTATGTTCATTTTCTAATAATATTTCTAATTTCTTAACTTGGTTTAATGTATAGTATAAAAAATGAGTTTTTTTTACTTCCATTATCAATAATGATGTGTATTATTTGACCATTAATATACATTTGAGAATGAAATATTATTTATACTTTGAATTCATATTAGAAGATGTCAAGATGTTTGTGGTGCCAAACATAACACTATGTTTAAAATCCATGATAATATTAATTTATTTAGTTCGAAGTACATATTAAACTTCTTTCTCGCAATGGAAGGACGGCGCTAACACTTTGAGATTTATTATGTCTTATGTCCAACTTTAACTCGGACCAAATGTAATTATCAATCTTATATATCTATATATAAAAAGACTTGCAAGAAGATTTTCATGTAATATATAAAATTAAGATATGTATATCAATGTGTTTTGTTATGTTTATATTATTCGATTTTTTAATTTTCAAACAAATTTAGCATTCAATTCTGCTCTTTTCTTCTTTGTTGTTTTAAGATTTTTTTTTTAATTTTGTTTTTTGGTTTGAATTTGTTTGTATTTATATATTTTTTATTTTTTTAAACCGTTATGTCAGTTGCTTTAATTTTTATTTATTCATATCAATTTCAAAATAATTAATTAAATTATTTTATAATATTGAATTTCAAATAATTAACCGTTAATCATTCTTACGTCATTACAATTCCCAACCACCCCCTTTTTGAAATAAAATTATTTATAATTCCGATCAAAAACATTTACCAAAATAATACATTTGTATCATTTTACACGTACAAATATTTTCGATAGTTATTTTCTGTGAGTACATCATCTTCCTTGTGTAGCCCTATACTTAAATGACTAGTTTTTCAACTATCAAGCTGTCTCCCATTAATTGGCATGGAAGTTTAGCAAAGATAATAATTTAATTCAAATCAAAGAGACAGTATACAGAATAAAAGGTCACTGAAAAAGAATCAAAAAAGGTACGACTGTGACATTCGATGGCACAACGGGCTTTCGGCCGCCCACCTGTTTTATAAGCAGTTGAATATGTTTTAAAGCTGCCACCACTTGGAAAGGGAGGATTTCGGAAAGAGCGCCGAAATGCTTGAAAGTTGAAACATTTGTTTCAATTGATTGACAGATAAAATATCATAAATATCTCTATTTGTTAATTTAATTTTAAAGCATCCCTTAATATCTGGGTGTAAATTATGTTGTTCAGGACTCTTCAATATATTACGGAGGTCTATGATTATAATTGTTATTATCGGAGATGATAAGATATTTATCGAGATCTATGATTATAGTTGTTATGACTTTGAGATGATCGTATTTAAGATGATGAGGTATTTTTAGTATATTATCAAGATTTTTGATTATAGGAGTTATTATTTTGAGATGATAAGATTTAAGATGATAAAGTATTTTTAAATATTATTGAGGTCTTTGATTATAGTTATTATTAATTTGAGATGATAAGATATTTTTAGCATATTATCCAGATTTTTAATTATAGTTATTATCTCGCCAAAGGTAAGTTTATATGTGTAGATATTGTTTTAGGTGTAGAAGAAGTAGCCTTTTCTCTTTGTATTAATAAGTTATTTTTGAAATTTTGTTAATATCTAAAAATAATACTGTTCCTTTGCAATGAGTGTGTTTATTTTTTAATCATTTACTTTGGCTATTTTTCTATAATATTATTCATGCTTTTTGTTATCCTAAAATTTATCAGAATAATAAATAGCGTAGAGATAACTTTGAGCCATTCAATTATATTATATTCAATAGTATAAGTTGTTTTGAGAGTTTGTTCGTTATATCAGAATTTAAAATGCCTCTTACTAAAATATGATGTATAAAAATGACTTGATAGTTATTTAAATATAACTTTGAATTCTTACAAAAATGATGAAAAATTGTAACCAATTTTTATATCAAAAAAATGAAAAAAAAAAAAAAACTCTCACTATCACATTTACATTGGACTTTCACGATCATCAATTTTTCAAGGTTAAAAACACAAAGTAAAACTCAAATGTGTGTAGGATAGGACACACGTAGAATATTAAAAGAATGAATTGGTAATGTGGTGGTAAAGAAGCAAGACATGAAGACTGGTGGGGCAAATGTCGAACCCCTGATCTTCTCAAATATTGATGGCTTGACTTGTTTTTGAAAGCTCAAAATAATACCAACACTTGAAGACACTCATAACCTTAGATTAGCTCCCTCAATGTTGATTTTTGAATGCCCGATCATTCAAGTAGAACACAAAAATTTGTGAAGTTTAAAATCTAAAGTCATGAGAGGATAATGGCTAGTTGGAAATTTGAGTTAAGCTCAACTTATGTATTGGGCCACATAAAATTCTTACCTAATTGGTCCTTATAGTCAGAACAAACAGATGCAACAATCTCATGAGGATTATTAGACCACTATATTCAAAGGGAGGTGTTGGGATTTTTTATTTGATTGGTAAGGATGACATGGATTATGCAATTTGATTCAATCAACTATGTTAATGATATGAGATTAGATATGTTGGATATATGATGACAAAGTTAAATCTTGGATTTTTTGTGGTCTAGTTTTTAACTCACTTTGTGAAAAAGGGGGTGTAGAGGAGAATATTCCTGTCGAGGGGTTTAGAAGGAATCAAAAACCTATTTCTAGGAAGATGAATTTCACCAAATTCCATTTGTAAGAAGGAAAGTCCTAATGAAAATTTTCTATTCTATTTTTAGGAGGAGGAACCTTAATATTGTTTTGTTAATTAGGTGTATATATTTAAATGTGGAGAGCCAAAGTGGTTGATAACAATTTTGCTTATAATTTGTACGTCTTGAGTTAATGAAATCTTGATATCTTGCATCATGAATGTTTTTTAAGAAGGAATACAAGTGTAACAAAAAAGAGTCTAAGCACTTATACCACCCACATTACCACTACAATACCCTTCATAATGCCAAATATGAATAACTTGTAGAGAAGAGCCAAGACATACCAAATGTTGTAATAATTGCACCTACCATCACAAGAATGATGGCAATGAATCAAAAACTGCATAAATATTCCCAAAAAATATTTGATCAGGTCCATTGCTCCTCTAGACGATGAGTTGAACACTGCATAAATATTCCCATCAATAAGAAGAAATGAGAATTTTTTTATCTCTTCTACCTTTGAAAATGAAGCCATAAAAGGGAAAACAAATGTAACAAGAAAATAAAATCAGCACTTACACCAACCAAATCACCACTACTATACCCTTCCTAATGCCTAATATAAATACCCTGTTGAGAAGAGCCAAGTCATTCCAAATGTTGTAATAACTACACCCATCATCACAAGAATGATGCCACTATTTACATAAGCCGATAGACTTGGGGAAGAAAGTAATGAAGGTACAAGATGGCTATTAGATTATGCAATCTCATCAACATAAATGAAATAATAAGGATTCTATTAATATATCTATTTACATTTTATAATATAAAAAATAAATATAATTGGTGATATTACTTTAGATTAAGAAATAAAGTCTAAAAAAAAAATCGATATAATAAGTGAAGACCCAAAAAATGAGAGAGAAAAGATGGTTTTTTAAATCTTTTTGAAAAAAGATCTCAAAATATTTCCATCTTATAATGTTATTCGAATAAATTTAATCTCCATTTTCAAAGTTTTAATATCTATATTAATAAAAATGTCTATTAAACTTTAATCTTTTTATAAATATAAATATAAATAATATTTTGAATATTCTCTACTTAAAATAATATTTTATCTAAAAATCACTTAATATTATAATTTAAAATATATTTCTTATTCATCACATTAATAATAATTTGAGAATCACTCTCAATCTTTAAATTTTAAATATTAAATTTCTATCAAATTTAAGACTTTCTACCAAAGCCCAACATTCTCTCATAAAATGATTTTAACGAATAAAATAGTAACTTCACATTATCTTAATGAAATGTTATTGATTTTTTAATTACAATTTTGTAATGTTATAATATTTAATTTTATGTCCAATTACATTTATTCTGATTTAAAGTTGTTATGGATTATTATTTTTCTTTTTTTTTTTTTCCTTTCTTTTTTCTATTTTATTTTTGGCGTGGAGAGCGAGGAAAAGCCCACCATACAAAAATTTATGACTTTATTTAAGTATATTTTGTTTTTAATTTTTGTAATTCATCCCTTCATAGAAATTGTTTGATGAGATATTAAATGCTTTGTCATCTCTCAGTAGTGTGATACAATCACCTCGTGTCTGTAGTAACCAACAAGAAAAATTAATAAAGCTTCGGAGGGTGACGGGTGTTTCCAGGACATTTCTTAAAACAATTAATCATTTTCATGTTTTATGATATTTATTAGGGACGGGTTCATGGGAATGCAAGCTCTAACTACTCAAAATTTCCTTCTGACGTGTTTTTCAAAGATGAAGTTAATTTTGGAGCCACAACGTGAGTTGGCTGCGAAGTCATTGCAGGACTTCATATAATGTGCATCTTATCAAATAGTTTTTAAAAGTGTTCGAACTGGCTTCATCTACAATATATATGCTATTGAAAATTTGAATATATATTCTTTTTACTTCTGTAATATCTTTGGTATTCGCTTTGAAATTGATGCAACATATTTTTTGAGCGATAAAATGTGATAACTATAGAATTGTAGTATTTGATAATAAGTTAGTATTGAATTTGATCAGTGCACTTCTTTATCACCTTTAATCAGATCGTTAACTGGAAAAACCAAGTTGTAAATTTTTAATGCTATTAAATATTTCAAGACCTCAAAGATGAATTGATATTCAATCTGTAGTGTAATGTTTTATATTTAAATCAAAGATGGCTACATATTCTTTTTATTTATAAAATTTTAAATATGATGAGAGGTGTTAACTTATTAATTTTTAATATTTTTTAAACTGTAATTTAATTTTGAGATTAATTATGATAATTTTTTTAAAATTTAAATACTTTGTAACATGATAGATTTTGACTTTATTTTTACCTTTACACATGAATGGCTTACGCCAATTCATTACAATATTTATAAATTTCAAACACTTATATTTATAATAAATTTCCCTTCATCCATTATGTTAATCTCAAGTAATTTCATTGCTTGATCTTTGTGTGATCTATATGCTACACTATCTTCAAAAAAATGTATTTTTAAATTTAAATTTATTGACTAATGTTTTATCACATTTATTTTAGTTATCAACACACTAACCTTCATTGAAGTTAATCTAAACTATAATACAATTGTCTACATACCAATAAGCTTATAAATTATTACGCTGAGCAAAGTATTTTGGGAACTACATAGAGTGCAAGTAGCATCAAATTGATATATTATCATTCTCAAAACTAATGGCTCTCACTTCTTTTTATTTTATATTCCTCAATCTTATTGCTGAATCTAAAATTTTAATCCTCTCCAATATTATTGTTGAATTAAAAAAAAATTATTAAGAAATATAAATAAATATTATATTTTTATTTAAGTGACTATTCATAGCTTATTAATTTATAATTATCTACTAAAATTTAATAAAACTCTTATTAAAGTTCACATAAAATGAATACTTAAAAAAATTAAATTAAATTATTTCGAAGGTAATTTCTATATTACACACCTCTGTAAATAATTATGCATTGTGGGAGTCATAAATCTCAATTCTTTCATCTTTCTCAAATTTTCTATCCTTTATTTAAATAATTGTGAACTGTGGAAACCATAAATCTCAAGCTTTTCGTTCCTAACAATTTTTATTTTTGCTAAAAATATGGAGAATGTGGTCAAAGTCAATATTACAACATTTTTTTGCATATGTAAATCCTTCAACCACCACATTTTAAAAAAATATAAAATTTTACACATGGTGGATACCTGTCCTGACTCCTAAGCATTTGTCTCACCTATTCATGGCATAGTCTATGCCTTCAAAGTCAACACATTTAAGTATAAAAGTGAGGAAACATTGTTTTAAAATTTAGATGTGTTCAAGTGGGAATAGGTGTCAAAAAAAAAAAAATTTCTCCCTAGAAAAATTTGCAACTAAGCCAGGCGAAGTGGATGAAATCAACTAAAAGAGAGGACCCAATAGTTGAAAAGGGTCCAATAGTTGGGAGGGTATTGGAGGGTGTAAGGCCAATCTTTTAAACACATTTTTATTAAAAATAGATGAATTTTTATCAATTAAAAATACATTTTTATCTAATCCTTGAACATTGGTATTTTGCACTAATTCATAAAAAAATATTAAACATGTACATAAGATATTTTACTATTGTTAGTACACAATATGCGAACTACAAATATCTCAAGTTAAAATTTGTATGGATAAATACAGATATTGAGGTCAATAATATAAACTTTATATTGTTTGTCAAATACAACATGTCATTTCACTTACTATCACAAGTCAGAATCCTATCAATTTGATACAACTAATTGTGTAACTATACATCTACTTTGTATAGGCATAGGCTCATTCATGCCCAAAATGGCATCCTCAATGACAACATGATATTTGTATAAATGTAGTTCATACTGTAAATTAAATGCTTATTTGTATGAATTGAATTTATATAAATGATTATTGTTACAATATTATTCATGTTATCTATTACACAAATTAACATTAAATAGTAGGTAATTTTTCTAAGCCAAAATTATTCATTCCATATGATTCAGAAATTGACACAATTGAATTAAACTACACTTACTACAGTTTATGAATTCATAGATCAAAAAAAATATTCATTTTTTAACAAACATTCAAATCCCAAGTCTTATACTTAGTTTGCCTTTTCTGTAGAAGGCAAAAGAAAGAAACCCACAATGTTAAAAAAACCTCCTTCTAGCCCATAAGGTATTAAAAATATCCTTATAAGCAATGATGGTCAAACAAAATCCAAGTCTTAATCGTGTTGAAAAAATAACCTATAATACTAAAACAAATCATAGTTCATCATTTCTACAAAATTCAAAATAAAAAAGAAACTTAGAATACTAAAATAAAAAAAATTATCTATCTAATTAGGTAGTTGTAGTAGATCTTCGCCATAACTATGCACCTATTTTGAAGATCTCTCTATGTTGAGATGGGAAAGGTATTGGAGTTCATCTATCAGACTTGATAGTTGTAACAGGTCTTTACAATAATAAACATCAAGAAACTACTTATTTGAAACCTCCTTCATCATCTATAATCCTAATAATACTAACCTACATAAGCTACAAATTGGGTGGACTAAAACTAGGGATAAGTTGGTGTTCACATCCAATACACCTTGAATGTATTTTTTAGTATCTTGAGCTACTTACACCATTGAGCTTAGATTACATAAAATTCTACAATCAGTTGATCTATAACTATATTGAAGGATCCCCATCCAATACAATAGCAGTCACTCTTAACATATAGAAAATGTCTCTATCCAAACTCCTAAGTAGCCTAAGTTCACTTCCATACTAACCCACACTTTCAACTTATAAATTCTTGTTCTTATGACAGTAGCTCCCTATTTGGATAGTAGTGCTCTTTGGTATTATTCAATTTTTCCAACAGTGTCTTCCCACTAATTAATAGCTTATTTCTAAAATTCAAATTCATGAAAAGTGTTATCCTACAATTTTAGCAAGCCCCATCTGAAGGAATTCCAATAATACCACTATAAAGGTACATTTAAAACCATTTTGCTCACAAGATGCTTCCACACTGAAAAACACTAAAATTTTAATTGCACATTAAGATAAAATTCCCTATTTCTTCAAGCTTTGATTACATACAACCTTAGTATCCCTAAGCTAAAGTCTAAATGTAATTCTCATTTCTCAAGGCATGGTTAAAGAACTTAATCACACCAACATTGCACCAATAGATCTAGTATTTTTCACTAGCATTTCACACACACCACCATAGCATGTGAGAACTACATGGAGTTTGATGCCTCTGTAGAGTATTCATATGTAGACAATGCTCAACAGAGGGGGTGTTAAAGTCAAGTAAAATGTAAACCACTAACCCTTTTTTAATTTTGTTATTGAATTTGTCTTCATTTTACATTTAGCTAGGGTTTTAAGTGAATAAAGAGTTACATAGTTATCTCTAAATTATATCAAAATTTATTGCACAATCTACAAAACACAGGTGAAAGTGACATAGGCAAGGTTTGGATATCAACTACTTGTAGGACACCAATGATCCATAAGGATAAAATCACACCCCTCTATTGTATATTTTCAACACTATTGTCTCGAATCCTTTCTAGGACCTATAGGTGAAGGTGCACTTGTCATATTTCACATCAAGGGATAAAAACCCTACTAGATGTTGATCATCCCTAGAATTCTATCATAGACTAGCCTTATCATACAAGCGTAGCCTTGTCCTAGGAAGATACAAATCCATGTTCCTAATTCATAGTGAACTCTCAAAACCTTACATGACATTTCACATTCACACTCACAATACTACATGTATGATTTATAACTTATAAATTATTTATTTTTTGTTTCATTTCCCTTTAAGCATATTTTCAAAAATAGTAAGTTCCATACCAATTTGTGTGATTTATTGTATATCTAGTAGCATTTTAGTTTACTCGATTTTTTTAATCTAAATGAGGTTACCTTCTATTCTCTAATACCAATTTTGATAAAAACACCATCCACACTCTTTCTACTTCTTGTTAAACCTAATTATGTGCCATCAAATCCAATCAAAATCTATAGTATTTAAAAAAAAAATTAAGGAAACTTTCCAATCATAATTTCAAACTTGCACCAACATCTAACGCAATTATTTGTTGTAACTATTACATATCAACTAATGCATTTTGAATTAGAGCTTAGAGGTATGTGTTCATTTGGACTAAGTGCATAAATGAACTAATGGCTATGTATACACAATTGGGATCCTAAACACTATTATTCACCTCGAGCGCAACAAACACTAAGATACTAAATCTACATAAATTCATGCCAAGGGCCCCTCTATCTCTCCCAAACAACAACTATCATTGGATAAATCAAAACCTAATTTCATACCCACATTATACATGGATACAATATTTTCAATTTTACATGAATAAATGTTGGATAAACATCTCCATATCAAGGACTATTGGTATAGGCATTGAAATTCAAACTATCTTTCATTATTCTCAATACATAAAAAAAACCTACACAATCATAATTGTTTATTTTATTTTTTATAATTAGGTACAAATGGAACATAGAGGATCTGCACACATCCATGTATTTATATGGCTAGAAACTACACCCAAGATGGACACATTAGACTGAGAAGACACTCTTAAAGTAAAATTTTCTAGGGTATTCTTTGATCACTACATAACAACATTGAACCCACACAACATGGACATAATCAATAGTAGAATAGTTTGTTCCAATTTTGACAATCCATGCTTGTTCACTAAAAGTGAAATATTTAATGCTAATACTCAAAGATATTATAAGGATCTTGTAAACCAATTTCAAAATCACACCAAATGCAGTGAGTTTACATGTTTATGGAAAGGGGCACTACTCTACAATTCAAATATAAATCCTTGTGGCCATTATAATTGAGGTCAAGCATGTTTATTGATGAAGAAGGCTAGAAAACTTACCTTCCAGCACGTAATGATGAAACATTGAACAAAAATAATGAAAACATGGTTTCATTGTGCTGTGAAAATGTTAATTTCCAATTAGTTGTCTCATGGTATGTTGTGTTCAAATATATATCAAAGTATGCAACAAAGCTAAAAATAAATCTGAAAGCTACCACCACATGTTAACTATAACATCAATTACAATTACAATTGAAAGTCTTTCTTGCATACAAAAATTTATGCATATAATCTTTTGTAGACTGTTATATAGATGCACAAGATACATGACACATGCTACATAATCTCCATCTAATAGTTTGTATCCGAACATTTGTTACTCTGTTTCTTCACAAAAATATTCATATATATTTTTCAAAGCACATCCGATAAAGGAAAACTTCCATCCTTCATTGATACATATATAAATCTCCTTTATTTTTTAAACACCTTGCCACTCATTGAGACCACATGAACATGGTCTTTCAACAACCAAAGGAAAACTAATAAGTAGAGAAATATAACAATTCAAAAAATTATTCACATGTTCCCTCATTTCTCTTTTATTCAAATCTTATTGATTTACCATCATATGAAGCTTTCTATTGGCAGAACTCTCACTTTAAAAACCATGTCAACATAAGTACTTACGATATAATTAAAAGCCATAAAAAATCAAAAGTTTTTAACCTAGTTGTTAGTTAAGCTTTTAACTTAAGGTTCTAAAGTTTTGAACATTTAAATTAAAATCAAAACGAAATTTAAAGATTCTAATACTTGTAGATCCACAATGGGGTAATGCTGCAGTGACGGGAATGGTGGATGGTGGACAACGATAGGACCTGACAATGTAGAATAATTGTTGGCAGTGAGTGAATAAATGTAAAAACAATGTATTTTTGGCTGTTGCTGATCGCTGTATACGTTGCCCCCAAAACTCAAGATTTCTCCTTAGATCCCCGAGTACATTAGGGGGATTCGTAAGGAAAGAATTCAGAAAGAGCTCCAAATTTTCTGAAATCTTTTTGATAAATTGATTGAAGGATCAACAGCATCCATTCGTATTGGATGTACGAAACATCGGTTGTAGGGCGGGCAAAAGCATAAATGGGCGGGCGAAAATGCTTTCCAAATTGGGTTTGTCGTCATCATATGCTCCAACATTGTATTCAATTCAACAGCAAACATAATAGACTAGGAAAATCTCACATACCGTCATTTTAAGCTTAAATTCTTATAGAGTTGTTGAAATAATTAGAGGGCGTACATATTAAACTTTTGATGGTCAAGCATTTGTTAAAGCTTATTCATATCAATGATCAAATGCACCACTTCATTTCTTGATTTTTTACAGAATGTATTGACAATAAATGTGCTTTTTCAGTTATTTCTTTGATGCCTTCCTTGTATGTTTGTACTTATTTGTTTTATTCATTCCTTCTTTATATGTTTATACTCAATTCTTTTTATTCATTCATTCTTGCATGTATTTTTTTTTTATTTATATATTATTTAAATTAAAAATTATATTTAATTAATACACAATTTAATAATAAATAAAGAAAATTTTGATAAAATGGAATAAGGTATAAGTGTATTTTAAAATACACAATTTTCTAACAATATAAATTATATATGTTAGGTCTTTAAAAGTGTATAATGTATAGTTTTAGGGGGATCACTAAAAACATTAAGAGAGAAAGGAGTGAGACATAAAGAGAGGAGAGGAAAAAAGACAAGGAGAGAGATGCCATAGAAAATGATATAAGACATCTCAAAAAAAAACTTTAATCTAAATTAATAATTAACAATCACATTAAAAAAACCCTTTGAATAATGAATTTTTACAACTAATAGATTCCTTAGAGTCATTTTCATGGATCTACAATTTTACTAATTAAATTCTTAGAGAAGGGGAAGGGATATGACTAATTGTAAAAGAGGACTTTTTACTATTAAATGAGCTTAATTTTAATAATATAATATGATAAAGTATGACTCTTTAAATTTAGATATCTTAAATATATTTATTTGAATTATTTTTAGATATATCAATTTTGAGATTTTTATTAAAGAAATTTCATATTATATTTAATATATTAAAAAAAAATTAAATTATTAAGTAAGAAAAATTTTAAAAAATTATTAATTGGTGAAATAAGAAAAAAATTATATATAAACATCAAATAGACATTAAATTAAAAATTAAAAATTAATTATAATAATCAAATTAATGTTAAATTTAAAATTAAAATTATCTTATTATAATTAAATAAATATTAATTTTAATATATCAAAATATTACAGTCCACAACACTGTCATTAAAATTTATGTTTATGAAAATAATTAACTATTTAATAAAAACTTTAATTATAAATATTTAGAATCAAAGGTATTTGTAAGACTTACAACCTCTATATTATTACTTTACTCTTTCGTGACAAATCAAAAAAATATACATAATAATATATTCATAAAATTTTACATTTTGAATATTTCCAAAAAATTATTTTTGTGAGATCATCTTCATTTTCTTGAGCATAACTCGTAACTAAAAAAATTCTTTAACATTAAATTCACAACAGATATTATATATCTATATATATATATATATATATATATATTAAAAATAAAAACTTTTTAAAATATTAAAAAAAAATTGTATATCTTTTAAATAATAACATTTTTAATATCAATTAAAAAAAAATCATAAATAATTTCATTAAATATTATATACTAATAAAAATCTTAACTTCAATTTGTGCAGTTGATGACACGATGAGCTTTTTTATACTCAACTATTTTATAAGTAGTTGACTATACTTTTAGTTTTAGTTGACAGTTTTAAAGCTGGCAGCATGTTGAGAAGGCAATTTGGAAAGAGTGCGAAATTGTTTAAAATATTTTGTTTGATTTATTAAAGAGAATACTTTGGGTGATAAGTAAAGAAGACGCCACCCGAGAGAGAATAAGTAGATTGCAGTCCATCCTTAATATAAGAGATTGCTTAAATTTCTATGCATTTAAGAGTGGAGCACAATTCCGGCGGAATAATTGCACCGGTCAACGGAGTTAAGTAGATGTTTTCTGTGCAGAATGCAGAGGCTGATCAAGCCAGCGGAGCGTAAAATGTATGTTGTCTTATAGATATGAATTAAATTTCTGGGCATGTGGTTTTTTGAAATTTTTTAAATTTATTATTTGAAAGTAAGAATTGATATCCCTAGAATTATGTGTGTGAAGATATTAATTTGAGTGTTCTTTTTCAAAGTTGAAGTGTTTTACAATTAAATAAGGTTAAATATTTCTGGTTCTCATATCGATTGAAGGTCCTCAATGATTCATGGGGATCTCTAAAAAGACAATGATATATTCCACAAATCTCGTGGTAGATAGGGTGCTTAAATATAAAATGCTCTTCACTTTTAGGATCAATAAAACATAATTAGCATATACGTTCACCCTGTGGAAGGTTATGTTTAGATTCCATTTGAAATTGATGAGAGCAAATGTGAAACCAAGCTAAAGGGATCCTTAAACACGATGGCAACATCTTCTTCATGTATCGAGGAATTTGATTTCGATCGTCGTGAAAGCAAGAATAAAATTGGAAATTATGAAGAAGTCTTAGTTTCAAATGCTCTTTGAGATTAAACCATGTAACTTATAAGCAATATTTATTGATCTCTTCACAAATATCTCACTTGACTTCATGTTTTTTGAGTTGAGAAGAATTAATAAAAAAATACAAGAGGAGATAATATTTATATATCAATATCCAACTTCTAGAGGAGAGCCATAATTCTTGCATACCAAAAAGATTTGCATCCTTGTTTGGCAAGTTGCATAGAAGATTGAAGTGCCAAGAATGGATACCTATTGTGACCAAAGAAATAATATGTAATACATCAAAGCCTATGCAACATAGTGAAAACTTAGAAAATTAAGGACATAAAGAGTGATCATACCCGAAACATTCCTTTCGTCGAATGTTATTGAATAATATGGAGATGAAAATTCTTTCTAGATATTTGAAATCATTTTGTCTTGAAAGTATGGGCCCCAAACGTCACATCCATACAATAATGTGGAAGTAACTAATGAATACAAAAGTCGAATATTTGTCCATATATCTTGAAATTCGAGATGAAAGCAATGTCTTTCCAAGGATGTCAATGTTGCATATCCTTAGATAAGTCTTACTTCTATTATAGGTAAAAGGCTAAAAGGTAGTCCAAAAAAAACCATACCCAAGTAGGTGTAAGATTGTAACACTCTCACCTATTTTGCTTTGTATGTCTAATTGATTCCAGATGTTATTTTATTTGTTACATTGAATGCCATGATTTGTGTCTTTGCAAGATTTAATTCAAGGCCATTCTTATCACAAAAATTATTCAAAGTATCAAGTTGTTTTCAAAGACCTATAATTCAATGTGAAAGAAAAATAATGTCATATGCAAACAACAAAATAGAAATCTAAATATCAAAGAGGCTACAACCACTCATACCATCCAAATTTGTGGAGATAAGGTCCTCCAATTCTTCAATATAGAGAAAAAAAATATTAGGTGAGAATGGACAACCATGTTTCATACCTATGGTACTATGAATGTTGTCTATAATGCTCATTTTGGTATTAATATGCCTAAATCTACTTCATATAAAGTCGTTAGCAAGGTAATTACTAAATCAGAAGGACCAAGTCTTTAAGCCTTTGAATCAAAATATGCCTTGGTACTATATCGAATACCTTATGAAAATAATACATAATAACAATATACCTTTCGTTTGTTAGCTTTTGCTTCCTCAATGATGACAACAAGAGTGAATATGTGATCACTTGTTAAACTAAAAATGTTCATTACAAATTTACATGTATATTTAATATATAGTTGTTCATTTCATCATTTTCAAGTTTTCAAATTTATTTTTCAATAATATTTATTTGTCTAAATAATTTAAGTTGCAAGCACAACTTTTTAGAATACTATGAAAATATTGTATATCTTTTAACTAGTAACATTTCTTATAATATAATTTTTGAAACTTGTAGATAATTAATTATCAAAACCTTGTGAAAGAACATATGCATTGCTGTGGGGCCTTATAATTAAATGACTATTGTTCATCCCATTTATATTGTCCCATTAAGTGTGACCATTGTTCAAATTTAGAAGGGAAAATATATTAATTGGAATATGTAGCCTTAATATCGAAGAGATGGTGGACCAAGAATCAAAGGTTAGAAATGCTCAAAGTAGAGCAAGGTTAATAAAAATATCTTTAAATGCAAACCACATTGCACCAAGGTTTTTGTCTTCATTTATGTAAATAAGAATATTGTGGCTTTTCTTGTAGGACTACCATGGATCTACATTGGTCATTGAAATTAATCATAAATCGGTATTCGAACCACTAATTATAGTTTGTCACTTTTGTTACTACAACCACATTGTAAGCAGAGTTAAATATTATATCAATCCCCATTAAATTGCCCTTGGAATGAGCTAAATCATATGTTATTGTCATCATGGGCTAATAGGACATGGCTAGGGTTAGGGATTTCCTAGTGAAATTTGTTATGAAACACTTCCAAATTTTTATCACATCTTCCTTCCATCTCATTGTTTGTTTTCTACTCAACCTTGAACATGGAAGAAGTGGGCAATAAAGCATTGGGTGGGTTTGTTGTGGTTTTTTATTTATCATGTCTCCTTGAGATAGGAACTAAAACGGAAGATTCACCTACACGTAATGGAGCATCTCTAGTGGTGACTCAGGATATTGATTTATCTGGACTGCAAGCAAGCAATGGATCACATGACAAACAATTCAATGCTAAAAGAGGTAAAGTTTTTGAATTTCAACTACGAGATGGAATAATTGATATTATTATGCTATGCCCTTATCCTATGACATGTCTAGGGATATGTGTGGCTAACTTATGGCATGCATACCTTTTTTATGTTCTTGTCACATTTCTTTATGTTCTAATTAGGTCAACTTAAGGAATAACCATGGTTAAGAAGATTATATATAGGAGGTATTAGTTAGTATTAGAGGTCATAATACAAATTTTGTTCTTATTGTATTATCGTGGAGATTTCCCCTCAAAGTCACTTAGTCATAATATTCAAGTATTATGCTCTTTCAGTAATTATTATTGTGGATCTAATTATTTCGTTCTTAATTTTTTGATATATTATACTATTTTTAAAAATCATCTAAGTAATTTAATTGGATATTGTAGACTATAGGCAAATGATTTTTATTCTTTTCTTCCATTGTGGTGTGCTTTCTCTAAAATTTTTTTATAAATGTGATAAAATGAATTGAGAAAATAAGGGGTGGGTTTTAGAATCAATGAGGGGGTTGGGTAAAGGTTGTGTTATATGTATCAAGGAAAAATTGTCAATACAGTGACAAAGTTAAAAATATTAGGCATATACATGTATCGTAATCAACCAAGGGTTGATAAATCTCATTTATAAAGGTATCAATAGATATAACATATTTTCTTGTAGATCCATCACTAGATTCCTAATACCTCATACAAGATCAGTGCTAAGTTATTGAGAAAACATGATTTATTAGGGGGAGGTGCAATCTACACAATCTAGTTTTGGCTTGGGAATCTATAGAGTTGGCACAAAAAACATATCAAAGCTCTTTAATTGTTAATATTGAATTCAACAAAGCTTATGATAGAATCAAATGGCCATTTATTCTTAATATGTTAAGCTAGTTAGGGTTTGGAAACAATATGATTCATTACATCAAAATGATTTTTAATGATGCCTTATCTAACCTTTCAATGAATGGTTCTCTCATTGAATCCTTTGTGATTCAACAATCCATTCACCATGGTTGTCATCTAGATCCTTTTCTATATGTTTTGGATGTGGAGGCTCTTGGATACATGCTACAAAGGGCACATGACAATAATATTATTGAAGGTATCCATCTTCCTAATGTTACTTGTGCCCTTAGTTCTCAATTTTTTGATGATGATATGTTTTTATTCACAATAATGAAGAGGAAATTAACAATTTTTTTATAGATATACATGAGTTGTATTGTGTTATTTCAATGTCTAAACTTTCGATGCATAAGACTACATTTATTATGTTCCAAGATGATCACACTCCCCATTGGATTTTGTTGTACACACACACACACACACACACACACACACACACACACACACACACACACACACACACACACACACACACACACACACAATTTGAAAAATTTAAATGGGGACCCACTATTTCTTGAATATATTTATTTAGGGTCATCATAACCTTAGACATTCATAACATTGGTCTTAATTTGCATAATTATAAGGTTATCTTTGAAGTCTAAAATTTGTATAATCTTGAATTATGAAAATCAAAGCTTAAATGATCATTTTGTTTTATATTAAACATTTTATTTTTATAATTTTCATGATTTGTTTGGACTAACAAAATTAATATGCCTTGCCATAGTGTTCCTATGATTGTAGAACCATTGGCAAAGGTTTTATGATTATTCACTACTATGCCCTACTTTATTTACCTAGGTATGCATGTATCACACTCAAAGCATAAAATACATGTGCATATATGAAAATAATGACATTTTATCTACTAGCATGAAGTAAACAACATATACATAGGAAATAATACAACTAGGAATATGTTGATTTTTTTTGGGTATTTTTGAATTATTTGAATATTTTTGATATATTTGAAAATGTAAATTGTATCCAATTGTCCCATCTAATGGATGTTTGTTTGTATGTGTTATGAACACTGGATATGGTATATCAAATTGGTGATACTGCCAAGGAACATGTATAAGTTTAATATCTAGTGTTGTAGACTTGATAATGCTTTGTACATATGTCATAGGACTCTATGGTCTCAAAGAGGTAATATAAGGAGTAGGTGTTTATGGAACCCATTTTTTTGTGATTTTTATTATATTTTAAGTAGGAATAATAGGAACATGTTTAGTTGCTTTGGATAATTGAGAATGTTGTATAATAGTTGAAGAGGATTCCATGGAATCCATTATGTATATCTAATGTAATGGTCTCTCGAGTATGGGCTTCCTAAGATAATGGATTGCATGTTGTTTACCCTTTCACAGAGGATTAACCTTAGTACATTTGATAATAAGTTATCTTGGAATAAATATATTTTATTCAAGTGGATGTTCATATGGAATTCTAGGAATTGTGTCTACTTTGTTGGTATGAATGTATTTAATACACCCATATATTTTGGAAGGTACTGCTTGGATTTTATGTATTTAAAGTCATCACAATAACATGCCAAATACTTTTGTGTATGGTACAATTAAGAAGGTCTTGACCACATGTGTTGGGCCAACTTCTAAAGGTAAGTCAATCTTGCAAATAACCTGCTATGAGGTCCCATCAAATGATCTAACTACTTTTGTTGAAAGGTGTAAATCATCATTTATACACCCCATATGTGTAATTAATGTCATGGTGAATTTTTTTTGCTAGCACCATTATCAATTATAACACTTTGAATAGTTTGGTGATAAAGGTATGCTTGAATAAATAATGAATGAATATATGAATCATAATCCAAAATCTCATTGTCATCCAAGGTAATAGAGAATCTCTAAAACTTGAGAGGTATATGTCATGTACAGGTACCAATAATCCCATATAATGGGTGCCTATAATGTGGTGGATGAGGATGTACATTATATTTCATTTTCACTTCCAGATTCTTTTGAGAATGATCTTGTAATGGATCACTAAACATATTTTGGTTATGATGGTCACCATGTTGTGTCCCTAAATCTTTGGGAGGGTAATCAAATGTAAGTTGTTAGTTTTCAATAAGGTATTTTATTTTATGCTTCAATATATAACATCAATTAGTAGAATGCCTAAGACCCTAGTGATAGTCATAATAAGTGTTGTCATCATATCCATGAGGTAAAGGTATACTGATATCAACCTCTGTGGGAGGAGGGAGAGATTTGAGATGAAAATTAATAAGCTTCTTAAGTAGAGAAATTAAAGACTCAAGTAATATTGTAAATTATGTCTTTGGTGCATTGAGTAAGACAAGTTGATTAGGTTCTTGTGATATTGCATTAATAGTTATAGTTGTTTCCTTTTTAGGTTAAGTAGGTTTTGCCTTGTGTATTGGTTTGATATGAAACTTGATATTGGATGTAGTCGGTGTGTTTTCCACATACTTAAACTTGTTCAATGAAATAATTTTCATTTCATGATCTCATCCAATATGGCATAAGTCATCAAAAAAATTATTTATGTTTGAAAATAATGGACTCACGTTATGGGGCAAACAAAATTTGATTTAAGATGCCCTAATGTTTTTTATATTCCATTTCATTTGTCATTTTGGCAAACATTGTCTTGTATCTCAAGACATATTCTTTGATAGGTTCATTAGTTCCTTGTTTGATTTTTACAATTTAGGCATATGATATATTTTCGGTAATGTTGATACATAATTATGCTAAAAATTAATCTAAAATAGGTTTGAATGCTTTTAAGCATTGGATTAGTAAATCATAGAACCACCTTTAAAGTATAGTCCTTGAGGCTCTTTGGAAATATTTTAATCAAAATTTCATCATTGGAGGCATAATCAAGGCATGCCACATAGAAAGATTGAAGATGTTATTCAGGATCACCCTTGCCATCCTAAAATGTGAACTTAAGTGCAACAAACCTAGTTGGCAAGGGGTGTAAGGATTTTTAGGTGCAAGAGGCTTATGCAACACCTCTTTTGAATCAATAGTATAAGGTGGCTTAATAGAATTTTTCTCAATATTTATAAGCTTAGCTTGAAAAACATTGATAGTTTGTACAAGATATTGTACAGTTTGATCACTAAAGTTTGAAGTTTGAGAAGATACCAAAAGAGGTGTACCCATAGTTTGAGTTGATATGATCATTTAAACCAGTAGTTAGGTTGATGTGTTAATGTTTTGAATGGAGGATGTATCTATGGTAAGATTTGTTTTAGGGAACAATGATGTAGCCTTGCCCCATTATCATTATTAATTGATTTGTTTTAGGGAATCAATTGTAGTGCCACTTAATGATTCATCATCACTAAGGTTATCCTTGACATGTTTAATGATTGCATCTCTTGTAAGATACACAAATACATCCATTAAGTCCTTGAACTGTTATTGAGATGAGTGACTAAGGTTTATTTAACTTCCATTTGAAAAATATTTTTCTGATTAACATTTTCCATTGTCTATAAATGAAAAATTCATATTTTTGAAATGTAATGTATAGCAATTAAAAAATTAGAACAAAAAACCCTAGGTCAATCTAAGGTTTGGAGACAAAAGGTTGGTTAATCGAATATTTAACTCTAAATTTAGATTTATGTGGTGTATAGGGTTAAGGGGGATTAGATTAGATTTTTATATAACAATGGTGAATTAACCTAATGAGTAATCCAATTAATAAAATCTCAAATAAATAATATTTTAAAGTTATATAATTGAGATTATTAAAAATAGAAAAGTACAATTACTGATAGATATTGCAATGAATAAGGAACAAAAGATACTTAGATAGTTTATTGTGTTCATGTAGTTATGACCTAGAATAGGCTGGAAGTGGTCTAGAAGATGATCTTGGGTACTGTGCTCAAACCCACCTTCCTTACCCATGTATGTGGTTTTTGCCTTATAAAAATATTTTGGTCCCCAATGGGGTATTTTCAATCTAACACATCTTCCAATTCCTCATATTATGTGGATTAATCATCACAAAATACCTTTTAAAATGGCATAGGTTTTGATCATATATCAAGTACAAAGAATGAGTCTTAATAAGGTAATATTTGATATTGGAAATATTGATCATCAAGAGTTGAACTTCATCATTGTATCAAGAGTATGCTCAATGTATGACATGCATATCTCCCATGCATTTACATTTGACCGATGTTATATAAGAATTAAAGATAGTAAATGTTAGATAAGCAAAGGAAACAAAACTCATATAATTCCTCTTCCACAACATTTAAAACAAATGTAACTTTTCTCAATAAATACAAAAACAATATTTTACATAATTTATTTTATTCATAGTACTACTATTGCCTTATTTCATACTCATAAGCTTTAAATAAAAAAATAAAAAAAATAAAATCCCATAAATTAAAGACACCCCTTTCAACATAAGTTGCACCTTCAATGCAATTACTTGTTAAAAATATATCGAAACACTTATTAGCAGGCTTGTGGTTGGACTCGCATGTAACATTTAAATTTAAGTATATGTTAACATTTAATATTTTTTACCACTAACATTTCTTATAGAAGGGGAAGAGATGGTTTAATCATTAACGTTTAATATTTCTTACTACTAAATTTAGGTATATGGTTTAATTGTAAATGACCCGAATGTTGTTTTTAATTTTACCTTGGTTCAAATTTTCGGTTGATTTTATCATCTAGATATTGTGATATGATATTTTGAACATGTTGTATAACCGATGTTTTTACAACAACATTAACATTTATTAAGTGGTTTGTGGCCTCACCTTAACTGTAAGGCATGTATATCTCTCATGTCATTAAAAAACATTTGAAGCAATTGAAATAGTTCGATAGAAGATACAAATTACATTGAAAAATGTAGTGAAACTATACATTATGTTTTAAATTAGATTTCAAAGTAGTATGTGACACCCTATCATATGATAATGGCAGCGGTAATCATTTCAAAATGTGGAGGTCAGATTCAATGTAAAGGAACATATCAAGATAACTTAAAAAACAAATAATTAATCTTAATTATCTAGCTTACAACCATGTGCCCTCCATTGTTCAAATGTAAGTATGAAGAAAGGAGTATATTTAGGGCAATGTGCCTCACATAGAATGCTTTTGATTTAGATTTATAATTAATATGTATATTTTAAATTTATTTATCTAAATAACATTAAGAGATATTAATTTTGAGGCATCTATTCTAAATTTGTCGCGTATAAAATTGGTTGACGACTTTATTACCTTTTCTTCAAATTTCTTTTTGACTTTCATCATAAATGAATTCAATCTTGTTGCACTACTAAAAATGGGATTCAAACTCCACTTTACACCTAATATATTTTGATAGAAATTTCACAAAAAGAAGAAAAACTATCATATAACGGTCAAATAGATCTTAAATTTAAGGTCGAAAATTCCCTATGACAATTAAATGAATGCCAACTTTAAAGTTAGTCATTTCTATTGATATCTCATACTTTTACACTCTGCAACATTGTAGATGGTGCCTATCGATACAACTAATACAAATATCTTAAACATATCTATTTGAAAAATACCGAAAGATTAATCTTGAGGTATCTATAATCAACTTATCAAATATCACATTGAATAATGACTCCATTAACTTCTCCTTAAATTCACACTTAATAATTATAAATAATCTTAATCTTGTTACACAATTATATCAAAATCAAATTATATTTATAAATTTAAAAACTCCAAACTCTACCATATATTTAAGATTTAAGAACATTAAATTTAAAATCGTCACTTTTCTATAATAACCAAAATAATGTCAAAGTTAAAATCTAACATTATTATTAATATCTTATCATGTAGAAAAACTTATTACCTAAACGTATTAGTGCTTCTGGGAACTATATTGTTAGGGTCACTGAAAATATCCACAAGGGAAGACTCTTAACGTAAATTCAATATCTGCATTTGACGACGCACCGTGCTTCTGGCCGTCCAACTGTTTTCAAGCAGTCTCGACGGTTTTAAAGCTGCCACCATTTCGTAAGGAAAGAAATCGGAAAGATCGCCAATTTTTCTGAAATATATATTTTTTAAAATTGATTGAAGGAGAAACACTATCCAAAACTTCGGTTGGAGGGCAGGCGAAAATGCTTTCCAAATTTGCTGGTCGTCTTCATATACTCCAACACTGTATTCAATTCAACAGCAAACATATAAATAGACTAGGTAAAACTCGCATACCGTCATTTTAAGTATAATATATCATAGAGTTGTAGAAATAATTTGGGCGTGCATATTAAAGATTTGAGATGGTCAAGCATTTTTAAAATGTTATTCATATCAATGATCACATGTACTGCTAATTTCTTGCTTTTTCTATAATGTATCGACAATAAATGTGCTTTTATTAAAAGATTATTGGATGTCTTCCTTACATGTTTATACTAATTTTTTTTATTCATTCCTTTTGTATATGTGTATATTAATTTTTTTTTATTAATTCTTTATATATTTAAACTAATTTTTTTAATTCATTTATTCGATATATTTTATTTATTTATATTTTTTATTGAAAAGTGTTTATATTAATTAAATTAAATATAGTTATTTATATAAAAAGTAGGTGGAAAGATCACACCGTAAGTTCACATCGTACCAAACGGCTATAGGGATAGTACGAACAAAGCTAATAAATGTTATCGATCAAAAAAGGGTAAAGAAAAAACATAATTAAGCCGCTGCCACAAACACAAATGTAGGGGGCGAAGGTGGGGGGACTATTAGGGTTTCCTCGCCACCCCACATTCACAGGGGGCTCCTCATAATCATGGAAGGGCTATCAAGCACTAATAGTGTCTTCAGTTTCATTCTTGTCTTCTCCAACAGGGCTCTGCGAAGAAATGGCCAAATCCAACCTTGGAAACTTGTTTGGTGGAGGAAGCGAAGCATCCCACCCATCACATTGGTCTTTGGCAAGAGGGGGATCCCCCCAACCACCTGTTTGACACTGAGTATGAGTCCCCCAACCATCCTGTTGACCATGAACAATCAAGCTAGCACCACATTGTAAGCTTCTCCTCGATGAGGACCCTCTGAGACCACACAGGTACAAGGAGTGCCCTCTCGGACCTTTGGAACATCATATTCTCAAACCTTGATCAGATATCGAAACTAAGTCATAACAAGAAGCAGGTGAGAGAAGCACCCGACTAAAAACACAAGGAGCACCCACCCAATATTCTATCAATGACTAAAGATGAGAGAGCTCCTTCTGAACTTTATCAATCTAATCTAAAAGTTGATGAGACAAATTGATTAATTAAATTAAAATTTAAAATTTATTAATACATAAAGTAATAATAAATAGAAAAAATCAAATAAAATGAAACTGCAAGACATAAATGTACTTTAAAATACACATTCCCCTAACAATATAAATTATATATTTTTGGTCCTTAAAATATACAATATATAGTTTTAGGAGGGTTGCCAAAAAAAATTTAAAAGAAAAGGAATGAGACATAAAGAGAATAGAGATGAAAGAGAAGGAGAGATGAAAGAGAGAGATGCGATAGAAAATAACATAAGATATGTTTAAAATAATTATAATTTAGATTAATAATTAACAATTACATAGAAATGTTTGAATAATGAAAATTTGCAACCAATAGATTTTTAGAATCATTTTCCTGGGTCTACATTTTTACTAATTAAATTCTTAAAAGCAATGAAAAGATATAACTTAATTGAAAAAAGGGATTTTTTTACTATTAATTTATTTTAAATTCTAATAATATAATATAATCCTGGATGTATGTTATGAAACAGTATGTTATGTGGAGAATAAATTCAGTATAAAGGAACATTTCAAGTCAACCAACAGAAAAAGAATTAATGTTAATTATCTAGCTTGGAACAATGTGCCTTCCATTGTTAAAATGTAAATATGAGGAAATGAGTATATTTAGCATGATGTGCCTCACATAGAATGTCTTCGATGTTGATTTATAATTAGTATGTATATTTTAAATATATTTATCTAAATAATATTGAGAGATTAATTTTGAGGCATCTACTCCGAATTTATCGCATATAAAATTGATTGACGACTTCATTACCTTTTCTTCAAATTTTTTGTTGACTTTCATCACAAATGGATTCAATCTTGTTGCACCACTAAAATTGGGATTCAAACTCCACTTTGCACCTAATATATCATGATATTTTGATATAAATTTCACAAAAAGAAGAAAAATTGTTGTATAACAGTAAAATAGATCTTAAGTTTAAAGTCAGAAACTTCTTATGATAATCAAATGAATGCCAACTTTAAAATCAATTGTTTCTATTGATATCTTATACTATTACACTCCTCAATATTGTAGATTACACCTATCGATATAATTAATACAAATATCTTAAACATTTTTATCTGAAAAAACATCAAGAGATTAATCTTGAGGTACTGATATTTAATTTGTCAAATATCACATTGAATAATGACTCCATTAACTTTTCTTTAAATTTCGCATTCACTGTTTATAAATAATCTTAATCCTGTTACATAATTATACCAAATTAAATTATATTTATAAATAAAATAACTCCATACTCAATCATATATTTAAAATATGAAAACATTAAATTTAAAATTGAAACTTTTCTATAATAACCAAAATAACATCAAATTTAAAATCAAACATTATTATTAATATCTGCATTCAACGACACAACGTGCTTCTGGCCGTCCAACTGTTTTCAAGCAGTCTGGACGGTTTTAAAGCTGCTATCATTTCGTAAGGAAAGAAGTCGAAAAGATTGCCAAATTTTCTGAAATATATTTTTTAAAATTGATTGAACGATTAACACCATCCTTTCATATTGGATGTACGAAACATCGGTCGGAGGGCGGGCGAAAATGCTCTCCAAATTGGGTTTGTCGTCATCATATGGTCCAACATTGTATTCAATTCAACAGCAAACATAATAGACTAGGAAAATCTCACATACCGTCATTTAAAGCTTAAAGTATTAAAGAGTTGTTGAAATAATTAGAGGGCGTACATATTAAAGATTCGATGGCCAAGCTTTTCAAAAAGTTACTCATATGAATGATCACATGCACTACTTAACTTAATTTCTTGCTTTTTTCTAGAATGTATTGACAATAAATGTGCTTTCTCAGTTTTTCCTTTGAATGCCTTCCTTATATGTTTATACTTTTTTTTTTAATACATTCCTTCATTCTTTTTATTTATTGATTTTTTTTTAATGTATTTTTTAATTTATATATTATTTAAATTAAAAAATATGTTTTATTAATGTATCAATTAATAATAAATAAAGAAAATTTTAATAAAATAGAATAAGGCATAGGTGTATTTTAGAATATACAATCTCTTATAAATACAAATTATATATTTTTAGTCTCTAAAATATGTAATGTAATGTATATTTTTAATATCTAAAATGTGTAATCTATATAAGTCCCTGCCATATATAGTTATAGCTGTAAGTAGGTTGGAGACATGTTCAAATTTTGATGTATACCTTTTTTTTTTAACATTTAAAAAAAATAAAAGATGAATTTTATTTGTGAAAAAACTATTATTATTATTATGGACATCTCCATTTTCTCGAGCATGATTTAGATAACTTATTTTCTCCCATTAAGTGGCATGGCAGTTCAGGTTTGGGAGGGAAAATATAATAATTTATATAGGTAACTAACCTTGACGTCAAAGTGATAGTGGTTAGACATAGAATAAAAGGTCAAAAACCAGGGTAACGTCAATGAATAGGTACTTCAATTTTTTTTCACTTTCGACTGCCCAACTGTTTGGTAAACTGTTGAATATGTTTTTAACGGACGGTTTTAAAGCTGCCAAACATTTAGAGCGCCAAAATGTTTGAAATGTTTAAACAGTTTCTGTATCGGTTGGAGGGAGGGCAACGGGTAGCGTGGGAATTCTGTTTGTCCTCTTCCCATGCTCCAACACTGTATTCAATTCAATACCGAACAAAATGGTTCAATAAAACATATTCACCGTCATTTTAAATTGGATGTAAATGTTCATCCTATCATAAATAGGGTTTTAATATTTTTCTGTTTTCGAATAGATTGATTGTAGGAAAATGTACAGATTTCTTCTTGATATGAAAAGGTAAAATATTTTTAATAAATTGTTCATCTACTTAATTTTAATTATATATTTTCTATTTAAAAATAGATTATTTATAATTTAAATAATTATATTTTGTAAAAATTTAAAATATATGTTAATTATATTTGATTTAAAATAAAACAACATTTTTAAATTTTATTATAAAATAATTCGTCAAAAAAAATTTAAATAAATTTGAACTTCAATTTATTATGATTTCATCAAACCCTCTCTCTCTCTCTCTCTCACACACACACACACATATTAATAAACATGTTTTTATTTTTTTTAAAGTTTTATTTGTAAAAAAATATTTGGTGTAAATTATAATTGCATCTTTTCTTTAAGATTTGTGTTAATTATTATAGTTATAAATTATCAATTGAAAATTCGTAGTGTATAGAATTGGCATTATATAATGAAGAAGTTGTAATGTATTTTATAATTATTATTGAAGTTTCGAGTTATTTCTTAAACTCACAATCAAAATAAATCCGATGTTTAAATAGATCAAATCAAAACATGGATAATAAATATGAACCAAATAACAACTTTTCCATTATATATTACAATTATATTAAAAACCAAGAAAATAAATTGCTTGAACATAAAATAAAGTAAAATATTCATTTCTCAAGACTTAAACAATTAACATGGTTATTAATAAATTTTTGAATGAAATAGTGTCTCATATTATGAATAAACATTGTCTTGATTCAACAAGATAGAAATGTGTAGATATGCTTATTGATTTATATGTTCATCTTGTAATCAATCCTTTTTTTATTATTATGCTCTGATTGCAACATGTTTCTTTAAAGTTATATAACTTAATGATGATGGTTACACACCACTTCTTTCTTTATTTTTTAAAAATAAGATCAACTTTGTTTGTAAAACTTAACACTATGGACAATATAAATTAAAATTATTATATATTAAAAAATAATGTTGTAAAAATATAAATTTTATTTGCTTACATTTTTATTATGACTATTTAGATTTTTAATATTTATATTAAATTATAAATATGAATAAATTAGAATAAAAATAAGATTCATATTTTATTTCATTTAAATTGAATCATACATATTATTTTTCATAAAATATTTTTAGTAATCTATTTATAATCAATTTTTCAAATTAACGTATGTAAATTAAATCATTAATTATTTATTATTTTTGAATTCATAATTATACTTTTTACAATTAAAATTACATAATAATTCATATCATATCTTAATAATCAAAGTTACAAGCTTAAATATATAATTTTTAATGTGTTTATTAGATCCTAAATTAATTTGAACTACTTTAGCAAATGCAACCTTCATTTCAATATTAATTTAAAAGTGTACCTAAATCAATCACAAAAATGATAAAATAATTAATTTATTTATATGAGAGGGCATATAACTAATCAAGAGAATAATTCTTTTGAATTCTTGAAAAACACACAATCTACAACCTATCATTAAGAGAAAAATTTGACCAAAAAGCATGAAATGATCGCATATGATGTGATGGATAAAATTTATAATTTCGCATATGATGTGATGGATAAAATTTATAATTATATAATACAAATTTTGTAACCAAAAAGTTGATAATAAAAATATTAGAAAAGATTTTTTAATATATAATATTTATTAGAATACCCTTTGGTAGTTTTATTTAATGATAGAGAAATATTTTAATACGGGGATGATTATGAAATGAGAGGAATAGATGGAGAAGTATCATAAGTCATGAAGGATGTTAAAATTAATGAAGAATGTAATTGGCTTTGGAATTGACTAGTATGGTATTTGCTAGGTGGAAAAGAGTAATTGAGGTAGGTGAAATGGTTTTGAGACATTAGAGGAGGGTTTTGAGAAATTATAAGATAAATTTAAGAATTTTGATAGTAAGTTAGATGATTTCAAGTAATTTTTAAAAGAAATTGAAGGATTTTTAGAAATTTGAGGATTTTTAAAAAGAGGGATGAAATTAGTATATTTTGAAAAGAAAATGAAGTATTTTCAAAATTTTAGAAGAAAGTGAAAGATTTTGAGATGATGGGAAATGGTTAGAGTGGCATAAGAAAATTATTTTCTTATCATTATTATAATATATTACAATTTGTTTATAAAAACTTTTTAAATTAGGTATTGAAAAATCCTTTTAAGATATTTTGGCATGTGGATGGTTAATTAATTTTAATATTATTATTGGTTTGGGAATTAAAGGATTTATCATAATCAAAATCGTTATTAAAAGATACATTATTCATATTCACATTATTTTTCAAATAAATTTTTATTTTAAAAATATTAGGTAAATCATAGGAATCCATTTTATTTTTTCAACATAAAATTAGATCTGACAATAATATTTTGAACAATATAATTATTTTTTACTAATTCTATCACTTATTCTAATTGCATAGATATCATATCTACTCAATTTCAGTGTCATAAATTATAGTTTTGGAAAGAGGAGAGCGTACTCATCATTATGGTATTAATTTTTTGAATTTTCACATTGAAATTCATAGTTTAATTGGTGGTCAAAGTTAAATTTTGTTGTTTTTATCATAACTCTTGGATTCGACTATAGATTGATAGGTCTAAGCCTTTGGCTCGGGAATCCAAGCCATTCTCAAGCTAAAAGGCATAGGTTTTGAATTCAAATTCAAATAGTGCAATCATGTTAATAACATGATCATGATATTAACATGATCACATTATCAACCACGTTAATAATGTGATTATGTTACTTAATAATATGATTGCATTAATAACATGATCATGTTATATATTCATAACACCCAAAAACCCAAATTTTCTCTTTACCTCAAATTTTAAACATGATCTTATTCTTATTGAGCTCCCTAATAGTGGTTTTATTTCATGTGAAACGATAAAGTTCCCTAACCTTAGATAGTGAATCAAGGTGTCATGGTATCACATTAGATTTCAAAAAAACATTAGGCATTTTAATATGTTTACTTGACTAATTATAATTACTTGGTTTTAAGCTGTAACTCTTTATACATTTTATGATATAACTAATTTTATCACAAGATGTCATAAAATGTATTTTTTTCACAAGATGTCATAAAATGTATTTTTTAAACCTAATCTAGTTGTGAATCTGAAGTAAATTGGGGCTATTTTGATCCCCTTAAACCTAATTGCATGAATATAGTCTATGATTTGGGGGTTGATCAGCTCTAATTTCATTAGATTGATTGAATCAAAGAAACATAATTTATTTATATGCAAGTTATACATGTATAGAATGTGGTTTTGAGCTCAATAAACTTGAAGTCATCAGCTAATGAATGCAAATGTTGATTAGTTTGATTGTGGAGGTAATTAGGGTCAAAATGAGCCACGCAAATGTATTTTAAATTCTATATTCAATGTGATTTAGAGTGAAATTAACCCTAATGTCATGTCATAAATAATTAAGCAAAGAGTTGATTCATTTAATCTAGGAGGCATTTGATGCCAATTTGAACCCCTTCAAGAACAATATATGATTTGGGGCAAAAATAAATTTGATTCTATCATGAATTGATCCAATTAGTCAAATTATGCAATTAAGGGTGTGATTTGGGCAAAATTGATCCTCTAAACCAAATTTATGGCTCAATCAATTGTATAACATGTATGCAACATGTATGGCTTAATTGACCCTACTTTTATCAAAAATACAAACATAAAGATAATTTTCATAAATAGGTGAACAAACAACTCAAATTTTATTTAATTACCTTAGTGATTGGACCTTATATCTGATATCTTAAACCCTAAACCCTGTATCATTTAAGTTAAAACCTAAACCTTGTACCATTTAAGTTAAAACCTAAACCTTGTACCATTTACCTTAAACCCTAATCCATAAGCCCTAAACCCCAAACCCTTTAAATTGTAAAACCTAAACCAATAAATTTAGCCGTAATTAATATCCTTTATATATAGCAAGAACTAGGTTCACAGGGATGAACTTGGTCAAAATTGCATCACTCATTACCACAATTGACTTAATTGGCTCAATCTATGATGATGCGGGGGCTAATTGAGCCCAAAATCACATTCTATACTCAAAGATCTAGGTTTAAAGAGCTCAAATTTTCCCCAATCACCATCATGATTATACCTTATATACCCTAAAATTGATACCCTAAATCCTAATCCCTAAATTTCATAATAGCTAAACTCTAAACCATAAATATAAACTCTTTACACCTTGAACCAATCATTTTAGCCCAAATTAACATCATTGAGACTAAGAATTAAGTTTTTAAGCTTATTTTGGCCTAAATCATATGACTGATTGCCCCATTTGACTAATTTACTTAATTTGTACAATGACATGGGGTATAATGACAACCAAAAAACATATTCTATAGTCAAAAATGGGTCTAAGTGATACAAATTATCCTCAATTATTTTTGTGATTGACCTTGTGTACACTAAACCATATATACATTAAAACCCAAGCCCTAAACCATAAACCCTAAACACTATACCCTAAATTATAAACCATAAACTTTCCCTATTTACCACTTGATTTAGTCCCAATTAACATCCTTTGTAGTAAGAAGTAGGTTCACATGGCATAGAGCAATTAGACATTATATACAAGTCCTTAAACCTAAATCCTAATCCCTAATCCCTAAAACATAAATTGTAATCCTTATGCCCTAATACCAAATACATGCCACAAACATACATGCCTTATGACACAACTAATTTTATCTTGAGATATCATAAAACACATTTTTTTAACCTATGGCCAAAATTTAGCATTTGGAGTACCAATCTAGTTGTGCATCTGAAGTAAATTGAAGCTCTTTCAAGCCCCTTCAACCTAATTTCATGAATATAAAATTTGATTTGGGGGTTGATCAGATCTAATTTCATTAGTTCAATTGAAGCAAAGAAACACTATTTACTTATATGCAAGTTCTACATGTATAGAATGTGGTTTTTATATCACTAAACTTGAAGTCATCAACTAATGATTGTAATGGTCAATTAGTTAAATTATGGAGATAATTTAGGTCAAAATGAGCCACATAAACCTATTTTAATTTGTATATGATGTGATTTGGAGTGAAATTAACCCTAATGTCGTGTCATATATAATTAACCAAAGAGTTGATTAATTTAATTGAGGAAGCATTTGAGGCCAATTTGAACCCCTTCAAGAGCAAGATATGATTAGGGTCAAAATTAAAAGTTTGATTCTATCTTGAATTGATCCAATTAGTTAATTTGTTCAATTAGGGCTGTGATTTGGGCAAAATTGAGCCCCTAAACCAAATTTATGGCTCAATTAGTTGTATAACATGTGTACGACATATACATGTCTTAACTGACCCTACTTTTATTAGAAATGCAAACATGAATGTAATTATCATAAATAAGTGAACAAACAACTCAAATTTTCTTCAATTACCTTAGTGATTGGACCCTATATCTGATATCTTAAACCCTAAACCTTGTACCATTTAACTTTAACCCTATACCCTATACCATTTACCTTAAACCCTAAGCCATAAGCCCTAAACCCTAAACCCTTTAAATTGTAGACCCTAAACCAATAAATTTAGCCTTAATTAACATCGTTTACAAATATGAATAATTAGGTTTACAAGGATGAACTTTGTCAAAATTACATCACTCATTAAACCATAATTGACTTAATTGACTCAATCTATGATGATGTGGGGGCAAATTGAGCTAAAAATCACATTCTTTATTCATAGATAGAGGTTCAAGGAACTCAAAATTTTCCCAATTACCTACAATATTTTACCTTATATAACCTAAAACCTATACCCTAAGCCTTAATCCTTAAACTCTGAACCATAAATATAAACTCTTTAAACCCTGAACCAATAATTTTAGCCCAAATTAACATCATTTAGACTAAGAATTGTCTTTACAATTGACCATATGTACCCTAAACCTAAGCCATATATCTTAAACCCTAAACACCATACCCTAAATTGTAGACCATAAACTTTGCCTATTTACCAATCGATTTAGTCCTAATTAATATCCTTTGTAATAAAAATTAGTCTCACATGGCATAGAGAAATTAGACCTTATATACACCCTTAAACCTAAACCCTACATGCCCTAATCCCTAATACCTAAACCATAAAACATAAATTGTAATCCCTAAACCATATGCACTAATACCTTAATCCATAATCCATAATCCCTAATCTATATTAAGCATAATGCAATCACATTATTATTAATATAGACAAAACTCACCTCTCAATGTCTATGTTTAACCCCAATTGAGTATTAAAAATAATTCAATCACATTATTACATAATATAATCATGTTATTCTTAATATACACAAAACTCGCTTCTCAATGTGTATGTTGAAGCAGAACCTAGTATCAAGAATAACATGATCACATTATTGATTAACATGATCACGCTATATAACACAATCACATCATTATTATTATTATTATTATTATTATTATTATTATTATTATTATTATTATTATTATTATTATTATTATTATTATTATTATTATTATTATAGACTAATCTCACTTTTCAACATCTATTTTTAACCCAAATCAAAAATTATGTCCCCACTAACATTATTTATGTACTTATGTAGGACCTACGGTACCTATGTACTTTTGAACCCACCTTTAAAAAATTGTCTGGATCACATTCGAGGAAGAGGAAGATGTTTAACAACAAAACACCATAGGAATTAGAAGATTTGAGAGAGAGAAACAAAATACGAATGCAAAAACTTCATAGTAGACAAGGTACAAACCTTAATCCTAATGAACCAAATGCTATTAATAAGGAGCCAATTGATAATAATGAGTTAAACAATGATGAAATTGACCATAATGAATTGAATAATTATGAAATTGACAATAATGAAATGAATAATAATGAAATTGACAATAATAAATTCAATAATGTTAAAAGTTTACATTCAAAGTTCCATGTTTACATTCATATAAATATTAGATGCATTGGAAACAACGATAAAGAGAGGAACATATGTTGAATATGTAAGTGATAATGAACCCAAAAAAAAGAACACGAGGATGAAGTATAAGAGATATTGGATGAACCTGAGAGTATATTTCTTAGAGTTGTTTCAAAGTTGGGTAGTAAAGGAAATTTGGATACCCCTTGTTACATTAGAAGATTGAGCCTTGAGGATCTCATAGATTGAATCATGGCTATGGAGAAATACTTCAATTATGAGTTAGTGGAGGATCCCAAAAATATGAAGGTTATATGTACCAAGCTAAAAAGTCATGCATTCTTATGGTGGGATCATGTGCAATTGGAAATATAAAGAAAAAATAAATATAGAATCAAAACTTGGGAGATGATGTTTATATAGTTGAAATGTGTGTACATGCCTTTAGATTATCAGCTTAGCTTAATCAAAAAGTTGCATAATTTAAGACAAAGGGAGTTATGTGCAAAGTAATATATGAAAGTTTTTTATAGAATTTCCATTAGCATTGATCATGCGGAAGATGATCAAGAAAAAAAAACTTTAAGATATTTAATTGGATTATGTATTTCCATTCAAAATGAGATAGGAACATTTAATTTGAAGTTGATTAATGCATGTTAATGAGCATTGAAAGTGAAACAAATTTTGTCTAAAAAGCCACAAGTGAACTCTAAAGTAGAAGAAAGTTCTCAAAAAAAATTTAAAAACTCTCTTAAATAATAACTCGTGTAACTTTATGACCAATTATAAAAAATACAATGTAATATTAATATTTCATAATTATTTAAATTAAATTAAAGTGTAACAATATAAATATAAATTGTAAAGAAAAAATTATAACAATATAAATTTAACTTATAATTTGAGTCATTGACCTTAAAAATCTTTACATTGTTACAACTTAAAAAACACAAATGTTAAACTTGAAAACCCTACCACTTATAATTTGAGTTGTTGACCTTAAAAATCTTTACATTATTACAACTACAAAAACACAAATGTTAAACTTGAAAACCCTACCACTTAGCTTGGATTTCTAGCCAAAAGCCAATACTTGAACATACCCAAAAAGAAAAAAAAAAATTGTTTCATATTCAAAATGAAAAAATCCACGTTCCACCATGATTAGAAGTACATGTTTCATTGCTAAATTTTATGAAAACACAACTATGACATTAACCCATTTCTCCTCTTTCTACCAAAAAAATTTGGTATCACTTGACTATGTTAAGGTTTTCATCTTTATTCATTTTTAAATATGTTTTAATAAGTTTTATGTTTTAATAAGTTTTTATGTGTCGCAATTACACATGTATATATTTTTTAATGTATTTTTTGGTCTCTTCATTTAAATTTGAAAAATATTATATGATAATAAATTAAGGTTAATTTTATATACATTTTTAAAAATATGATTTTTAAAAAAATAATTATACTAGTCATGCTCAATTATCAATTATTTATCATATATAGAATAATTTATGTATGTGTGAGAGAGAAAGAGAGATATCTAAAGAAAGAGTGAGATTTTACATGATATTATCTTAACTTTCCATTTAAAAAATTTCAAAAAATACTAAACAATTTTATAAAAAGGAAGGAGGGACCACAACGAGCTTTCTATTACGTTTTAGTAAAACACAACTACAATTCATTCATCTATTAAACAATTATCACTTATCAATCATATCGTATATATTAAATAGATGATCTACACCTAGCAAAATCGTTTAAAGAAAATATATTCACCGTCATTTTAAATTGGATGTAAATGTTCATCATATTTTATATATATATAGAGAGAGAGAGTGTGTAAGGTTTTTAATCTTTTTCTATGTTCGAATAGATTGATTCTTGGAAGATTGATTTTGGGAAAATGTACAGATTTCTTCTGGATATGAAATAGTAAAACATTTACAATAAATTATTGATATTAATAATTATAAATTTTACTTATTTTTAATTTAAAAATAGATTGATTATAATTTAAAAAGTTATATTTTATGAAAATTTAAAATATATGTTGAGGTTATTTGTTTTAAAATAAAATAATATTTTCAAATTTTTATTATAATAATAAAAATTTAAAATAAATTTTAATTTTAATCTATTATAATTTCATCAAACCTTCACATATATTTTAAAAGGTTTTTTTTTATAAACATGTTTATATTTTTAAAAAAAATAAAGTGGTGTAAATAAATAATTACATTTTTTTAAAAAAAAATTGTGTTAACTATTATAATTATAAATTATCAATTGAGAATTTGTAGTGTATAGAATTGACATGATATAATGGAGAAGTTAAAATCTGTTCTATAATTATTATTGTTGTTTTGAACTATCTTTTAAAATTATAATCAGGATAAATCTGATGTTCGAATGAATCAAATCAAAACTTCAACAATAAATATGGATCAAATAACTACTTCTCTATTACATATTACAATTATATTAAAAGTTAAGAAAATAAATTATTTGAACAAATAAAACCTAAAGTAAAATATTAATTTCTCATTATTTTAACAAATAATATGATTATTGATATTTTTTTAATGAAATAAATTTTTTTATTACAAATAAACATTGTCTTGATTCAACAAGAAAAAAATGTTTAAAAATGATTATTGATTTATATGTTCATTTGTAATCAATCCTTTGTTATTAATATGCTCATTGATTGCAACATATTACTTTAAAGTCACATAATTTAATGATTGTGATTACACGCCACTTTTTATTTCTTTCTTTTTCAAAAAATAAGATTAAGTTAGTTTCATAAATAAATTAAAATTATTGTATGATTGAAAATAAATATATATATTAATATTAAAATTAGTGTTTTAAAATTTCTATTTTTATTTGTTTACACATTTTTTTTATAAACATTTATATTTTCAATAAAATTTTCAAATTTTATAGTAATTTCAAGATCTATATTATAATTATAAATATGAACAAATTAGAACATAAAAATTATATTTTATCTCGTTTAAGACTATTTTTTGGAGTGTTAATAATGGGAGGACACTTTCACAAGCATCAAATAGTGTAAATAAAATTTGACCATCTTCTCTTATCTTAATCTTATGGGGGATAAGATTTTATCACCATTAATAAAATGATCTAATAACATGAGTGTTAAAAACCCTCCTCAAAATGAACTCACTCTAATACACATAAAATACTTTTTAAAAAATCAAAAGAGGAAACACATTATGTGTTGTTTAAGTAACAATTACAAAGTCATCCAATTATTTTACCACTATACATTATATATTATACATCATACATCAATATAAAAAGGGATATGAAGGGTATATATAGCTTGAGAATTAATAAGCATTTTTAAGTGGCCCATATAGAGGTGGCTTTTATTAATAGTGGTGGCATTTAATTTTTATTTATCATATTTTAAGTCTATATAATTGTGACGAAGCACTCTTAGTATACTAAATAACTTAAATTAACTTAATATTGGGTGTATATAAGATTCATCAATAACCCCATTTATGTACAAATTATGGATGTTTATATATAACAAGAACGCTAAGAATACTTTTAAAAAGTTCTTAGAAATTGTAAACACATAAACTTGATCATAGGCAATTGGTAATGTTAATTATTGACACATATTAAATCATATCACTTGTATACAAATACATTACTCCTATTTACTATTCATTTAATCCATATGTGAGTTTGATCCTTTATTTACCATTATCACTACAAAAAACTTTCAATGTCAAATTATCAAGCTACTTAAGATCATATTTAGACTATTTGTAATAAAGGACATTGTCCTTGATCTTTTCAGACACATTTATGCTTAGATTGACATGAATGCACTATGCTCTTGTCCACTTATAACGGCCATGTCTCACACCAAATAATAGATAGTTTCTAAAATTTAAATTATTATTTCGAGTCTTCCCACACATTTCACATGGTTGGATAAAGTAAATTTTCAAGAGATTCACCTCTAAATACACATCAAGAGTCACTCATTTTACACACCTGAAATTAATTGGTTGCTAACTTACCCACTATTAAAAATGTGCCATTTTCTTTCCAAATTCAAGATAACTCACAAGGAACAACAATAATCCATGTCAAGATCATTCCAAAGCAAGCCAAGAGCTATTGTTGTCAAGTACCAAACCAATTTTCCAGTTACATACACATACTCAAAGGATCACAATTGCACAATCACTCCAAGTAGGAGAACTATGTGGGATTGATTTCCTTCTTAGAGAAGTGGATATGTAGGTAGTGATAAATCATCACAGAGTGGTTGAGTTCAATCCAAAGCATTACACTCCCCTCTTATTTGTGAGTTTTCAAGCCATCAAATTACCCTTTTGGTTTTAAAGATAAGATAAGAAACATAAAAAATCTTACACAGTAAAACACTAATTATGATATCTCAGACTACTTATCACTCACAAGTGTAGTACGCTCAATAATAATTTTTCTATCACAGTCAACCAGAATAAGTCCATAGTAAACAACTCAAACACACTATGTTGCAATATGACTAAAATGGTCGTGTCCAAGAATATTATTTATTTTTCCTCTAATCTATCATTTTAAGAATTAAGCTTATTTATATTTTTTCTTGATAGTCAGTCATCATAATCAATCTGGATGAGTATCTAGTTAATGCACTTAGATGCACTACATTATAGTCCAATTATAATGGACCCATCTAAATCTAGTTTCTAATTATGTTCATGATCATGAGCATTCATAATAACCTCTTTTTCTAATTTCCACTTTTAGATACTCAGAATAGTCAACAAAAACATGTGTGTCAACTAAGTATATCTCTTCTTAGCACTTTCAAAAATAGAAACTTTACATATTTAACAACTTGTCAAATTTAGAATTATTGATTGTTATACATCTTTAGCATTCTGATATTCTCTAGTTTTACACCCATTATGAAATATAACTTATTTGTGTTTTATTCAAAATAGGGTAAAACATATTAGTTAACCTACATTATTATTTTTGAGTCTTTGTTTTTATGATTTGGATTTCAATTTCATTTTCATTTTTTTTGTTTTCTTAGAAATTATGTTCTGACAATTTTAAAACTCATACAAATTATCATTCTAGGAAAAGTGGTCATTAATTTTACCTAAATTATGGTGTGAGGGGTAATTTCCCAATACTAAAGTATTATATAAGGGTGTGTGTATGAGTGAGTTTTCACATAACTTGCAATATATCATAAACACCTAGGTTGTGATTTCAACCATATGAAATATTTTATTATTTGTTCTTGTAGTGCACTAGTAAGTAATTAGCCTATAGACGTTACTCTAAACATATATTAGAAACTAGATAGTGAAGGTATGGGAACATTGAAATTCACACACCTCATAGTATATCAGAAACTCATAGAAACTTTCATTTTGTAAAAATTGACTACTAATTTTATCTAAACGGTGGTGTGAGGGGTAATTTCTCAATAATCAAGCCATAAGTTTAATCTTAATAATGAATATGCATAGTCTATTTCTAAGTTTCAAAGTTCCATACCTAAGAAGTACTTACACAAAATTGGTGTTACATCCCTTATGCCTTGGTGCAAAGATTAGCACTGGATTACAACCACACCCTTTGCTCATTATTCTCTTCATATGAGGTATATTTTGTTGTCTTCTTAGCACATTGGATGTGAAACCCTTAACCATCAATGGAATATTAGATCTCTTTCTTCTGTATGGTCTAAAAAGTTTGATAATATTTAGGTAACTCTTATTGAGCCTAAAAAATCCCATTTTCTTTGGTGTATTATTTACCAAAGTTTTATTTTTGGTGACCAGATCAAGTGCATGGGGGTCTCAAACCCCATCTACCCTACTTGCCACCACCTAGAAACCCTTAAACACCTTTATTGGTTTTGTCCTTATGCTTAATCTATGTGAAGATGGATTCACACCTTCTCCAAGCCCTTTCAGCCTGCATTATTCACTTGGAAAATGGATCTCTTAGGGGACTCCACCTTACTTCCTAAAATATGCAATAGAGTTTGGTAGATTTTTTGTGTTGACATTATTTTTTAGATTTGGAAAACTAGAAATAAAGCATATTTTAATAATGAAGATATGCAAAGGAACTTTTTTATAAATAACAAAGTTGTTGTGATTTTTAATGGTACCCTCCATATCCAGATTCAAATAGATAAATTTTAATTGGAGTTGTATCATCTTTAAATTCTCTTGGACCATTGGGGGATGCTCTATCTGCTATCAACTATGAGCCTCCTAATATCCCATACAACCACTCACCACCTCAAGGGTATGGGCGTGGGGTTCAATGTCAGTGATCTTGTCTATGATAGTCTCTAATTTGAGGAGCCCCTCTCCTTGCTTCTATCAGCCCTACCTACCCCACAATGAGATTAATTGGTCCAACCTAAATGGTGTTAGAGACTAAGGTTACCCCCCCCCCTTCATAGAATAAATTTCCTCAATGGGGCCTTTCCATTTCACCTGTTAGATAAGACAAATCTAAAAACAAACAAAAAAATGATAGTTTTTATCCCTTAGCAATTGATGATGATCTCCCTAATTATGGCAGATGGGGAGGAAATTCACAAGATCCTCTGCCTCCTCCTCCTTGGCCTGCCACTATGTTCGTTATTGTTGTTTAATGAGATTATTGTCATTTATGCTTTTATTTACCCTTTTTTAGTTGATGTGCACTTGAGTTAGTTTAAATTTAGTTCATGTGGTCTTGGGTCGGCCCTTTTATATTTTTTTACTCTTCCCAATGCTTTTTTTAGTTTAGTGTGGCTTTGATTTTGGGGTGTGAATATTTTGCCCATCTTTTTTGTATGACTACAATTGTATTATATATTTTTATATTAATAAAAGTGTGTTTTTAAACCAATGAGATTTGGGTGAGTTGGTTAAGTGGCTTGGTTGTTTAAGCCCCACCTAAGTTCAAATATATGAAAAGGCATATGAAGTTTTTTGTGGCCTTTGGTTATATTATCAGAGTCTTTAATGGATGTTGTTTATCCTTAAGGATGGTGGTGGCAACTATTGGTAATAGTTGGTATACATCTATTAATATATGGTACATAGGTTGTATTTAGGTAGTTAATAAATTACATATGAATCTGAACCCTCGATTATGTCCTAGACCGGTCTATACTCGGATCAAAAGCCATTATCAATAAAAAAAGAGTGTGATTTGCAGCTAAAAAATAAATATAGAAAATATAAATAAATAAATGTTATTTTCCAACATCTGATAGTGCAACATACTTTTTAAAACACATTGTTATATATTTAATATTTAAACTATTCATTTTGATCTTTCTAAAATTCCTCTATTTCTTCATTGATTACATTATTTGGACTTCCAATCAATACTGATTTCTCCCTCATATTCCTATCTATATATCTATCCATTGAAATATCCCATTCATTATCATAACATATTCATATTTGTATATTCATTTCATCATCTTTTTTGATGTTTACAACTTTGCCAACATTATCACCTTCACTTTCATCAACTTCATTAGCTTCACTTTTGTGAACTTCATCATATTTAAAATCAACTTCACCAATTTGATCATGGTTATCTCCAACTTTAGTAGATCAATAAACTTGAATAACTTAATCATTATTTGTAAGGTCACATTTTTAACTTAAGTTATCTTGATCATATATGTTAACAACATTACTCATTCCCCATTTTACTCATGTTATAATATTTTTGTTATCAATAAATTGTCCCATCCTTAGCTTACAATTTAATAAAATTAGCCAATTACCTTGCCTTTCTTTGGTAGGACAAAAAAAACCTACATAAACATAGTTAAAATAAAATTTAATACCTGATATAGAATTATATATTAAAAAAACTTCACATGAAAACTACGACCTGCATATAAAATATATGTGTATGAAAGAGGATAAGATGTACATATGTGAATTTATGCAAATTAATACCTAATCACAATGTTGAGGAAGAGTATTTAGATCTTTCCCCTCAAGTAATGGTATACTAAATTTAACTTAGTTAATACCATTCTAAATGTCCTTTTTAGATATATGTTAACAATAGAAAGGTACCATGTACATTTAGATATGATAATTTAAAAACTTAAATAATAAATTTTAATTATTTCTTATATCTTGCTAAAATTTAATCTAATTGCTCTTGGACCAAATTCTTGCCATTTACACTTTCTTGATTGCATTGTTCAAAAGGAAGTATAACTCCACAACAATAAGTGATTGTTCTCTTATCACTATTTTTATGCATGGAAATTTTTTAGTATAACCATATTATGGAATGCTTACTCATTTTAATTATTTAATATCATTTTAAAATAGTATTAATATAATTACAACAAAAACATGTTTCACTTATATTTAAAAAAATACAACTTACCAAACATTCACATTATTGCACTATGTCCAATACTTCTTGGGTGACTATCCTTGGATAGATATCATGAAGATTATCTAAATGTGAACACATACATTCAAGAGTAGGTTGGTTTTCCAATTATTTATATATTAAAAATTTTGGTGGTTTTTGTGGATGGCAATGTCTTTAATCAATCCTTTGGGTCTAATGGATAGTCTTTTATTTTTGATATTTTTTAACCCACATAACCATTTCTAAAGAATTGAAGAGCATGCACTGATCTATGGCATCTATTTCAACATGACCTAATAATAAAAATGTAAATAATTTTCATTTCCATGGTTAGTATTCTAAATACATGGAATATGTATAAATTCATTCTCTAATATATTCAAACTTGTAAAAAAATTAATGTATCCTTCCACCATTTAACCCCCTAGATGTGTTAATTGATTCAAAAAATCCTTTAAAGTCTTGTTGTACCTCTCTAACCAAAACATCCACCATGTGTTAACTACACCTAACCTTTGAAAATCATCAACCAAAAGTAATAAGGTAAGTAGTTCCTTTTCCATTTTACAAACTATATCTCCAATATTTTCTTCTACTCAGTTCTTACTCCATAAATATATTTTGAAGATAATTAATTATTTTACAAACAATTTAGTCAGAATAGTTACTCCAATGTTTCTAATAGAATTAGTTGAGTGTTACAATTGAAAATAAATATCATATTAATTTTAAAAAAATAAATTATGTACAATTCCTTCGTTAACTCAGCCTAAAGATTACAAGGTCAAAGAAATTGCCATAGTCAAAGTTTACAGGTTTAAAAATTATAATGGCCTTTATGGCCAAAGTAAATATATGTTGCATAAATAAAATAAGTTAAACATGAATTTTTTTAAGAACATATCTAATTTAAGGTCAAATAAATGTGAATTACCTTCAAAATATTATGTCAATAATGTGTTATGAGTCATATGATGTGTCCATTAGCATTGAATGCACACTACATGGAGAATACGTAAATATTTTGTGTTTGAATTTATTATATTGTTCGATTTACCAAATTGACTTTCTCTCTAGTTAATATACATGGAACACATTCTTCTCTTTTTTGAATTTTATTTTGTCCCATAGACTTGTAGATCTACTCTAAAATTTGGAGTGCCCCTTTTTTCTTCTAGAGATGTGATTCCATATAGAAAACATTATACTCTTAAATATATGCATTGGATCCAAAATGCTCCCAACTAATAAATTCTCCCAATATGGGATATTGTATAATATAAATGATTTATTCATTGATGCTAGCATTTCAACCTTTTCACTATTTTTAACATCTATAACCACTATCCCCACCAACATTTAGAAAAACTAGCATTTGATCTTATGAATGTTTATGTGATGGATTTTTAACAATCCACAAGTGACATAATCTTTGGAGGTTGTCTAGTATTATGTTTCTCATCATATTCATTTTAATTTTTAACATGGTGTTCATGTTCCATTGGCAATAAGCTTTGATGGCCTTCATATATAATTTTTTCTAAAATATTTGGATGACATTCCACATAGTTTATCACCATAGCTTAGAAATACATACTTTCCTTTTTTGCATATAAAAAAAAAATACAGACATAGTATATAATGTGAATAAACCCAAATATATATGATATTAATTATTTCAAATTTTACAACATGATAAATATTTAAACAAGAACCCATCCTAAGAAAATCATGAATAGTCTAGCATAAGATCCCATAACATGGGAATTCCCTTTGATTAATTAGTTTTAGAAGTGTGTACATTATAATGGCAACCCATAATGTTGCAACTCATAAATTATAGGTTCAAGGTTGACATCCATATATCTTACTTGCTACATATAATGGACTAATAATGACAACATTAAAATATTTTTATGAATAATCAACCATGGAGGAATATTATAATTTATCTACACTACTTGCCAAATAGAGTAGTTAGTTGACATACTATAAAATATGTTAACACCATCTATATCAAAACCAAACTATACACTATGTGACCTATGTCTAAATTTTCAAGACACAAATAATTAGTGTGATCCATTACATTTGAATATGAAGGAATATGCCAAACTCCATCACTACTTATATTATTATAATGCCATCACATTAACTCTACAAGTGACTTGCAGTGAAAATGATACACGAGTTTAAGAATTATTTCAAAATTTAGAAATACCATATTAGGAATGGTAGCGCCTCTAAATCTTTGTTGATATCTTAGTGCTCTACATTTTGGATAACTCACATTTTGCACATACTCCTTCCTAAATTCAAAAAAGTAACCATTTTTACATGCATCATAATTGGTATAGATAATCCCTAAAATTGATTATATTCTTGTTCCTCTCAATATGAGGAGGGAAGTAGATTCTTTCAAGGAAACAAATTAGTTTTTAGTAGGTTACAATTTAAAAAATAGACAAAATAAAGATAAATCTAACATAATATAAGACAAATAGAATATATATCAAACTTAATATGCAGTTAGAAAACTATCATCTAACATCAATAAATCATTTAAATTAACGTTTGACCAATCAAACCTTTATTTTACATCCGTAAATGATAATATAACACCCAACATTGATGTTCTAGACTATCCAGACATAAACAAAGGAGTTAGAGATTTTATTTTTTTAAATATCTCTTGTTCAATTTCCTCAAGATTAACATCCATATTAGCTTGATTTACAAGATAAATATCATAAATTTATTATCCACGTCATCATAATAATGATCATGATCATAATTATTATGATCATCATATAATAAATTGTCTATTATATGTTGAATTCTAATACCCTTTGATACTACTTGAGCATCTTAAGTAGAAGTTCCAAAAAAAATTCTAACACTCCAACATTTATTTTGGATATTTTTTAATTTTATATATATATATATATATATATATATATATATATATATATATAACTCCTTTTGATGTTATTAGGATGCATTTCATCTTTAGTATGGAACTTAGCGAGGAAGTGTTGTTAATGTTTTGTCAGTCATCCCCAAATTTGAACACCATAGTTCCTATTTGAATATTAAGTATCAGATACCTATATATCAACTTAATATTAGTTAAATATCCATATGCATCAACATTATGATGGATTCATTTAAAATTATCTATGGGCTTAATGATGATTTGTATTATCTTAGATAAGAAAAAAGTTCATTTGTTTAAACAACTTCTTGTTTAAAACGAAAATATATCTCTATTTATCTATTTAAATCTATAAAGATTTGAAAAAAAATGTTCTTAAGTCACATGAAAAAAATAAATTCTTGACCTAGTACTTTTTCCTATGAATTTCAGGACTCTTATTTTCAACTTAAATTTCAAACTTCCATATTGAGGATACACTAATTTCTAACATGCCCTATTTTTATATTATGTGAATAAGGAAATTGTGTTTTCATTACTTACCTTTTTCCTAGGTATAAAAGTGGCACTAACATTAACACCACATTTACCATATTAACATAACACATAGAAAAATAAAATAAAAATTAGAAAAAATAAATGATAAAAAATTGATCCAATTTGTATAGTAAACTATATATCATTTAATAGTAAATTTAGGGAAATTGGACTTAAAATTCATTTCTTGATACAATTAGTAGGATAGGAACTTGAGACTATTTTAGAATAAGTCTGTTATGATGATTGATATGGAGGGAGATCAATTCACATTTAGAGAAAGTTGTTATAGAAAAGTATAAATAAATAATCAGGATAACAATATGCCTTCTTGAGTAAGGATTATTTGCTAATTAATTCCCATAATTGGAAATTGACATTGAAAATCCACTTTTATGAAATATACTAATCAACAAAAATATTCAAATTGGCAACCCCTGGCCTTTTCGTTTGCAAAACTAAACAAATATATCAGTGCTTCTAAAGTCAAATAGTGTGATAGAAGCATGGGTAGAATCATAAGAAAGTATCACATAGTTTTGAAACTTTTATTTTCCCAAAAATTGGGAGAAATCATAAATAATCTTAAATTGAGTTGAAATCACAATGTTGAAGATTGAAATTTCGGAAACTTAATTGAAGTGAACTTTAACAAAATTAATTTATTATATAGGATGATGAGGAATATGATTTTTTTAACAAATATATGAAAAACATTAAGTGGAGAGGTTAGTGTGGCCTCAACTTTATCCCTCAACACACCTTACATCAAACAATAGCTTTTTTGAATTGGTTATTGTTGGTTAGATCGATAAGAAGTCATTACCATTTTAATGGAATGGTTTCATTGTTTTTTTTTCTTTTCTTTTTTTTTTTTTTTTTTTTTGGGTAATTGATAGGAATGAGAGTTTAATCTAGTGACTTTAAGTTATCTACTATAATATAAGGTGAGTCCTTCCTATAATTTTTGGGTTGTGAGAAATGAGTCCTCACCACACACTGCAATTAAGTCAAAAGTTGAACCTACTATCAAAATTACCTCTATAAATTATCAAAGTCATTGAGGTATGTGGGACCCTTCAAGATATTATAACTGGTTAGTCCTAGAGTAAGCAATCGTGTCTAACTGGTTTTGGACTCCAGAGTGGTCATGATAGAACCCTTTAGAGTAAGTGGCACTCACAACCCTTATTTGCATAATAGGTAGATGTCATAAAGCAGGGTCTTGTGGGACCAATACTCTAAGAATAGTGTTACTTGGGAGGACTATGAGGAGATCTACAAGTAATTTTCATATTTATTTACTTAATTTGATACTTTATACTATGTTATTTCTCTGTTGAACAAAGTTTTAATTCAAAACTTATGTTGGAATAAGACTCATCCAAGATGATGACTAACTTTAAGGGGGAAGGATGTTACATCTGAATTCCTTGCCAAGCAAATTATTTGATTATCTATAGATATTTATAGTTGAAAATTTTGGATTTGGCTATTTTTTTACTAAGATTTGAGATATATACTATTATGGGAAAATAGGATATTTCTTAGGATACATGATTACATTGCTATGAGTTAGATGTAGTGTATATGTTTACATTACAAACATGTTGATTTCTTATTTCAGCTGCAATTTAAGATATATGTATATCATGCTATTATGGTCTAACTACTTTCTTGTTGTGAGGTTGACGTAAGAAAACTCATCCCTCATAGTGTGATGGAGGGATATCATTATTAGAGAGAGTGATCTAGATGGATATGTCAGAGGATGACAAAGAAACTGGCTAGAACCCTACACACACCATAGTAGTTAGCACATGTTAGAATTCATAATAAAATTGTAGCATGGTGTGTTTATTATTGAATACACTAGATATTTGTTGTTTATAAATTGATAGTATAGTTTAATTGGTTTATGAAACTCATTTTATGTAATTAATATGTGTGATCATTAAATTCATTAACAATTAATAGGCTAATGATTGTTAAGTCATTATATAAATAACTATGATTTAAAAGGTTTTGAAATATAAAGTGAATTGATTTAATTAATGTCATTTAAAAAATATTAAAATAATAAGAAATAAATTAAAAATAAACTCATATTTTGGACAAAGGGGCAAAAACTCTTAAAAAGGAATTAAAATAAAAAGTGCGATTTAAAAAAAAAAAAAAAAAAAAATCAAAAAGAAAGATAGCGTTAAAAATATAAAAGCCACACCCTTTTCATAATAGAGACTAGAAAAATATAAATGAAGAGGGTGGTGATAGGAAGGTAAGAGGAAGAGAGAGATGTATCATACCGGGAAGAGATAAGCAAAAGGAAGAAGGCAAAATTTCTATGGAAGAAGAAGGAATATTTGAGCTTATTCCTAGGTAGGAGATGTAATTATTTTTTTGTGTCTCATGTTTAATTGGCCAATTGGTAATATATATAGAGAGAGACCGTAATTATATATGGATGGACATATATGTGTTTAGTGATCTATAAGTCTACTATATAGCTTAATAATAGATTAATTGAATATTTAAGAAATATGGATAAATCTAAGGTACATGCCATGGAAAACAATAGTAGATTTATGTGCTATAAAAGTTGTGGCTTGAACTCTAGGACCTAATGAGTCTATTAACATTTTTTGTGTCCTTATATTCACCAGTGTGAACCTAGTGACATGAAGTATTACTCTAGAATTTTGGATTTGTAGTGCCTTAGTACATAACCATGTTACACCATGATTAGAGTTTTGAGACTTGGCAGGTCCTTCTATATGACTTGGTGACTATTGTAGGTATGAGACATTCATGAATCATTATAGAACATTGAGTATGTACCTTAGGAGAAATTTTACCCTCTTCAAATTGTTAAAGAGTTGGTTTACCAAATGTCTCAATGGTGATGGTTGTATACGAGGTTTGGGTAGGTGAGTATATGGCATAGTTCATTGTCAAGTACCAAATCAATTTTATAGTTACATACACATACTCAAAGGAGCATAATTGTAAAATCACTCTAGGTGAGATAACTTTATGGGCTTGATTTCCTTCTTGGAGTATTGGATATGTAGGTAATGCTCAATCATCAAGGGGTGGTTTTGTCAACTTAAACCATTGCACTCCCCTCTTATTTACAAGTTTTTAAGTTATCAAAGTATCCTTAGAGTTTTAAATAAAATTAAAAAGAAATCCTACATAGTAAAACACTAATTATGATATCTCAGATTACTTATCACTCACAAGTGTACTAGGCTCAACAATAATTTTTTGTCATAGTCAACCAAGATAAGTCCACAGTCAATGGACTTGAACACATTATGTTGCAGTCCTTCTACAATGGTCATGTCTAATAATATTATTTGCTTTTGCCTCTAATCTATCATTTCAATAAATTATATTCTTAATATATTTTATTGACAGTTAGTCATCACAATCAATTTGGATGAGTTTGCAGTTAACAAACTTAGACACACTACATTATAGTCTAGTTACAACGGACCTATCCAAATCTAGTTTTTGATTATATTCTTGATCATGAGCATGCATAATAACCTCTTTTTATAATTTTTACTTTTAGATACTCAGAATAGTCAACAAAAATATGTGTGCCAAATAATTATACCTTTTTTTATCAATTTCAAAATTAGAAAATTTTCCATATTTAGCAACTTGTCAAATTTAGAATTGTTAATTGTTATACATATTTAGCTTTCTGACATTCTCTAGTTTTACAACTATTATTAAATATAACTTATTTGTGTCTTATAAAAAATAGAATAAAACATATTGGTCAACCCAAATTTTTTTTTTTGAGTATTTGTTTTTTTTATTTGGATTTCATTTTCCTTTTTCTTTGTTTTCCTTGAAATTATGTTTTGACAATTTAAAAAAAATTATAGAAATTATCATTATCTAGGAAAAGTGGTCATCAATTTTACCTAAAATTTGGTGTGAGGGGTAATTTCCCAATACTCAATCTATTATATATTTGTATGTGTCTGTATATATGTTTGTGTGTGTGTGTGTGTGTGTGTGTCTCTCTCTCTCTCTCTCTCTCTCTCTCTCTCTCTCTCTCTCTCTCTCTCTCTCTCTCTCTCTCTCTCTCTCTCTCTCTCTCTCTCTCTCTCTCTCTCTCTCTCTCTCTCTCTCTCTCTCTCTGTGTGTGTGTCTGTGTGTGTGTGTGTGTGTGTGTGTGTGTGTGTGTGTTTATTATTTTTCACATACCTTACAATATATCATAAACACCTAGAGTTTTATTTCAACCATTTGAAGTATTTTATTGTTTTTTATTGTAGTGCACTAGTAAGTGATTAACTCAGAGAAGTTAATCTTAGTGTATCTTATAAACTAGATAGTGTGAAAGTATGAGAAAAATGGAATTCACATACCTCATATTTTATTATAAACTCATACGAATTTTCATTTTATAAAAAATAGTCATTAATTTTATCTAAATTGTGGTTTGAGGGGTAATTTCTCAATACTAAAGCCATAAGTTTAATCTTAATAATAAATATGTAGAGTCTATTAATGAGTTGAAAATTTACATACCTAAGGAATAATTAAACAAAATTGGTATTACTTCCCTTACACCCTAGTGTAAATATTGGCACTGGCCTAAAATTACACCCTTTAGTTGTTATTCTCTTCATTTGGGGTATAATTTGTTGGCTCTTCAGCACATTGAAACTAAAACCCTTAACAATTGATGGAATCTTAGATCTCTTCATTTTGTATGGTCTAGGATTTTTGTTAATATTTGGGTATCTCTTATTGAGCCTAAGAAATCCTATTTTCTTTGGTGTATTATTTACTAAAGTTTGGCTATTGGTGATTGGCTCAAGTATATGGGGGTTGGCTCAAGTATATGGGGGTCTCAAACCCCATCTGCCTTACTTGCCACCACTCAAATACCCTTAAACACCTTTGTTGGTTTTGTCCTCATGCTCAATCTACTTGAAGATGGATTCACACATTCTTCAATCCCTTTTAGCCTAAATTATTCACTTGGAAAATGGCTCTCTTGGGGGACTTCACCTTGCATCCTGAAAGATACAACAATTTTTTGTAGATTTTTCATGTTGACATTATTTTGAAGATAGCTATTGGCATATATGATATTTTGTAAATATACATAACCAATTTTATTAAATTGTGACTATTTTGATCTATCATATGTCAAAAAATATTGGATATGACTTTTCTTCTTAGTTTCTGACGCTATCCAATAAGGACCCTTTCTAATATGATTATGTAGTTTATGTTTTTCATTATAAAGAATTTTGTTCTATAAACATGTGCACTCTATCATGCGTGATGGTCTAGAGGCCCAAATATTTCTACTGGTTCCACAAGTGAATCTCTTATAACTTTGAATAAATGAGTACTCAATTCAACAATAAAGGGGGGAATATGGCTCTCATCTAGAATAAATATCAATTTCATAATATGGAGATGTAATGGTGGGGATATTGTAATAAATATTTATAATAAGAGGAACTTCCATATAAATCAATGTGATGGAGTGGATGACAAGTTATAATACCCTCCATGTCCTTATAATCATCAGGGACACCTTAAAATCAGCTCACTTGAAGTTTTCCACCCTTCTCACTAGCTTGTCCACTATGCCAATTTTGACTGACTAAGATGAGAGCTATTTTTTGAAAACTTATAAGTTTTTTAAAGGAATTAAATGGCCATATGGATTTATTATAAATCTTAATATTCCCCCCAAACTTTATTTCATCTCTTGAAACATCTTGTACCCTATAAAACACACAAAATAGTAAAAAATACCCTATTTTATACCTTATATGTACAATTTTGTACAACTCAAAAGGGTTTGGAGGATAATGAGTTATTCCTATACAATTTCCAAGCATAATCATAGTCAGTTTTGTCCATTATAGTAGCTATCCAACTCTATTTATCCAAAGTGGTCATTAGCAAGGGTTTGTAAGGGTTTTAGGTAGTTTTCCTTCTTAAGCTTTATTCATAAAGATCTGACATTAGAATTATAAAAAAACATCACAAACATGTTATTATATACCCATACTAACATCCCCAAAATCCTTTGGCTTCCATGCAAGGCCTCATGAAATATGTGAGCATTTGAACCTCTCCTATTGAGCTTGTTTTCACCTTTTGCAAAAGCATGATGTTCCTTTTGGGTCAAAAATGGATTATTCGTGGTTTATCTAACTTATAAAATATTTAAAACATCTATAATTATCCAAAAATCATTCATAAATATGTTTTAATTCTCATCTCATGCTAAAAGAGTGAATGTCTCCCCTTTTGGCTTTTAGGCCTAAATCTTTCCTAGTAGGCCTACCGACACTCTTGTGGTTTAGACCATCCAATTGAGTTTATTTTAATTTAAATAAATTTAAAAAAAAATTTATTACCATATTAACATGTTCCAATAGGTTTAAATTCATATCTGAGGCTAAAATTGAACTTGACCTTTCATTTGGGCACTAGGTCATAACACTGTCTAACAAGTTGATTGTAACCATGGAGTTTTAGAACACTCTCTATAGTTTCATATTTTTATGATTTGTTTCCATGATTTTAATAATTATTTTACATCTTATAAATCCTTCTTTAAATGTCTTACCAGTCTCCAGCTCACCTAATCATTCCCCTTCCCTAAAATAGGCAGTTTGCAGTCAAGGGGAAGTACCCTCTATCTGGGACAAAACAAAGGGTACTTACCTTATTATCCCACACAAAATAAATATTTTATGGGATTAATCATGTCTTATATATTATTTTTACCAATTTTTTATCTCTTGGTGAGGTCTCTAGGCCTTCGAACTCCTCAAAATCTAAAAATAGGCTCCTAAGAAGATAGGCTATAAGCAAGGTTTGTCACCTGAACTGTATGTGCACTTGAAAAGAGGTCCTCCTCTATTACCTATATATAATTATATATTAATAATAAAATCATTATCATTTTTTAGGTATTCCCATCTTCATTTTCTTCTCTAACCTTCTGCATGCTCCTTATATCCTTTTCCTGCTCAAATTGAGTGTACTTGTTGATTGTGTAGCATTCTTTTAACTGAAAGTTTACCCCTATAGGTTAACATCATGTTTTGGGATTGTATCTATGATTTATATTTCATTTGGATCCTTGATTTCATTTCACATATCTTTAAATCAAGTTAATTTACTTATAGGCATGTCTAACTGGTCAAGGTCTTTTGACTATGATTCCTGCCATATCTTCCCTAATAGTGAATCATGTAGGTGGTTGCTCTTGTTTTAGGCATTAAATATGATTAAAAAACCTTATTTTAATATTTATACACCATTTTCCAACTTCCTTTATTCCCCTTATTCCTATATTGAGGTTATAACCAAAGTTACCAGGCCCATTACTCATGGTAACCCTACAACCAGACTGTAGGTACATATTTATGAAGAAAAAGGGACCCGTAGTTACTAATGGGAGATCAAACATAGTATAAAAATTCCCTTAAGTAATCCCTAGATCATAAAATTCTCTTTCCACCACTTGGAACCATTTTAACTTGATTTCATAATCATGTACCAACTTGGAAAATAGGGTCACTATCAACTATAGGTGGGTATTTGGCTATATGTATGGACTTTAAGCATATGAGAGATTTAAATAACATGTTATCCACATTATATGATTTATTAGGTCATAATTACTATATTCAACCATTTTTAAGCACTCAAATATGGTGGGAAGGTTAAGTTGAAACTTTGGGTGACAAAGGTCATCTTACATCTCCAAATCCTATAGGTATATTGCTTGAATTTAGTGGTTCAAGAGGCATCTTTAGGCCTTCTAAAAACTTCCTTCCATTATTACTTTACCTTCCAAAATTTTCATAGTTCATTTTTTTTCTGTGGGATACAAGATGAGTACATTAAGATTCATAAAGGGCATTGGGAAACTTATCACAAGATATCAACAAAACCTCTCAAACCTTTGTTTTCTCATTTTAGGGAAAAGGTCCCTGTATACTATTATTTTATGTTTTGAAAGTTTCTCCACTTCAAACTACCAACATGACACTCCAAATGAGTTTTATATAGTATTTTAAACCCACTAAGATTCTAAAAAGGTTTTTACTACCAGCCTCAAAATCCCTATATGACATCCTAACTCTCTATATTATCACCTGTATATGCACATTCTTTTGTACATGTAGTGAAGAGGAGTAATTTAGTAGGATGCAATGTTTTGACCATTAAATGAATCTTAATCCATTCTACTGATTTAAAATGAAATTTGAAAACCTCTAAATGGATTCAAAAATATGTGCACCTAGTTTCCAGATGGTTTTCTTCTTCCAAACACCTATAGGTAAGCATGTTCATGGCTGCCTAACTGAAAATGTTGCATATGACTATAATTTCACTTTTCTTACACAATATAGAAGCTTGATCACCACTTCATCTTTATAAATGATACACCAAGACTTCAAAAACCTTCAACACACCTTTGTGGACATCCTTAGAACCTTTACAAGTCACGACTAAGGCTGAAGAGTAGATGGCAGCTGACTAAGTATGATCATGGACTGAAATTTGGATCCAAGCATGATGTTATAATACTAAAAATTAAGGAAAGGTGATCACTATATAATTTACACATGTAAAAAAACCATATCCTATTTACATTAAATCCCTTGTATGAAATTCAACCTTCTACAAGTGGAGAACTGACTGAGACTGCACATAGTGGTACCTTCCTACAACATGAGATAAATTTGCCCATAAAAACACTATGAAACATGAAAATAAGAATGTATATAATATTATAAAATATCAAAAATCCTCTATAATCAACATCACCAACTGGTTCATATGGACTTGCCCAAAATGGAGCAAAACCTATAGGGTGCATGAAACAAGCAAAAAAACATAGTCAACTTCATTAGGATGGTTCATAAAGAACAAGAAACAATTATTTGAAATAATTATATTAAAATTAAGGTATATGATTTTAATACCACCTCCCAAAATAATTATACTTGAAACCTCTTCAGCTGTCCGTACTAAGCACAAACCTAATGGTCACTTTTGTATGTCTAAAAAGGCAAAGAAGGAGCACAACGGTTTTGGATTAAAGAAGATTAAAATTCACTACATGATCTTCTCCCATGTGTCACACTTCCCCATGGGTCGTACAATTGTCAAATTCACTTTTTTCTAATAAAATCACTCTTTCTTCTAAATCACCTACCACTTTTAGTTACCAATAGTTTATTATAACATTATAAGACACATGTAATGTGAAATAAACTTTTATAACCTTCAAACTTCCCAAAAAATCCATACAACTCATTAAATTCCCCTTTTTTACCTTAAAATGACTAAAAGGACTAAAATGACTAAGGACCAAGGCTAGTATAAACTTAAATGGCATTAATTAACCTATAAAACACATTTTTACATATGTATTAGACCCCTAAAACACCTAAAATAAAATAAAAAATCTTATAGGTACCCCAATTTGACCTGTAAGATCAAATTTTGTCAACAAATTAGTGACTCATAAGTATGCATGTTATACTAACTAGACCAGTAGCCTTATCATTCCATTGGGATTAGGGAGTAATCTAAAGTTTAAAACAAAACAAAGAGACCTCTGACCACTCGAAAACCATGGTTTTATTAAGATAAGACCACTTGACTACCTCAACCACACAAAATAAAGGACACACACAAAGCAAAGCAAACACACTAACAAGACACACATGTACTTAAGGAACTTAGAGGAATTTTTAAAAAAAACTATTATGCACAACTAGAAACTAATCATACATCCTTTCCAAGATCAAAAGGAATGTTTCTTGAATCTTCTTCTTCATGAGATGAGTCATAGTGCCAAGCATGTTTCTCTTTGAATTAGATGTTTTGTAAATCAGACCTATTCCTTGGCACTTCACTTGATCTAATTTCATTAAAATCATCCTTAAATATGTCTCAATTTTAGATATATTCCTCTTTAAATTGTACACATACCTCATACTACTTCCCACTCTTCATCTTATGGTCAATTTGCATCTTCTTTATAGGCATGGCTTTAAGAGGATTAGTTTCTTGTTCCTTAGAAGATTGAGGCCAATGGGAGCTTGTTCTATCCTTCAAGAGATAATGTGTTTCTCCCAACTAATTTAGGGTATGATATCCCATCTTGATGATTTCAAAAATATAATCATCAAATCCATATGCTTCTTGAAAGGATGGATGTGAAAGATTTTTTTTCCTTTGCATACTCAATTGAGTGCCAAGGTTGTCTTCTCCATATTTGATTATATCATAGCCTCCTTAAAGAGGATTATAACCTGATCCAATGACTGAAAACAAATCATCCCAAGGCTGATTATTAACTTTTTCTTTCCCATCCATGATATCTTGCATAGTGATGGAAGAATCAATGACTATTTCTTCCTCTTTGGCAAAAGGAAAACATTCTTCATTATCAACCCAATCAGAAGTTTCCACACAAGATACCACCTCTTATTCAACATTTAAGACATTTTGAGGATTATCAAGTTGCATATTAACCTATACAACAATAATTTCGTTCTCAAGGGCTGTAAGATTCTCAATTTCTTTCTCTTTCTTTTTGATTTCAAGACTAGGCATTTTGAAGTCATTTGACTTATTCCAATGAGGCTGCCAAAGATCTACATTATCTTCAAGAGAGAGTTCTGATTTTTTTTCAAAAACCTTCTCCTCCTTAGGTTCCCATACCATAGTTCCATTAAGAAAAAGTTTGATGGGGTGAGGACGAGATGAACTAGTTGATGAAGCTGGCACATAAAACTCAAAATTAAATTGAAAGCGAAATGTAGGGGATTCTTTTGGAAGCTCTTGAGGAGGGGAGGCAGACCTTGGGATAAAATGACTTGGTAATCTTCCTTCAATTTTAAAATCACTTTATTCACATCTTATTTAGATTTATCATTCTCTTGAGGGAGGTTAGATGGGGTGTGTTTAGGCATAGGATCTTCTTTTGGGTCTAAACCTTCCATCACACCTTGACTTACCAATATCATCTTTGACTCTAACTCTTTAATTTTATTGGCTAGATTCTCTTGGAATATTTTTTATTAAATTTCATAGGAATCATCATGAATATGAGGATTACAATAGGGTTGACATGGAGGACAAGAGGTTTCTTGAGGAAGGGTGTGAGGGGTTTGAAAAGGATCAACTTCATTCAGAACTTCACACTCCTTAACAATCCTTCTATCCTCTTTCTTTCCCCATGACTCCACTATCTTATTCCATATTTGGATGTTAGGATTAGGATTTATTTATTTATTTATTGATGTACTTTTATTAGTGGATGAAGTGCTCAAAAAACTTGTGCTCTCCTTAAGCTTGGAATCTCCACCTTGTCTCCAACTTGGAATCTCATATCTAGAGGTCACTTCTTGGGGTGGGGGTTCAATTAGAGAGGGAAATGAGGGCTTATATTCCACTTATTTTTTTGTTAACATGGACTTATTAATTTTCTTATTGTCCAACCCAATCTTATTATCAAGATTATCTTCAGAAACAAGGTTTCTATTTTCAACTCTCTCTTCCAATTGATTGGGAAAAGGATGAGTTTGACAAGTTTGATTGGGCTCATGAGTAAGATTTAAGTAGGGCTCATAGAAAAATTTTGGAAGTGGATATTAAAGATGATAGGTTTGGTTAGGTTATCTTTCATTAATTCTTATCCTATCTTCTATGGAAAAAACTGAGCCACTCACATCTAACATCTCACTTGTGAGCCTTTGCTAATTGGCTCTCTCAATAGGTGCCCACTCTCTTTTGACTAGCTCTAATGCATCTCTAACCCTATGAATAAGATGACTAGTAGCATCTTGACCATATCCCCTTTTTTTTCCAAGATATAACATATACGTCTCATATCCCAAGAGCGTTTTCATGAATGTGGAAATGGATTGCCTTGAGAGGTGGCAAGGATGACTCAGAGGAGCAAGACCTTTAGAAATTTGGTTATAGAGCTGATACACTTCATGAATGGGCTGCTACACTTAATTTTGGATATGGTAAACTTAATGATAGGGCTGATTAAGATCATATTAGGGATGACAATAATCATATTGGGGCTGACAATAATCATGACAAGGCTGATAAATATTGGCATAAGCTTGGTAAACCTCACCAACTTGTGTAAAACAAAAATTAACACCAAACTCAGCCATAAAACTTCATTGAAAGTAAGAACACAAATAAATATATTACCAATAATCATCAAAAAGAAACTTGGGTTACTTGACCAGTTGATGTATCTTTAGATTCTCCATTGATGCCTGGATAGATGCCTTACTTTCAACCTTTTGGACTAATAGTCCCATCAAGCATGATAAAAACTATTCCCTCTTGTATTTTCACCTTTTGAGGAGATTCCTAAGTTAACCTAATCCAAATGGCACAATGTAAACACCTATATGCTTGTGGCTAGCCGAAGGCTGAGGTGAATCTCTAGATAGGGATAGCTCCCTAGATGTACTAATTTGGATCACAACTACACCTAAATGTTTTTTTTTGTGTGTGTGGGGGGGGTGGGACACTATCCTAAAGGAGGTGATACACCAAATAGATTTATGACTTCTAACCAGCTACATTTTACACATGAAACCAAGAAACTAACCAAACATCCACTTCTTTAATATGCATCTTCTCACATCAATGTTACATTATGAGGTTATGGATGAATGTTTATGATAGGATGAATATACAAGAGGCTTTGAATGACACTTATGAACAGACTAACTCACTCAATATTTAACATTTCCTAGAACATTTCACATGCCCTACAATAAAAATCTTTCCAACTACAAATAGAATGAAATAATGAGACAACATCCTAAGGAATCCATATTCTTCACTAAGCAAGATCCAACATTCAATTAGAACACATTATGAATAGTTATGAAAATTTAAAAATTAGTAGTCTTATTGATCAAATATTATGCAAATGAGCAAGCTTCATCATACTGATAAAATAAATTATTTTTTTATGAGAGGAGGATGTGGAATGAACCATGTCAGGTCAGGAAGCACAAGTGTCCATATAAATAATAAAACTCATGAAAATTGGCATGAAACTCCTCATTTTGGCTCAAAAAACTACCTTCATGATTTAGACCTATTTCAACATCCCAAAAGTAATTAGGGATATGTCTAATGATTGTAATGAAGGGGAAGGCTATCATACATGCCTCTCCATTCATTCGTTATAGGCTTGGTCATCTAGAATCATATGGGAAAGAACAATCATCATCTACAGTCTAAAAACCTTCTCCTTCATGTACCTTGCACACTTGAACTCCAAAAAATGCATCAGTTTCCTATGAAAATCCATGGGAGGGAGTGGATGAAAGTTTAAAAACCCTCCATGGAATTATAATCATCAAGGACACCTTAATATCAACCCACTTGAAGTTTTCCACCATTCTCACTAGCTTGTCCACTATGCCAGTTTTGACTGGCTAAGATGAAAAGTATTTTTTTCACACTTATAAGTTTTTTAAAGGCATGAAATGGCCATATGGAGTTCTTAAAAGTCTTAATATTTTTTCAAAACTTGATTTCATCTCTTGAAACCTCCTGTAGCCTAAAAATCACATAAAATAGTCAAAATTACTCTATTTTGTACCCTATCCATAAAATTATGTATAGCTTTAAAGGGTATGGAGGAGCCTCATATAGTCCTATACAAATTTCAATCATAATCCTAGTCAATCTGGTCCATTAGAGTAGCTATCTAACTTCATTTCTCGAAACTGGTCATTATCAAGGGCTTGTAAGCATTTTAGGCAGTTTTCCTTCTTAAGATTTGTTCATAAAGCCAAAAAATTCCACAATAATGTTCTTAAACACCCCTAATAACCTCCCCAAATTCATTTGGATTCCATGCAAGGCCTCATGAAATATGTGAGCATTTGAACCTTTCCTATGGAGTTTGTTTTCACCTTTTGCAACAGCCTCATGTTTCTTTTGGGCCAAAAATGGATTATTTATGGTTTCTATGCCTTAAAAAATAATTAAAACATATGTATGTATCCAAAAATAATTCCTAAATAATTTATAATTCCAATCTCATGCTATAAATGTGAATGGCTCCCCTTTTGGCTTTTAGGCCTAAATCTTGCCTAGTAAGCCTACCTGCATTCTTATGGTTTAGACCATCCAACTAAATTTATTTGCATTTAAATAGATTTATCACATTTTTTATTAAAATATGAACATTTTCCAATAGGTTTAAATTCATATTTGAGTTTAAAAATTCACTTGACCTTTCACTTGGGAAGCAGGTCATAACCCTACCTAACAAACTGACTATAACCTTGTAGTTTTAGAACACTCTTTATATTTTCATATTTATATGATTGGTTTCCATGATTTTAATATTTATTTTCCATCTTATAAATGCTTATTGAAAGGCCCTACTAGTCTCCAACTCACCTAATCATACCCCTTCCCTAAAATAGGTAATTTGCATTAAAAGGGAAGTACCCTCTATCTGAGGAAAAAATAGAGGGTACTTCCCCTATCATCCCAAAAAAAAAACTATTGTATGGGCTTCCTCATGTATTCTAGAGTCTCTTTACCAATTTTTATCTCTTGGTCAGGTCTTTAGGCCTTCCAACTCCTCAAAATCTAAAAACAAGCTCCTAGGAAGATAGGCTGTAAGCAAAGTTTGTCACCTAAACTATATGTGCACTTGAAAAGAGGTCCTATTATATTCCATATGTATAATTATATACTCATAATATCATCATGATCATGTTTGAATTATTCCCATCTTCATTTACTTCTCTAACCTTCCATATGCTCCTTATATCCTTTGCATACTCAAATTGAGTGTACTTATTGATTGTGTATCATTCTTCTCACTCAAAGTTTAACCCTATAGGTGAAGATCATGTTTTTGGATTGTATATATTATTTATATATCATCTAAATCCTTTATTTCATTTCAACTTATCTTTAAATCAAGTTAATTTACTTATAGGCACGTTTGACTGGTCAAGGTCTTTTGATTGTGATTTGTGCCCTATCTTCCCTAATAGTGAATCATGTAGGTGGTTGTTCTTTTTGTGGGAATTAAATATGATTAAAACAACCTTATTTGAATATTTATACACCATGTTCTAACTTATTTTTCTCCCTTTATTCCTAGAGTGAGTTTATCACCAAAGTTACTAGGCCCATTACTCATGGTAACCCTACAGCGAGACTATAGGTACATATTTATGAAGAAAAGGGGACCTGTAGGTGCTAATGGGACACCAAACACAATATAATATTTCCCTTAAATGATACCTATATCATAAAATTATCTTTTCACTACTTGGAATCATTTTACCTTGATTTCATAATCATGTAACTACTTAGAAAATAGGGTCATTGTCAGTTGTAGGTGGGTATTTAGGCTATCTATATGGACTTTAGTTGTATGAGAGATTCAAAGAACAACATGTTATCCCCTTTATATTATTTATTAGGTCATAATTACTCTTTTCAACCATTTGGAAGCACTCAAATATGGTGGGAAGGTTAATTTGCAACTTTGGGTGACAAAGGTCATCTTACATCTCCAAATCCTATAGGTATACTGCCTAATTTCAATGGTTCAAGAGGCATCTTTAGGCCTTCTAACAAAATCCTTCCATTAGTCCTTTACCTTATAAACTTTTCATATTCCATGTTAATGTTAAGGGATACATTATGAGAACATTAAGATTCATAAAGGGCATTGGGAACCTTATCACAAGATATCAACAAAACCTCTCAAACCTTTATTTTCTCATTTTAGGGAAAAGGTCCATGTATACTATCATTTTGTGTTTTTAAATTTTCTCCACTTAAAACTACCAACATGACACTCCAAATGAGTTTTTCATGGTCTTTTCAACCCACTAGGTTTCCAAAAAGGCTTTGACCACCTACCTCGAATCCCCTATATGACATCCTAAGTCTATGTATTATCACTTGTAGGTGCACATTTTCCTATACAAGCAGTGAAGAGGAGTAAGTTAGCAGGATACATTTTTTGACCATTCAATGAATCTTAATCCATTCCAATTCCTCCAAATTAAATTTCAAAACCTCTAAATGGACTCAAAAAGATGTGCCCCTAGTTTCCACGTGGTTTTCTTCTTCTAAACATCTATAGGTAAGCATGTTCATGTTTACCTAACTAAAAATGATGCATATGACTGTAATTCAACTTTTATTGCACCATATAGAAGCTTGATCACCACTTAATGATGCTAAATTATACACCAAGACTTCAAAAACTTTCAACACACCTTTTTGGACATTCTTATAACCTTTACAAGTCATGACTAAGGTTGAAGAGTAGATGGCAGCTGACTGAGTATGATCATGGACTGAAAGTTGGATCCAAGCATGATGTTATAAGACTAAAAATGAAGTAAAGGTGATAAATATAGAATTTATACGTGGATAAACACCATATCATATTTACATGAAATACCCTATAGGGATTTCAACCTTCTTCAAGTGGAGAATTGACTAAGACTGCACATGGTGGTACCTTCCTCCAACATGAGATAAATTTGCCAATAAAAGCACCATTAAACATGAATATAAGAATTTATATCATTTTATAATATATTCAAAATCATCTAGATTCAACATCACCAATTGGTTCATATGGACTTGCCCAAAATGGATCAAAACCTATAGGGTGCATGAAATAGCAAGCAAACAAACACATTCAACTTCATGAGGATGCTTCATAAATAAAAAGGCACCATTATTCAAAATATTAATATTAAAATTAATGTATTTGAGTTTTCTACCACTTCTCAAAATAATTTGACCTAAAACTTCTTCAGCTATTTGTACTAAGCACAAACCTGATAGTCACTCTTGTATGTCTAGAAAGTCAAAGGAGTAGAATGGTTTTGGCTTTAAAAAGTAATTTCTAGATATTTTAAAGAATTTATATGAGTTTTAGGATGATTAAAATTCCTTCCATGATCTTATCCCATGTATCACACTTCCCCATGAGCCATACAAGTGTTGAATTCACCTTTATCCTAAGAAAATTGCTCTTTCTTCTGAAGCCCTGCCACTTTTAGTTACCAACAGTTTATTTAGACATTTTATGATATATGTAATGTGACAAAAAATTTTAACCTTCACACTTCCCATTAAATCTGTAAAACTCATTAAATACCCCTTTCTGACCTCAAAATGACTAAGGACCAAGGCTAATATAATATTAAATGATATTAATTAACCTATAAAACACCTTGTGACATATGTATTAGACACCTAAAACACCTAAAAGTCAATTTTTTACCTATAGGTTACCCAATTTAACTTGTAGGGTCAAATTTGGTCAATAAATTGGTGACTCATAGTGGTAGTATGTCTGCTATACTAATAAGACTAGTAGCCTTATCAGTCCATTGGGCTTATGGAATCATCTGAAGTCTAAAACAAAACAAGGAGACCTTTGACCACTCAACAACCATGATTTTATCAAGACAATACCACTTTACTACCTCAACCGCACAAAAAAAAGGACACACATAAAGCAAATAAAACACACTAACAAGACACACATGTGCTCAAGGAAATTATGGGAATAAAAAAAAACTATTATGCACAAATAGAAACTAAGCATACCTATTTTCTAGGATTAAAATAAAATTTTCTTGAATCTTCTTCTTCATGAGATGAGTCATAGTGCCAAGCATGTTTCTCCTTGAATTGGATGTTTTGTAATACTGACTTATTCCTTGGCACTTCACTTAATTTGATTTCAATAAAATCATCCTTAAATAGATCTCAATTGTAGATATATTCCTATTGAAATTGTAGACATACCTCATACTTCTGTAGACTCTTCATCGCATGGTCAACTTGCATCTTCTTTGTAGTAATGGCTTCAAGAGGATTAATTTCTTGTTCCTTAGAAGATTGAGACCAATAGGAGTTTGTTCCATCCTTCAAGAGCTTAAGTGTTTCTCCCAACTGATTGAGGGGATGATATCCCATCTTGATGATTTAAAACATATCATCATCAAATTCATATTCCTCTTGAAAGGATAGATTTGAAAGGTTGTTTTTCCTTTGCATACTCACTTGAGTGCCTAGGCTGAGTTATCCATCTTTGATTAGATCATAGCCTCCTTAAAGAGGAGTATAACCTGCTCCAATGACTACAAAAGAATCATCCCAAGTTTGATTATGAACTTGTTCTTTCCCATCCATGATATCTTGCATAGTGATGGAAGAACCAATAACTATTTCTTCCTCTTTGGCAAAAGGAAAACATTCTTCCTCATTAACCCAATCAAAAGTTTCCAAACAAGAGACCACCTCTTCTTCAGAATTTAGGACCTCTTGAGGATTCTCAAGTTTCATCTCAACCTATACAATAGGACTTTTAATAGCAAGGGTTACAATATCCTCCATTTCTTTGTGATTCCAAGACTAGGCATTTCGAAGTCATGTGACTTAGTCAAATGAGGTTGGCAAAGAGATACATTATCTTCAAGCAAGATTTATGATTTTTTGTCAACCAACTACTCCTCCTTAGGGTCCCATACCATAGGTCCATCAAGTCAAATGGTGATGGGGTGAGGACAAGATGAACTAGTTGGTGGAGGTGGCACATAGAACTCAAAATTAGATTGAAAGTGGAATGTAGGGGATTCTTTTGGAAGCTCTCAAGGAAGGGGAGGCAGACCTTGGGCTAAAATGACCTAGCTATCTTCCTTCAATTTCCCAATAACTTCACTCACATATTATTTATATTCTAAATGGAGGTTAGATGGGTTGTGTTTAGGCATAGGATCTTCTTTTGGGTCTAAACCTTCCATCACACCTTGACTTAGCAATTTCATCTTTGACTCTAACTCTTCAATTTGCTTGTCTAGGTTATCTTGGAAGAGTTTTTATTAAAGTTCATAGGAATATTAATGAGTATGAGAAGTAAAATAGGTTAAACATGGAGGACAACAGGTTTCTTGAAGAAGGGTGTGAGGGGTTTTTAAAGGATCAACTTCATTCATAACTTCACACTCCATAATAATGCTTTTATCCTCTTTCTTTCCCCATGACTTCATTATATTATTCTAGTTTAGGATTTTAGGACTAGGAGTCATTTATTGAGGTATTGATGCAATTTGAGGAGTGGATGAAGTGATCAAAAAACATGGGCTCTCCTTAGGCTTGGAATCTCCACCTTGTCTCCAACTTGGAATCTCATATCTAGAGGTCACTTATTGAGGTGGGGGTGTAATTAGAGATGGTAATGATGGCTTATATTCCACTTGTTTTTATACTAACATGGAATAATTAATTTAATTATTGGAAAACTCAATTTTCTTATCAATATTATCTTCAAACACAAGGTTTCTTTTTTCAACTCTCTTTCAACTAATTGGGAAAAGGATGACTTTGACAAGTTTGATTGGGATCATGAGTAGGAGTTAAGTAGGACTGATATCAAACTTGGGGAAGTGGATATAAAGGTTGATAGGTTTGATTGGGTTTCCTTTCATTAATTCGTATCCTATATTCTAAAGAATAAACCAATCCACTCACATCTAGCATCTCACTTGTGAGCCTTTGCCAATTGGCTCTGTTAATAGGTGCCCATGCTCTTTTGACCATCTCTAATACATATCTCACCTTATGAATAAGATGACTAGTGTTGGGGATCAATCAACAAAATTGATTACTATATGAAAGCAACTATATGCAGAAATAAGCCAGATAGATAAGTAACTAGAATCAGAAATAGCAAAGAATAAGAGATACAAGAAACCACCCTGAAAACTTGTATTCAACTCTTTACAGAAGGAATTACAATTGAAGAAACTTATTTTCTTCTACACCTCTCTCAGATGTACAGATCTCTTCTTAGATCTCTTTCCCTCAAGAGTCCTCTCTCTCAATTACAATCAACTCCAAAAACCTGGATTGATTCACATATACAATCTGTATTCTACTTCTACAGTAGTGTCTACTAAACTATAAAGATCTATCCCTAATATATAACTTTAAAGATTCATGAGCATGCACTTACAGATGTTAGATGCACCTCCTAATCAAGGGCTCTAATTAGTTCTACTCAAAATAGAAATGCGGGCTTACAACCAACAGTTCTCCTTAACATGCAAACATTTTGTTCTTGCATGAAAGTAGCTCTCGGACACACACAGGTGACCGACGTCGGTCCCTGTCAGTCTACCTGTGACCGACGTTGGCCGACCTGCTACTGACGTTGGCAGCTTCTGGTCTGCGCCAGACCATCGATGGTGACTGTTGATTTCCAACATCTTACAACTTCGCTCATGGGTGAAGATTTTAGCTCCACACCCTAACAATCTCCCACTTGGAGATAAACAACTGCACCAGTACCTGTATAGCAACATCTTCTAGCTCCTCCATCTTAAACTCAATCATGAAGACCAACAAAAGTTGAATGAAGATTCAACTTCTCTTTTGTAACCATCTTGGTTAACATATCAGCAGGGTTCTTATCTGTATGGATCTTCTCCAGCTTCAACTCACCATCCTCTAATACCTGTCTAATGAAGTGGTACCTAAGTTGTATATGCTTTGTTATTGAATGAAAGGCTGAATTCTTAGCCAAATGAATTACACTCTGACTATCATTGTATAGTCTACAACTCTCTTGCTCCTTTCCAAGCTCTTCCATGAACCGTGTCATCCATATCATCTCTTTGCTAGCCTCTATGACTACAATATATTCTGCTTTTGTAGTTGACAAGGCAACAACCTTCTACAACTTTGATATCCAGCTAATCATCGTTCCACCTACAGTGAAAACATATCCTGTGGTGCTTCTCCTGCCATCTAAATCACCTGCCATATCTGAATCTACATAACCATGTAGAGAAGTATTTGAACCTCCATAGCACAAATGCCTACTGTTGGTTCCTTTCAGATATCTAAGGATCCACTGAACTGCTTTCTAGTGTTCCTTTCCTGGATTGGCCATATACTTACTTACAACTCCCACTGCTTGGGCAATATCAGGCCTAGTACAAACCATTGCATACATTAAACTTCCTATTGCGGAAGCATATGGAACTTTTCTCATGTACTCTACCTCATCATGTGAATTAGGACATTGTTCTTTACTCAACTTGAAATGTCTAGCCATAGGTATGCTTACCGGTTTTGCATCCTGCATATTGAACCGTTTCAACACCTTGTTCACATAATCCTCTTGAGACAAAATCAACCTGTGATTTTTCCTGTCTCTCTTAATATTCATGCCAAGGATTTTCTTTGCTACTCCCAAATCCTTCATGGCAAACGTGTGAGTTAATTTCACCTTAAGCTCAGAGATATCCTACATGTGTGATCCTGTAACCAGCATATCATCTACATACAACAATAGAATAATATATCTACCATTATCTAATCTCTTAAAATACATACAATGGTCAGATTGACATCTACTGTAGCCATGCTCAGTCATAACCCTGTCAAATCTCAGATACCATTGTCTTAGAGCTTGCTTGAGGCTATACAAGCTTTTCTTCAATCTGCACACTAGTTTCTCCTTACCTTTGACCTCAAATCCTTCCGATTGATCCATATATATTTCTTCATCTAAATCTCCATGAAGAAATGATGTCTTAACATCAAGTTGCTCAAGATGCAAATCCTCAATAGAAACTACAGACAGTACAGTCTGTATAGAAGTCAATTTAACAACAGGAGAAAAAATCTCACCAAAGTCAATACCTGGTTTTTGTGCAAATCCTTTCACTACCAACCTGGGCTTATATCTCATCTTTTCATTCTCACCTTCTTTCAATCTGTAGATCCATCTGTTCTTCAGTGTCTTCTTTCCTGCTGGCAACTCAACCAAATCCCATGTTTGGTTCTCTCTCAAGGAATCAATCTCCTCATTCATGCCTAGCTCCCACTGACTCTTGGATTCCACCTGTATTGCTTCATCAAAACTCTCTGGTTCTCCACCATTAGTTAGCAATAAATAGAATAATGAAGGGGAATATCGAATTAGAGGTTTACTTACTCTGTCTGACCTCCTGTTGGGCGTTTAAGACTCAGTCACAACACGTTGTCCGCCCAAATTCTTTGATAGTGACCGACCTCGATCACTTCTAGGCCTGTAACTGACTGTCATCGATTCTGCCTGACCGACATCGGTTCCTTCCTGGCTGACGTTAGTTCCTATACGGCCATCATCGGTCCCTGTACGGTCGACGTCAGTGCCTACCTGACCGACATCGGTCTCTGTGTTTTCCTTGTGATATTTATTTCCCGCGAACTTGTTTTGGACCTTCACCTCATCCAATTCTCCATTGCTCTACTCAAGTTGATCCAGCTTCTTGAGCTGATCACTGTACATCACTTTTTCATTGAAAACAACATCACGGCTCCTAATTATCTTGTTAGTTCCTAGGTTCTAAAACCTGAATCCAAACTCATCAGAGCCATAGCCAATAAATGTGCACCTCATAGACTTAACATCCAACTTCTTTCTATTTTCCTTATCAATGTACACAAAGGCTTCATAACCAAAAACTTTGAGAAATGATAGATCTACCTTTTTACCTATCCATGCCTCTTCTAGAATTCCACCATACAGAGCTGTAGAGGGTCCTCTGTTAATCAGGTAAACTGCAGTATCCACAGCTTCTGCCCAAAACTCTAAGGGCAATCTAGCATGCAATCTCATACACCTTGCATGCTCCATGATTGTTCTGTTCATCCTTTCAGCAACTCCATTTTTCTGAGGTGTTCTTGGAACAGTCCTTTGCCTGTGGATCCCATGCATATAACAATACCAGTTGAACTTGTGGCTGCAGAACTCACCACCATTGTTAGATCTCAAGCACTTCAATCTCTTGCCTGTTTCATTCTCAACCATAGATTTCCAAATCTTAAATGTGTCAAAAACATCAGATTTCTTCTTAATACAATAGATCCATACCTTTCTGGTAGCATCATCTATGAAGGAAACATAGTACTGTGATCCTCTAATAGAAGCAACTTGGGCTGGTCCCCACACGTCTGTGTGAACAAGCTACAATTTGTGCTTCTTCTTTATTGACCCAGTCTTGAGAAAACTCACTCTCTTCTATTTTCCAAAAATACAGTCTTCACAGAAATCTAGATCTATTCTTTTCAAATCTAGAAACATACCTTTCGACTTAAGAATTGTCATTCCCTTCTCACTCATGTGGCCAAGCCTTTGATGCCACAACTTTGCATCTACATCTGAAGTAGTTAATACAAAAGGAGAATTATCAGTAATACAATTACATAAGTAGAGAGTACCTACTCTCTTACCTCTAGCCAATAAAAGTGCACCCTTGGAAACCTTCCAAGATTCAGCTGTGAGAGTTACTGTACAACCCTCATCCCCTAACTTTCCTGCAGAAATCAAATTCCTCTTCAGGATGAGAACATGCATCACATCTCTCAACACCCATGTGTTGCCATTCTACATCTTCAGCTGCACTTTTCCTTTGCCAACAATTTTACAAGGCTCATCATCCCCTAAGTAAACTATTCCAAAATCTCCATGGACATAGTCACTGAAATATTCTCTATTGGGGGTTGCATGGAAAGATGCACCAGAATCTAAAACCCAAGATTCTATATTATTATGCAAAGAGAATATAAGAGCATCTTGTGCAACAATACCTGCCACCTTTGCTTCTTCTTTATCATCATGTTTTCTGTCCTCTTTAGGCTTTGACCAGCAATCTTTGCTTATGTGCCCTATCTTTCCACAATTCCAGCATTGTGGCTTCCTGCCATTTCTAGATTTGGATCTTCCTCTCATATTTGACTTAGATCTTGATCTCCCTTTCTTGCCCTTCTCTTTCTGCCTTCCCCTGCTCTCAAAACTTAAAGCGTTCCCTGATGTCTCCTCTGTGCTTTTCATGTGAATTTATTCATTCAAGATTACACTAACAACATCATCTACTTGTAAAATATTTGAAGCAGATGTAGTATTACTAGCTGCCATTACCAAGCTATGCCAGCTCTCAGGTAAAGAGCATAAGATTAAGAGAGCTTTAATTTCATAATCAAACACTATTTTGACTTAATTTAATTGATTCACAATTCCATAGAAATCATTTAGATGATTAGATACAGATCCACCTTCCTGCATTTGCAATTTAAATAACTGCTTCATAAGATATACCTTATTTGAAGCTGAGGATTTTTCATATAAATTTTCTAAAGTAGTCATTAACTCTACCATAGACTTTTCCTGTGATAAATTAGATATCACAGTAGATGCTAGACTCAATCTTATTGATCCAAGAGCCTTTCTATCAAGAACTTCCCATTCTTCATCATCCATGTCTTTGGGCTGCTTTGCAGTCCCTCCTAACAGTAAGTATAAATCTTTTTGATACAGATAATCTTCTATCTACATTCTCCATAATTGATAGTTATTGCCATTAAACTTCTCCATTCTCAGTTTACTTTCTTCTGCCATTGCTTCTCCCACTCAAATAGAAACCCCTGTGAGTAACCTGTAATCAATACACACTACACAGATCTGAACCACCTATTAGTGAACCAAAGCTCTGATACCACTTTTTGGGGATCAATCAATAAAATTGATTACTATATAAAAGCAACTATATGCGGAAATAAGCTAGATAGATAAGTAACTAGAATCAGAAATAGCAAAGAATAAGAGATACAAGAAACCACCCTGAAAACTTGTATTCAACTCTTTACAGAAGGAATTACAATTGAAGAAACTTATTTTCTTCCACACCTCTCTCAGATGTACATATCTCTTCTTAGATCTCTTTCCCTCAAGAGTCCTCTCTCTCAATTACAATCAACTCCAACAACCTGGATTGATTCACATATACACTCTGTATTCTACTTCTACAGTAGTGTCTACTAAACTATGAAGATCTATCCCTAATGTATAACTTTAGAGATTCATGAGCATGCACTTACAGCCATTATATGCACCTCCTAATCAAGGGCTCTAATTACTTCTACTCAAAATAGAAATGTGGGCTTACAACCAACAGTTCTCCTTAACATGCAAACATTCTGTTCTCACATGAAAGTAGCTCTCAGACACACACAGGTGACCGACGTCAGTCCCTATCAGTCTGCCTTTGACCGACGTTGGCTGACCTGCTACCGACGTCGGCAGCTTCTGGTCTACGCCAAACCGTCGACGGCGACTATTGATTTCTAGCATCTTGCAACTTTGCTCATGGGTGAAGCTTTTAGCTCCACACCCTAACAACTAGGAACCTCTTGACCATGTCACCTGCCAAACAAGATAAATCTAAAAACATTAATATAATGATATTTTGGATCTCTTCCCAAATGATTAGGATCTCCCTGATTAAGGTGAATGGGGAGGAAATTCATAGGATCCTATGCCTCCTCCTCCTTTTCTGACTACCATGTTCATTGTTGTTGTTTAATGAACTTCTTAATTTTTGTGCTTTTGTTTACCATTTTTTGTTTGATGTGCACTTGATTTAGTTTAAATTTAGTTTATGTGGCCTTGGGTTGGCCCTTTTGTAATTTTGTACTCTTCTTAAGGTTTTTTTAGTTCATTGTTGCTTTGTTTTGGGAGTGTGAATTTTTTACCCATTTTTTTGGTATGACTAGAAGTATATTATAAATTGTTATATTAATACAACTATGTTTTTCAACCAATGAGATATGGGTGAGTTAGTTAACTGGATTGGTTATTTCCAAACCCACCTAGGTTCAAATCTCTAAAAAGGCATATGAGGTCAATTGTGGTCATTGGTTATATTCTTGAGGCCATTAATGACCATTATTTATCCTTAAGGATGGTGGTGGCCATTGTTGGTAATAGTTGGTATGCATCTATTAATATCTAATATATAGGTGGTATTCATGTGGTTAATAAATTACATGTGAATCTAGGCCCCCGATTATGTCCTAGACCAGTCTACGCTTTAGTCAAAAGCCATTATCAATAAAAAAAAGTGTGTGTTTTAGTCAAAACATAAAGATAGTCAATATAAATAAATAAATGTCATTTTCTAAAATCTGATAGTTCAACATATTTTTTAATACATTGCCATTTATTTAATCTTTAAACTATTCATTTTGATCTTTTTGAAATTCTACTAATTCTTCATTGGTTACATTATTTGGAATTTCAATGAGTTTCAATTTATCCCTCATATATATGTAGTCACTTAAAAGTGGTAATTGGATGCTAAGAGTGTTTCTTGAGTTACTCTATCCATAGGCTTTCCATAGACCTATTATAGATCCTTATACTTGCATTTACAATCATTCAACAAACTTTATTCACTTATATCCAGTCAAGACACAATCCCCAAACTGTCACCTCTAACTCCAATCCAACTTTCCTAGAATTTCACTAGAAGGACATTAGCACCAAATTTGAGGCACTGCAGCCACAAGGTGCTAGTGTCCACTATTGGGTGCTATTGCACTTAGCCCTAACTCTTCCCAATGAATACTTTTTCAAATGTGTGCCTCTCTTAAGGTTTGCCTAAGCTCATTTTCTTGTCCACACAAGCAACAATACCCTATATATACAAGTATAATCTATCTCTATTGATTAGATGGAAAATAGATACAAAAGATATTCTAATTAAAGACAAAGTTATGCAAAATCAAGGTACATTATCCCTATTATACCTTAATTTCTGCATACTACCATCTATATCAACCCTAATTATAATTTTTAAGAATTCCAAATCTCAATCACATTCAAATCATCCAAGGTCACTCTCATTCTAGCATTCACTTGCATATACATCAAGAACTAGGTAAGAGAACTACATCAGACTTAATCCATCTTCAGAGTAATGGTATGTAGGAAACTCTTTACATAATGGGATGTTGAGGATGTCCAGTCTATCCTACTAACACACACTCAAATATTTCTCATACCACACTTATAAGGAGAACTAGTGTTTGCACATCAAATCAAGCTTTATAGGTATAATATACAATTATAGGCTTCAATATCAGAGGTACAAAACATACAGACACAAGCATACGTGCTCCCCAAAAATAGGAATAGTCTCAAAAAGAGGATATTAACACCCCATCTTGGACACTACACATAGATGTAATTGTTGTCTAAATTGGGTGCTACTATTCAGTGAATAGATGAATATCAGAAACCTGCTTGTAACACTCAGAGCTACTCAGATCTCCAATTTCAAAACCTTGATCATCTATGATAGTATATTTTTATCTAAGTCTATATTTATCCATATTTATTATTATTATTAAAAAGTTAATCAAGGTCAAATTCATTTTCAAATTATTAGGTTAATTATTATAATTTATTTGACTAATTTAGACATCTCAACCCTTTAACCAAACATAGGAATTACTCGTGTAAAACCTTAAAAGGTTAAATCATTTCATGAACCCATCTTAATTCGAGCATCACATAAAACCCTAGCTTGCATTTAATTCCTATTTTTGTATAATAGATTTAAGGATGCATACTTCTAAATTTATTTATTTAGACAACCTAGTTAAATCAAATCAATTTTACAGTGGGGTTTTAATTTATTTTATATCTAATTTAAATTATTGTGAAAAAACCCTATTTTCCAAAAACCCTAACCCTACATGCTCTTAGGTTTTGTATCCTTTTTTCTCTTATTTTCATTAGCTACTATTAATTATTCAAAATCTACATATTCTCTTATAGTATCTCTATTTCAATTTATTTTCTATATGTCATCTAAAAAAGCTCTCTCTTCCCTTAAGAAGTGCTAGACTAGGTGGTAATCCTATAGATCACATCCAAATTTTAGCTATCTGACCCTATCATAAGGACAAGGAACCTATCACAACTCCAAATATGAATCCTTCACATCTTGATTATGTGGAATTTAATGATAATGCATATGAGGATGAGCAATATAACCAAGAATAAGATCAGGTCCATGTTGATGATCAAGACACACTACCTCCACTTAATGACAATGATATAGTTGTGAACAAAGATGAATTATTGCACGGATCAAGGATATAATTCGAGAACGTCCCCATGATCATGCACAAATTTATAAGTCCAAATTAGAAATTAAGAATAAGAACAAAAATGGTCAATCTTCTACCCCTCTAGTTAATTATGTTGTTACACCTTCAGTGGGGCCCACTCAACCAACTCACATAACACAACCAAAACTTCTTATTCAACCATTAGTGATAAATAATCCACTTTATCTAGTTTTTCTCCTCCTAATGTACAATCCCTTATGTTGTAGGTTCTTTATCTTCAATCTAAGGTGTTACATCTTGAGCAAGGAACAATTAAGCCTTCTCACACCTTGGGTTCTAATATTCTATTGCATACACCATTAACACATCACATTATGTCAAATCCTTTACCATCTGGTTTCATAGCACCTAAGATCTCATTATATGATGGAAAGGGTGACCTAAATCATCACCTTTGATCATTTCATGCATCATGCCTAGACTATGTGTCTAATGATTGACTTCTTATGGAACTATTTCTATGCAATCTCAAGGATTATGCCTTACAGTGGTTCTATGATTTTCCTAACCAATCTATCAAAACATTTAATACTTTATCATATATGTTTTTAGCACACTTATCTACCAACATAGGTGATAAAATATCATATACACAAGTGGCACAACTCAAACAAGGGTCAAATGAGCCCTAGATAATTATGTCTTACTGTAAAAGACAATCGTATCAAAATTGACTAGCCCCATGATAGATAGAGAAATTCAAGAAATATTTAAATAGAGTGTATTACCATCACTCCAAAAAGTAATCTTATTCAAGAATTTTCCCAAATTTACATATATGCCACATAGTTAATGAAATGGAGGTTAAGCTCTTGGCAACGGGAAAAATCAAATATACAAATGGATCAGATTCAAGTATTAAGAGTTTAAGAAAACCTGCATATAAGGTCAAGAACTCAAATAACAAAGTAGACCAAAAGAAAATAGTCAATGCAACTTTAGATCCTTCTCCCAGATTGGTCTATCAACTCCTCAGTGTAGAGTATTCACTTATTTAAGAGTCACCAACATGAGTTCTAAAATAACTACTGGAATGCAATGTCATATCTCTCCCACCCATTAAAGAGGTTTATATAACATGACCTCTTTTAAATATTTATGATTCCAAATAATTCTATTAGTATCATAGGGTACAAGGCTACACCATAAATAGATGCAATAGCTTGAAGTGCAATATACAAGACCTTATTGAGTTAAACATTATTAATGTGGGCACACCCACCAAGGCACCTAAATAAAAATAAAGGAAAAGGCACTTAAGATATTTTAGATCCTTTTCCTAAGAATATAACTAATGAGGTAGGATGCACATCAAAGCTTCATTATAGATACCAGGATCATCCACCATCAACCTCATATCACATAATTACAAAGGAGACACATCCCCTACATAATTATATTGGTGTGTATCACTCTATATTGTCATTAGAATACTTATCATAAATTCAAGGCTTGATATTGTGGATGAAGACATGGATTTACATGCACTCTTAATACAAGCATATATGGACCACGATCCTATCACAGTGTCATGGTTAATAATGGATCAAGCATAAAAATGTGCACCATGACACTCCTACATCACTTAGGCTACACAAAGTAGGATATATTCCCTATAGATACAATTATTAGTGGTTTCAATGGCCACATTTAGAGCTCCATTGGGGAAATAATGCTTCCATTATAAGTGGTACCAACACACATAGCCACTCAATTTATAGTAGTACCTAGTGTAGGTGTATTCAACATATTATTAAGAAGGCCATGGTTATAGAAACTCAAAGTCATCTCATCTACAGTACATTTATGCCTCAAGTATATACATGCTAACTAGGTGGTTAAGATTGAGGGTATCCCATATGAGTATCCTTTTCCCATACCACAGGTAGTTCCAACATAGATTTTAGGCACACTTCTATCACTGATACTAGTTACAGTTCTAGTTCCACTATTAGATATTAGATGGCTATCTATTTTAGTAGAGAGTACAACTCCTATGTATACATCACAGTGTTCAATAAAGTCTTCAGAGTAGGCTAGGGCCACTTATAAAGTATCTGCATGTATGCATACTCTCCCTTGTAGACCATTACTAGAAATACCATTCCATCAAAGATATGTTACAAATTCTAGAGTACCTCCCTCTACATATTTCACATAGAGATCAATTACATTGGGGTCGAATGGTTCTTATCACAGGGCACCTACATCACCTACAGCTTCTACATCTACCATATAGGTCCCTAAGACCCCTACAGTTCGTAGGGCATCATAGTCAGTGCCACAACATTATAGCATCACTGCTCAAGCAACTTTAGTTTTAGATTATACAACACACCAAATCATGGGCTCATAGCCACCCTTTCACACCACACGTATGATCACTATTCCACTCTTTGCCACAGGTCACAGTGATGGTGAGTCTCTCATGAGATTCATTGATTATAGATATGAATCTGATCCACTACACTAATCTATACTAGTTATCATCTACCCATTGGTGGAATTGACACTAATCCAATTTTATACATTGATACATCTGCCCACTTGGGGGCATCTCCTATATAGTTGTTATAACTAGGTTTTATCTTACATATTATACATTCTAGTTACACATTAATTTATCTTGATATTGATCATTGTTATTCATTTTTCATATTTTTTAATGATTATTACTAGTTAGCTTCAGTATATATGCATCCTAGAATCTACATAGTTATACATGATTTCATTTTTAGTTCCTAGATTAGACTTCGTTGTGTTACTATGCTTTCTACATCTTTAAGGGCATTTGAATATGTCATTGTTCCTTGAATTCTATGCCACTTATCTATGTGTATGCCTTGGACATGTGCCCATGTACCTTTTGTGTGCTCTTCCATACTTCTATATGTGGACATTTGAACATGTCTTTCTTTGTGGCTCTATGCCAAATTACATGTTATTTGTGTATGTCGACATTTGAACATGTCCTTGTATGTCTTCATTCTCAGATTTAGTGACATGTGCCCATGTCCATTGTATTATGGCCCCTTGGCCTACTTCTTTTATGCCTTATGTGATTTTATGTTTGCTTCTTTGTATACTTCTACACCATGATGCTTGTATTTGCTTATTACATACACCTAATTTTGATGCATGAGAGCTCTCATGCATCTATCTATCTTATTTGGGAACTTTGATGGACATAATGCCCCATCCCCTAGGTAGTTACTCAAATTTTACTATTATTATACATTACTTACATCTATCTTGTCACCCTTGTCTAATGCTACATTATAACATACATCTTACATTTTCTACTATTACTTAGATACATTTACATTTTGATGTTATGTTTATACATTAGATTGGAATATCATGCTCTAGTTAACACATTTTATAGAGCTACTTATTTAGAGTGAATTTCTTCCACATATTTCATAATTACCCTCAAAAGAGGGGGAATTTATAGGGTTTGTTATAGATATCAGGCTCCTATTTTGCTTTTCATAGATATATTTTAGCACACAAGCTTAGTTATAAAAATTAGACTCAAGGTAGACACAAAATAAAATAGAGGTTCAACAGTCAATTCAGACCCCATAGAAATCAGACCAAGTAGATCTTAGCACCCAGATTGGGAAATTATCACCATAGGGCACTACTATCCACTAAAGGGTGCTAATGTCCAGTAGCCCCAGCTTCAAGTCAGTCTAGTTCACTCAAACCAGTACACTAGGTATAAAACACGTTTGCATAGATATAGTCATAGTTTGGTAGTTATGTTTAGATTTAGCTTAGATTTAGTCATTTTAATCCAAATTCATACTAGTTATTCAAATTTAGGGGCATCATGAATGACATGGTTAATCATACATTCAGATCAGTACATAGATTTAGCTATTATATACTTGATTCAGATTCATTATACTCATACAAGATTGGGGGCATATGTGTGACACATAGTTTACATAAACTCAAATTCAAACAAGTTGATCAAATGTAATGGAAAAATCCATGTCATTCTCTATATTATATACACTTTCTATCACATTATAGGTTGTCACCAGATTCATGCCTTGCTTGATATATAGTGGTTGGCATTCCTGAGTGGCCACGGATCCAAATACATAGTTATATTACACAATTATATACTTTTATCACTTTGCACAATATATTTATAGATGCATCTAGTTCACACAAGTGGAAATGATGGAGTCATGGCCTACTTGAGTTCTTGAGCCACCTACATGAGAATTTTTGACACACATGTACTCTTATCTAAGCTATTCACAAAGATTAAGATCCACCAAGTAGGGGTGGGCAATGATGGAGTCAAAACAAGATTGAGTTCTTGAGCCACCCATATGAGGATTGATTAAGCCATCAGCTCAGTCCAGGTTATTTAATTATATGATCACTATGCACTTTCACACATGCAGGTTATCACCAGGTTCATGCATTGGTTCACATACCTAATGTGGTGTATTTGTTCATTTCCTCTCTCTTTAATTAATTATTATATTTCATCATAGTATTTTACTTTTGATTATCTCATTAGTAAGGACCAATTTTTGCATGTTTCATTACAGGACATTACTTTAGATCCATTTTCGCATACACATACCCAAATTTGCATATTAAAACTCAACTACATGGGCTTCACTTCTAAGGTAAGTCTAGGTAAACTTGTTTTTCATTTATACTAGTCATTTAACTTTGTTGCATTACTAGCATAAGTGGGGGGGGTAAATGTATTCACCTAAAAGTGGTAATTGTATGCTAAGAGTGTCGCTTGAGTTACCCTATCCCTAGGCTTACCATAGACCTATTCTAAATCCTTAGACTTGCATTTCCATCCACTTAGCAGACTTTGTTTACTACAACCAGTCAAGACATAGTCCCTGAACTGTCACCTCTGAATCCAATCCAACTTGCCTAAAATTCTACCAAAAGGACATTAGTGCCACATTTGGGATACTACAACCACATGACACTAGTGTCCCCAACTGGGTGTTATTATCATTAGCCCTAACTCTTCATAACAGAGGCTTTTTCAAATGTGTGCCCCTCCTAAGGTCAACATAACTTCATTTTCTTATCCAGACAAGCAACAAAACCCTATATATACAAGTTTAATCAACCTCTATTGACTACATGGAAAATAGATACAAATGTTATTCAAACCAAAGATAAAGTTGTGTAAAATCAAGGTACATTAACCCTATTCTACCCTGCTTTCCACATACTACCATCTACATCAACCCTAAGTCTAGTTTTCAATCATTTCAAAGCTCAAGCACATTCAAGGCATCCAAGGCCCTCACATTCTATCATTCAATTGCACATACATCAAGCACTAGGTGGGAGAACTATATCAGACTTGATCCCTCTTCAAAGTACTGGTATGTAAGCAACTCTCTATATAATGGGGTGTTGAGGATGTCTAGTGCATCCTACTAACACATACTTAAATCTTTCTCATATCACACTTGCAAAGAGAACTTGGGTTTACACATCAAATCAAGTTTTACAAGTACAATATATAACTACAAGATTTGGTCTTAGAGGTAAAAAAGCATACAGACACATACACAAGTACTCCCAAAAAATATGAATAGTCATGCAAAGTGGACATTAGTGCCCCATCTTGGACACTACACATGGATGACACTAATTTCAAAACTAGGCACTACTATCCAGTGAATAGATGAATATCAAAAACCTAGTTGTGACACTGAGAGTTATTCAGATCTCCAATTTTAGAGCCTAGATCATCCATGATAGTATGTTTTCATCTAAGTCTATATTTCTCCATATTTATTGATATTATCAGAAAGTCAATGAAGGTCAAATTCATTTACAAATTAGTAGGTTAATTATTCCAATTTATTTGACTGATTTAAACATCTCATCCCTTTAACCAAACATAGGAATTACTTGTATAAAAACCTAAAAGGTTAAATCAATATATATAGCATTGAAATATCTCATCCATTATCATAATATATTCATATTTGTATATTCATTTCATCATCCTTTTTTATGTCTACAACTTTTCCAACATTATCACCTTCACTTTCATCAAATTCATAGCTTCACTTTTGTCAACTTCATCGTATTTAATATTAGCTTCACCAATTTGATCACCATGATCTCCAACTTTAGTAGATCAATCACCTTAAATAACTTGATCATTATTTACAAGGTCATATTTGTCAATCTTGATCATATATGTTAATAACATTACTCATTCTCCATTTTTCTCTTGTTACAATATTTTTGTTATCAATAATATTTCTCATCCTTATCTCACAATTTGGTATAAATATCCAATTAACTTGCCTCTCTTTGTCAAGACAAAACTATACTTACATAAACATAATTAAATTAAAAATTAATAACTAATATAGAAGTATATATAAAAAAATTCACATGAAAATTAAACCTACATATGAAATATGTGTGCATGAAAGAGGAGAATATGTACATATGTGAATTTGCGCAAATTAATTCTTTATCACAATTTTGTGGAAGAGGAAGAGTATTTATCTCTTTCCCCTCAAGTAATGGTCTACTAAATTTAACTCAATTAAAATCATTATAAATCTCATTTTTAGATATATGTTAACAATAGAAAGGTACCATGTACACTTAAATATGATAAATTAAAAACTTATATAATGAATTTTAATTATTTCTTATATCTTTCCAACATAATCTAATTGCTCTTGGACCGAATTCCTATAATTTACACTTTCTCGATTGGCCTTTTCAAAAAGAATTATAACTCCACAACAAGAAATGATCATTCTCTTGTCACTATTTTCAACATGGAAATATTTCTTGTCTAACCATATTGTGTAATCCTTAATCATCTTCATATTCCATATCATTTTAAAATAGTATGCATAAAATTACAACAAAAATATGTTTTACTTTTATTAATAAAAATACAAGTTACCAAACATTCACATTATAATAGTTACTCCAATGTTTCTAATATAATTAGTTGAGTGTTGTAATTGAAAATAAATGTCATGTTACCTCAAAAAAATTAAATTTTGTACAGATCCTTTAGTAGCTCATCTGAAATAGTACAAGGTCAAATAAATGGCCAAATTCAAAGATTACAAGGTCAAAGATTGTAATGCCCTTTATGGCCAAAGTAAATATATGTTACATATATAAAAAAAAAGTTAAATGTGAATTTTTTAAATTACATCTCTAATTTAAGGTCAAAGAAATGTGAATCACATTCAAGATTTTATGTCAATCATGTGTTATGAGTCCTATGATGTGTTCATTAGCGTTGAATGCACACTTCATGAAGAACATATAGCTATTTTTTGTGTTAATTTATCGCATTATTTGATTCATCAAATTGACTTTCTCTATAGTTAATATATATGGAGCACCTTCTTATTTTTAATGAATTTTCTCTGTCCCATAGACTTTTAGATTTACTCTAAAAGTTGGAGTGCCCTTTTTCTCATCTAGAGTTGTGACTCCATATAGAAAAAACCTATACTCTTAAATATATTCATTGGATCCAAAATTTTCCTAACAAATAAATTCTCTCAATATGGGATATTGTATAATATAGATGATTTCTTCATTAATACTAGCATTTCAACCTTTTCACTATTTTTTGGTATTTATAACCACTATCTCCACCGATATTTTAAAAAAATAATATTTGATCTTATGCATGCTTATGTGAAGGCTTTTTATCAATCCCCAAGTGACATAATCTTTGGAGGTTGTCTAGTATCGAGTTTCTTATCGGATTTTGTTTTATTTTTAACACATTGTTCATGCTCCATTGGCAATAACCTTTGATGGCCTTTGAATATATTTTTTTTTTGAGATCTTTGGATGACCTTCCACATAGTTGATCACCATAGCTTGGAAATACATAGTTTCCTTTTGTTGAAAGCCCTGCATATAAAAAATCACAAACGTAGTATATAATGTGAATAAATCCAAATATATATGATATTTATTATTTCAAATTTTACAACATGATAAATATCTAAATAAAAATCCATCCCAAGAAAATCATGAATAATCTAGAATAAAATACCATAACAAGGGAACTCCCTTTGATCAATGAGTTTGGAAAGTGTATACATTGTAATTCCAACCCATAATGTCGTAACTCATCAACTATATGTTTAAGGTTAACATACATTTTTTTTTCTTGGTACTTACCATGCACTAATAATGACAACATTAAATTATATTTATGAATCATCAAACATGGAGGAATATTATAATTTATCAACACTACTCTCTAAATGAAGTAGCTAGTTGACATATTACAAAATGTGTTAACACCATCTATATCCAAACCAAACTATACACTATGACCTGTATCTGAATTTTCAAACCACAAATAATTAGTGTGATGCATTACATTTGAATATAAAGAAACATGGCAATCCCCATCACTACTTATATGATTGTAATGCAATCACATTAACTCTGTAAGTGACTTGCAATTAAAAAGATACACAAGTTTAAGAATTATTTAAAATTTTAGAAATGCCATATTTGGAATGGTAGTGCGTTTAACTCTTTGCTAATATCTCGGTGCCTTGAATTTTTGATGACTTGCATCTTGAACATGTATTCCTTCATAAATAAATAAAATGTAACCATTTTTACATGCATCATAATTGGTATAGAGAATCCCTAAAATTGATTATATTCATTGTGCCTCTCGATATGAGAAAGGAAATATATTCTTTCTAGGAAACAAACTAGTTTTTAGTAGGTTGTAATTAAATAAATAAATAAAATAAAGATAAATCTAACATAATATTAGACAAATAGAATATATACCAAACTTAATATTGTTGGAAATATTGTCATTGATGTCAAAGGTCTAGCATTATTGTTGATAAAGGCCCCATTGCATTTTATGATGTTTGTAATAGTTTTATCTTGACTAATGTGTGTTAATATTTATTTAATATTAACGAATATATTTTTGGTTGCATATAAGACAAAAGAAGGGCCCATGGAGAAATCAAAGAGTCAAGGGGTAAAGACAAAAGAAGAATGAGACGCATTTTCCCATGAAGAGTCATCTTGGGGAATTCCAAGAGTCACCAAGTGAAGACAAAATAATAAGGGCACAATTTCTCATGAAGGGACACTTTGAGGAATACAAAAAGTCACCAAGATAAGGACAAAAGAGGAAAGGACGCTTTTACTTATGAAGGGTCACCATATGACTTTTCAAATGCAAGGATATGAAGGGTCATGCAAGTTTGGCACCATTTTCCATGAGGATTGAAGGGTCACAAAGGGTGAAGGCCAAAGGTCATTTGGAAGCTATAAATAAAGGCTTGAGAAGCCATTTGTAAATGTGTGTGATAGAGTTTGATTTGAGATAGTAATATCTAGCTTAGAAGAGTAATGAGAGATGAGTATGATTTGTATTTGTTATATCTAGCTTAGAAGAGCGAAGGTGAGAGAGGAAAGAGATGTGGTAATGAACTATCATTTGTTGAGATAGCAACATTGAGAGATAGTTATGTGGTATACACAAAGGGGTTGGTGCTCCTATGGGTTGGTGCTCACGAATTATTGTTGTGTTGGTGCTCAGCAAAGGGGTTGGTGCTCCTTCAAGTTGGTGTTTGTGAATATTGTTTGAGTTGGTGTTCATTCATATACTTGATATTGTTCTCCATGGTTTTTCCCACATTGGGTTTCCACGTTATATCTGGTGTCTCTCTCTATCTTGTGTGGTGTTTATTATTTCAATTTTATTGCATATCTTGCATGAATGGTTAAGTTGAATTTTATTAAGAGAAAGTTTATAAGATATATGATATACTGATTCACCCCCCCCCTCTCAGTATATCCCATGCTTAACATATATATAGTTAGAAAACTATCATCTAACATTAATAAATCATTGAATCTAACGTTTGACCAATCAAACCTTTCTTTTAAGTCCATCAATGACAATATAGCATCCAACATTGATGTTGTAGACTATCTCAGCACAAACAAAGGATTTTGAGAAAGTTTCTAAAACTTTTTCTCTTGTTCAATTTCCTCATAATTATTGTCCATATTACATTGATCTTCATGATAAACATCACCAACTTGATCATCAACATCATAATCATAATGATCATGATCATTATAAAATAAATGGTTTTGTACTACTACAACATCCAGTAGAAGTTCTATGAAAAAGTATTTATTTTTTTCAGCCCTCCAAAAAATATTTTTAATAAGCTTTTTAATGAGAGCTTTATTACTCCTAGTTATCTTATTAGATTACATTTCATCTTTAGTGTGGGACTTAGGAAAGATGTACTTTTATTTTTTCATTAGGATGGAATTGAACATAAGATTCATTATATGAATATGAGGTATTAGATACCTATATAGTAACTTAATATTAGTACATTCTCCATATGCATCAACATTATGATGGCTTCATTTGAAAACAATATTTTAAAAAAAAGTGTGTTCATCAAATAAACTATTATCTGGTAGAAGATGTGCTCTACTATTGCATCATCATCCTCTTTTGCTTCCTCTATTTTGATGCCTACCAAGTAGATGAAGTTGTGATGACTCTTCTTATACAAGAAATAGATTTTTTTATATTCTCTCAACCATAAATTTTTTGAAATACTCTTAACATAGAATTGAAATATTCTATGTAATATTAAGATTATATACAAACTCATATCCTGTAATTACACTTGCTAATGAAGAGTTTTATTATTATAATTAGACTTGAATATAGAAGAAGAGATTTGTATAGGGGATGATGATGTATAGACATAATGATGATCTTTATTATTTTAGATAAGACAAATGATCATTTATTTAAACAAATTCTAATTTAAAATAAAATATATCTTTATTTAACTATTCAAATTTGTAAAGCTTTGAAAAAAAAAATCTTAAGTTACATGATGGAAACAAATTTTTAACATAGTACCCTTTCTTGTGAATTTCAAGACTTATTTTCAATCGAAATTTCAAATTTTTATATTGAAGTTATTTTGAGTTCCGACGTTAAATCATTTTTGTATTGCTTACCTTTTTTCTAGGTATAAAAGTGGCACTAACATTAACACCACATTTGTGCCACATTAACATATATATATATATATATATATATATATATATATAGACCCAATTTCTAATGCAAATTATATTTCATGTAATAGTAACTTTAGGGAAATTGGACTTAGAATTCATTTCTTTTTACAAATAGTAGGATAAGAACTTGAGACTATTTTAGAATAAGTCTCTTTTGATGATTGATATAGAGGGGGATCAATTCACATTTAGAGCGAGTTGTTATAAAAAAGGATAAAGAAAGAATAAGGATAACAATCCGTCATCTTGAGCAAGGTATTTTTGCTAATTGGTTCCCACAATTAGCAACTGACATTGAAAACCTAACTCTCTGAGATTTAATAATCAGAAACTTTTATTTAAAATGGCAACTCTTAGCCTTTCCATTTGCAAAACTAAACCCATATATTGGTGCCTCTAAAAGCAAATAGTGTGATAGAAGCATAGGTAAAATCATAATAAATTATCATGGAATTGTGAAACTTTTATTTTCTCAAAAATTGAGAGCAATCATAATAATCTTACAAAAACATTGACGACGAAACAAAGTATTATTCTAAATCATTGTAAGTTTCAATTTATCCTCATAAGGTGATTATGAAGGAAATAAATAAGAATTATAATTAACAAATAAATTTTCCTCTACATATGACAACTATGCATATTGCACTGCATTTTTTTTTTTAAAGTATATGATAAAAAAATCGCATCTCCTTTTTTGATTTCATGGACAATAAAAATTGAGTTGAAATCACAATGTTGACGATTGAAATTTTGGAGATTTCATTGAAGATAATTTAAAATGTTTTCATTTATTATATAGGATGATGAGGAATACCATTTTTTTAACATATCTATGAAAAACATTAAGTGTAGAGGGCGTGGCCTCAACTTTATCCCTTGACACATCTTACTTCAAACAATAGTTTTTTTCGAATTTGTTATTGTTATAATATTGGTATCTTTGCAAATTGATTGGTTGATGAAATAATATGTAATGTGCATCTTCACATCAACCAAAGCAAATTAAATGGAACGCAGGATGCTGGCAGTGACAGTGGCAGTGGCTGAGCAACAGCGATTGCCCTTTTTTTGCCGTTTTCGAACTTCAAAACTTTTATCAAAGCAATAAAAAATATAATGATGGCCGGCCCACCTGTACCTAACCGTCCCCTTCTATCCTTTCTGCCTGCTACAACTGGCGCACTGCAATCAAGAACATGTAAACCAAGGAAACCTAGTAAACACACTTCTACTAAATCAAGGCAAACAACAGTCATAATCAATGCTCTGTCATAATTAATTGCTCTACAACTTGACATGACTAGAGGTTAAAATAGGGTAAAGGGGAGGATAGCGCATTTTTTAAAAGTATAGGATTTCGAATCTACTATTAAAATTATCTCTACAAATTATCAAAATTATATAGATTAAATTTCAAAATTTATTTTTTTCATTTATTTTTTTAATATTTAATCACATTTCTTTTAATTTACAATAGTTATAAATTACTATTTCAATTATTCTATGTTATATTTCAACTCTTGTGTGAATTTTATATTTTTTTATTTTATTTAATTAATAAAATATATATTTATATTGAACATTTATAAGAAGGTATCTCACTAAACTCTATGTAACATATAAATATATGTTAATGTTGAATTTTTCTTTAACTACTAATTTTTATTAAAGGTGGGAAAAAGTTATAATTTAATTTTAAAAGGGGGTGAGATTTCTAGTCTTATCTTAAATCAAATCTCTCATTATTATATGATAATAGAGGATTGTTTCCTTGTTTTTATTGAAGATATAAATAATATATAATTACTATGTGTGTATATATCTATCTTATATATTTTTTAAAAAGATTGGGAGATATTTATTTTAAATTTGTTTGAGATATTTATTTTGAATTTGTTATATTTCTTTACAATTTTTTAATGATGGGTAATAATGATTCCAATCTAATTATTATATAGAGAGAAATGTCCATTTCATGATCACTTTACAAAAAAATTGAAATTAATAGAAAAATAGTAATATTTTATTATGTAATAGAGTTTGAAATTAGAAAAAATTATTTCAAATTTAATATATTAATATCATTATAGTTAATTAATAAAAAAAAGGTAAAAAATTATGAAATTATTCATAGTTGTTCAAGCATGAAGGCGGGCATGGAAGTTCAGATTTAGGAGTGAAAATATAATAATACAAAAGGGGAACCTTAACATCAAAGTGAAAGAGATATTGAGTGGACAAAGAATAAAACGTCACAGAAAATATCAGAGAAACTGAAATCAATATCTATCAGAATTCGATGACACAACGCGCTTTTCTAAACAGTTGAAAGCATTTCAATGGATGGTTTGAAAGCTGCCAGCGTTTGGAAAGGAAAGAATTCGGAAAGAGCGCAGAAAAGCGTAAAATAATTAAAAAGTATCTGTATCGTTTGGAGGGATGGGCGAGGCGGGAATTTCGTTGGAAACAGCTTTCCAAATTCGGTTTGTCGTCTTCATTGTCATCAATTCAACACGTGACATGATAACTTAAAAGAAAACTCATCCACTGTCAGTTTAAATTGGATGTCTGTTTTACGCATTTTTCTTTAAATTGTGGTTCTTGTATCAAACCACTTCTGTAAGTTTTTCCAGGCGAGCTCGCATTTAAATAAGTTTTAAGTCCATCTACAGAGTTTATATCACCTCTGTAGGTGATGTAGATTATGATAATTTTTCTCGACTTGATGTGTTTTTTCAAATAAACCTGTAAAAATAATTATATTTCATTGCTTATTATATTAACCACATACTTTCTTAGGATTATTTCAATCCTTAAATTACACACTATTAGGTAGCATTTTTAGTTATTAGTGTTCATAGCCTCACCCAAAATATTTTTAGTTATCCGTGTCTATAGCATAATCACTTTTGGATAATCGTTTTGTGACACTTGGTTTTTAGGAGGATTTAGAGGATGGACAAGAAGAATTACGAATAAAATATTCTACTCAATGAATCTACTATCATGGAATATTCGAGGTCTCGTAAAATCTTCTTGTAAATTTTATATGCAAACCACTAGTCAATGGTTGGGCATTATATATTTTATATGTTTGTATGAAGTTAAGATGTCAAGTTTTATTCTACAAACCTATATGAGAAGTAGTTGACCTAACAATTTACACTTTTCCACTTCAAATGAAGATGGATGTGGTGGGGCCAATATTTTGGTTTCATCAAAAAAATCTCCTTGAATTATTGCATCGGGAGAAGACTCGTCACATCAGGTTATGTTGGATATGTTTGATATTGGTGGACATTCTTTAGGGGTTCTCAATGTTTATGCCCCTAATGATGGTGTTGGCAAAATGACACTATAAAGAGAGCTCATCGATGATTAATATTTTTCCACCTCACTAATTTGTGGTGACTTTAATATGATCGAGTATCATGAGGACAAATTTGATACCATCCCTAAGTGTCCGTGCATAAGGGAGCATGAAGCTTCATATTATTTTAAAAATCATTGGGCTTGATGGACCCTGTCTTTCAATGGTGTTCATTAACTAAAAAACTATGGTTTATTTTGTCTTACTTTTAATCTAACACCAATTAGATTCTCAAATGGTTAGATTGTGTAATGATTTTTGAGGAGCATGTTTTCTCCTATTGCACTCTATATAAGAAACTTGTTATGATTCACCCTAAAATTGTCCTTTCTAACCATAGTCCCATCACTTATAGACTAGATTGGAGAGTTGGCCTTCAGAATATCCCTTTTAATCTTTTTTTTAAATATGTCACTTTTCAACCATGACATCACTATCTAATTCATCACCACAATGTGGAACTTGGCTCCATGTCCACTAGATGCTTCCAATTGGGTGTAGAATAACACTCCTCACCACTTGAGCTATCTATCTCTATGCAGAATGATCCTAGCCTCCTTTGGCGCACTCATCCACCATTTGACATCAATGTGGATCACATTGACATTGTTTGATTATAACTGAGTTCTTTTAAGTGTACATTTTTTAAAAGATTGACAGCGACCGCCTATCCACCCTGCTACCTGCCCTCCACCCACTTGCTCATTATTTTTGTTTTAATCCAATTAAAAACTATTGAAAAACAATATGCTTTACAAATTATTTTATTGATTCATTGATTGGTGCGGTAGTAACTCTCATTTTTTAAGTCAATCGGTTGAAAGAGATCATAAGTTTGATCTCCTCAAACCCCTTTTAGCATTGTAAGTGCACTTTTTTAGTAAATACTAGTGGGTGGGACCCGATCTAATAGGAGATCCAACCCCCACGGCCCATCCGCCCCCCCCCCAACATAAGTTTTTTTCTCTAATTAGTTACTCTATCACGTCAACAATCCTTTTGAGTGATTTTGGCTTTAATGCTCACCATTTTGCATTTTACCATTCCCCCCTTCATGAAGAACATTCCCCCCTTCATGAAGAACATTTATAGACAGATTTGTACTTGTTTGCTCATATCTTAAGCATCATTCAGAGTTAATAGCTTATTACTTTTTAGTTGTGACTATTATTTAGACCTCTTTTACATTATATATTTTTTTTCTTTATATTCTACTTGTAAGTATGACTTTTTCATATTTCCCAAGGCCTGCTTTGTAGTCAACGTCACCAAAGTTAAAATTGCATTCTAACTTAGGATACCTTTTGAGGTGCCATTTTGTAAAGTGTATATGTCTATTTTTTTTTCTAAAATTTAAAATTGTAATAAAATTTTTAGTCATATTGTAAAAAATGGATTTTTTTTTCTATTTTTAACTCAAATTGTTAAAGAGTGTTTTTTATATAAATTGTATTATTATAGTGAGTGAGGGGTAATTATTTTTTAATTGAACATCTCATAATGTGCCTAACAAAAATTTAGGGGTAAACATTTGCTTATTGAATTCTAGAGGTTTGTGCCTTTTTCTTTTTAAGAAATTTTATTGGTGCACTTGCAGTTTACGCCCTATACTTGTGTTTGGAAATTTATATTTTGGTATACTTATGGTTTGTGTCAAGTCTTCTTATCACCTTACCTTCTTATTTGAAGACTCATTGAAGGCCTCTTTCATAGATTCATGTCCTCATGTTTCTTTTAATGGCTTCATGTCTTGATGTAGACACACTAATACAAGAAAATAATAAATTGCAAGTTGAAACCGATATGATTTTCTCTAAAAATATCCTCAATTTAAGAAGATATTGTTAATTTTTTTAGAAAAGAAAGATTATAAAATCATAAAACACGTAATTCCTCATTAAAAATTGTATAACACAACTCTCTCATTCACAAGTCAGTGTTGCACTCTTGTAGAAACACTTTGATCATGTGGATCCCACATCTAATGCACTTGGTCCACATTCAATACTTACTTCCAACTTCTACATAGATCCCTTGGATGCTCTCCTAGACTATGATCTACCAGACTATGAGTCATATTATGACACCAATAGACCTATAGTTGCCTTTGTCACAACTCACACTTTTGTTGATCAAGTTAGTTTTTAAGACTTAATTGTAGAAGCATATATTTTATGTTTTATTTGTATACCTCTTTATTCCTTGTAAAAGGTTTTGGGACTTTTCAAATCTGAGCTTTAATCTTATCTAATAAAAAAACCTATCATTAAGAGAAAAAATTAAGCAAGAGGTATGAAAGGATCAAATATGATGTGATGGATAAACTTTGTAAATATATAATTCAAATTTTGTAACTAAAAATTTTGATAATAAAAAAGATTAAAAAGGATTTTTTAATATATAAGATTTATTATAATACCATTTGGTATTTTCATTTAACCTTAGAGAAATATTTTGACATCATGGAAACCATTTCAATATTCTAATATGGGGAAGATTATTAAATGAGAGGAATAGATGGATAAGTATCATAGGTTATGAAGGATATTAAAATTAATGAGGCATGTAATTGGATTAGGAAATGACCAATATGGTATTGGGTAGGTGGAATAGAGTAATTGAGGTGGAAAAAATGGTTTTGAGATATTAGAGGAGGGTTTTGAGAAACTAAAAGATAAATTTAATAATGTTGATAAGAAGTTGGAGGATTTTAAACAGTCTTACAAGAAATTGAAGGATTTTTGAAAATTTGGGGATTTTAAAAAAAATTAGATGAAATTAGTGGATTGTGAGAATCTAAAATGAATTATTTTTCAAAATTTTAGAAGAAAGTGAAAGGTCTTGAGAAATGGCTAGACTGACATAAGAAAATTATTTCAAAACACTCATCATTCTTATAAAATATTATAAACGGTTTATAAAAGTTTCTTAAATTAGACACTAAGAAGTCCTTTTAAGATATCTTTACATTTGGATGGTTAACTAATCTTAATATTATTATTGGTTTGAGATATAAAAATTTTATCATAATCAAAATCATTATCACAAGACATATCATTAATATTCAAATCATTTTTCAAATAAAATTTGATTTTATAAATATTATGTAAATCATTAGAATCCATTTTCTTATTCAATATAAAATTAGATCTAACAAAAAGATTTTGAACAAAATAATTATTTTTTACTAATTCTATCACTTGTTCTAATTGTGTGGATCTCATATCTACTCAATTTTGATGTTATAAATTAAACATAAACAAAAAAAAATGACATACGTATGTAAGAATACTAAGTTTTTAATTTTTTTTAATAATTAGAATGCCCTAAGGTCTAATATCTAACACATCAAGCATAAAATATAGTTAATAATAATTGAGATCCAGAAACATGCAATATTTTGAGAAATATGCATAAATTTTGACACAAGATGACATGAGGCAATACAATGAATTTATCTAATCCTAAGAGGTTTAATGTAATGTTGTTTTAGATAATATAATAAAATAAATAAACTACATTTAAATATTCAACCACAATACATATACAATATAGTAATAAATTTCAATTAATAAATGGAAAGGGCATACCTTGATATAAAATGTTGTAGAATACATGCCATAGACATATGAATATTTATAAACAAACAATAAGAACTATGATGATCGAATCACATATAAACTAATATATGATCAGAAAAAGAAGCTAGGTTTATAGACTTCACTCTAGATAGACATTTAGAGCATAGAATTCCAATCATGTATTGTCGAGATAACAATTACAAAGTCATCAGTTATTTTATCACTCTACATTATATATTATACATCATACATCAATATAAAAAGGCATATGAGGGGTATATATAGCTTGAGAATGATTAATATCCTATTTCCTTATTGGCCACATTATAAGCATGTTTAATTGGCCCATATAAAGGTGGCCTTTATTAATAGTGGTATCATTAAATGTTGGTGACATTTAATTCTCATTTATCATATTTTAATCGCATATAATTGTGACAAAGCATAACTAGTATACTAGATAACCTAATTTAACTTAATATTGGGTGTATATAAAATATTTCACCAACATCTCTTTTTATGTAAAATTTATGGACGTTTATACATAAAAATAAGGCTAAGATTCCTCTAAAAATAGTTCTTAAAAATTGTAGACACATATATTTGATCACAGGAAATTCACAAATTATGGACACATCTTAAATCACATGACTTGAGTACAAATGCATTACTCCTATTTTCCATTTGTCTAAGGAATATATGGGTTTGAACCTTTATTTACTATTGTCACTACAAAAAACTTTCAATGTTAAATGATCAAGCCACTTAAAATCATCTTTAGACTATCTCTAATAAAGGACAATTTTTCCTGATCCTTTTGCTCACATTTATGCTAGATTGCCATGAATGAACTAAAATATTATCCAATGACGATGGCCATGTCTTGTGCCAAATAATGGATAGTTTCTAAAATTCAAATTATTATTTCACACTATGTGGGAGAACTATGTGGGCTTGATTTCCTTCTTGGAGTATTGGATATGTAGGTAGTGGTCAATCATCAAAGGTTGATTGAGGCCAACTCAAACCATTGCACTCCCTTCTTATTTACAAGTTTTCAAGCTATCAAAATAACCTTAGAATTTTAAATGAAATATAAGAAACATAAAAAATACTACACAATAAAACACTAATTATGATATTTCAGGGTACTTATCACTCACAAGTGTAGTAGGCTCAAAAATAATTTTTCTATCATAGTTGACCAGGACATGTCGATAGTCAATGAACTCAAACACACTATGTTTCAATCCTACTACAACGGTCATGTCAAAGAATATAATTTTATTTTTCCTCTAATATTTCATTTCAAGCATTAAGCTTCTTTATATATTTCCCTGGTAGTCAAGCATCACAGTCAATTTGAATGAGTTCACAATTAACATATTTGGACTCACTATATTACAGTCTAGTTATAGCAGACCTATCCAAATTTAGTTTCTAATTATGTTCTTGATTATGAGTGTGAATAATAACCTCTTCTTATAATTTACACTTTTAGATACTTAGAATAGTGAACAAAAATATGTGTGCCAACTAGTTATATCTCTTCTTAACACTTTAAAAAATAGAAACTTTCCATATTTACCAACTTTGTCAAATTTAGAATTATTAATTGTTACATACTTTTAGCATTTTGACATTCTCTAGTTTTACATCTATTATCAAATACAACATATTTGTGTTTTTTCAAAAATAGGGTAAAACATATTGGTGAACACAAATTATTATTTTTGAGTCTTTATTTTTATGATTTAGATTTCAATTTCATTTTCCTTTTTCTTTGTTTTCCTATAAATTATGTTTTGACAAATTTAAAACTCATAGAAATTATTGTTCTAGAAAAATTGGTCACTAATTTTACCTAAACTATGGTGTGAAGGGTAATTTTTCAACTCAAGCTATTATATATCTATGTGTGTGTATGTGCATGTGCATATGTGTGTTAGTTTTCACATACCTCACAATATATCATAAAAACCTAGCATTTTGATTTCAATCATATGAAATATTTTATTGTTTATTCTTATAGTGAACCAATAAATGATTAACCTAGAGAGGTTACTCCCAACATATCCTCAAAACTAGATAGTACAAGTATGATAACAGTGGAATTCACATACCTCATAGTATATCAAAACTCATAAAAATTTTCATTATGTAAAAAGCGATCATTAATTTTACCTGAACTATGGTGTGAGGGTTAATTTCTCAATACTCAATCCATAATTTTAATAGTGATAATGAATATGCAGAGTCTATTACTGAGTTACAAAGTTCCATACCTGAGGAATACTTACACAAAATTGGTGTCACTTCCCTTACACCTTGGTGGAAATGTTGGAACTAGCCTAAAACTACACCCTTTAGTCATTATTCTCTTCGTATGGGTTATAATCTATTGGCTCCTCGACACATTAAAACTAAAACCCTTAACTATCTATGGAATCTTGGATCTCTTCCTTCTGTATGGTCTAGAAGGTTTGTTAATATTTGGTTAGATCTTATTGAGCCTAAGAAATCCCACTTTCTTTGGTGCATTATTTATCATGGTTTACCTGATGGTGATTAGATCAAGTACATGGGGTCTCAAAACCCATCTATCCTACTTATCACCACCCATAAACCCTTAAAAACCTTTATTAGTTGTGCCCCCATGCCTAATCTGCTTGAAAATGGATTCACACCTTCTTCAAGCCCATACGACCTGAATTATTCACTTAGAAAATGGATTTTGTTGGGGACTTCACCTTGCTTCCTGAGAGATATAATATATTTTGGTATATTTTTTGTGTTAACATTATTTTTCAAATTTGGAAAACTAGAAATAAAGCATGTTTTAATCATGAAGATATGGAAAGGAGTTTTTCTATAAATAAAAAAGATGTGATTTTTAATGTTACCCTCCATATCTAAAGTCAAACATATAAATTTCAAATGGGGTTACATCATCTATAAATTCTTTTGGACCATTGGGGGAATGTTCTATTTGTTGTCAGCCATGAGCCTCCCAATCTCCCATGCGACCACTCTACCCCTCAAGGGCATGGGCATGGGGGTCAGTGTTAGTGATATTGTAGTTGATGGTCTCACAATTGGAGGAGCCCATCTCCTTGCTTGTGTTATTGCTCCCTGCCCCATCATGAGATTGATTTTTCAAATATAAATGGTGGTGGAGGGTACGGTTCCCCCCCCACTCCACAGGATAAATTTCCCTGGATAGATCTTACCATTTTGTCTATCAAAAAGGATAAATATAAAAATAAGCAACATAATTATGTTTGGTATCCCTTGCTAATTTATGAGTATCTCTGTACTTTAGGTAGATGGGGAGTAAATTTAGAGGACCCTTCGTCTCTTCCTCCTCTACATGCCACCATGTTCATTGTTGTTGCTTAATGAGATTCTTGTTGTTTGTGAACTTATGCTTACCTTTATTTGGTTGATGTGCACTTGATTTATCTTAATTTAGTTCATGTGCCCTTGGGTTGGACCTATTGTAATTTTATACTCTTCTTGAGGTCTTTTAACTCTGTGTAGCTTTACTTTTGGGGTGTGAATTTTTGACCTGTCTTTTTGGTATAACTAGCATTGTATTATATATTGTTTTATTAATAAAAAAAAAAAATTCAACTAATGAGATATGGGTGAGTTGCTTAAGTGGCTTTATTTTTTCAAGCCCAACCCAGCTTCAATTCTCTAGAAAGGCATATGAGGTCAGTTGTAGCCACTGGTTGTATACTTAGGGCCATTAATGGTCATTGGTTATCCTTGAAGATGGTGGTGGCCACTATTGGTACTAGCTGGTATACATCTAGTAATATTTGGTACATAGGTGGTATTTAGGTGGTCAATAAATTACATGTGAATTTGGGCCCTTATCAATAAAAAAAGTGCACCTTTTAGTAAAAAATAAAGATAGTCAATATAAATAAATAAATGTTATTTTCAAACATCTAATAGTGAAAAATATTTTTTAAAACACATTTTTATATATTTAATCTTTAAACTATTAATTTGAACTTTTTGAAATTCCTATAATTCTTCATTGGTTACATTATTTGGAATTCCAATCAATACTAATTTCTCCTTCATAGTCCTATCTATATATGTAGCTATTGAAATATGTCATTCATTATCATAATATATTCATATTCGTATATTCATTTCATCATCATTTTTTATGTCTAAAACTTTTCCCACATTATCACCTTCACTTTCATCAACTTCATTAGCTTCACTTTTGTAAACTTCATCATATTTAAAATCAGATTCCCTATTTTGATCACCATGATCTCCAACTTTAATAGATTAATTACATTAAATAACTTGATCATTATTTACAAGTTCATCTTTGTCACTTAAGTTATCTTAATCATATATGTTAAAAACATTAATCATTCCCTATTTTTCTCGTGTTACAATATTTTTGTTATCAATAACTTGTCTCGTCCTTAACTCACAATTTGATACAAATACCCAATTACCTTGCCTCTCTTTATCAAGACAAAACAATACCTACAATATCATAGTTAAAATAAATTTTAATACTTGATATAAAAGTATATATAAAAAACTTCACATGAAAAATAAGACTTAAATATGAAATATGTGTGCATGAAAGAGGATAAGACGTACATATGTGAATTTTCACAAATTAATACCTGGTCATGATGTTGAGGAAGAGTATTTAGCACTTTCCTCTCAAGTAATGGTCTAATAAATTTAACTCAATTAAGACCACTATAAATATCATTTTTAGATGTATGTTAACAATAGAAAGGTAACATGTACACTTAAATATGATAACTTAAAAAATTATATAATAAATTTTATTTATTTCTTCTATCTTGTCAATATAATCTAATTGCTCTTGGACCAAATTCCTATCGTTTACACTTTCTCAAATAGCCTGTTTAAAAAGAACTATAACTCCACAAAATAAGTGGTCATTCTCTTATCACTATTTTCAACATGGAAATATTTTTTATCTAACCATTTTGTGGAATGCTTACTCATCTTAATTATATCATATCATTTTAAAATAGTATTAATATAATTACAACAAAAATATTTTGCACTTATATTTAAAAATTTTACAAATTACCAAACATTAGATCATTTCCTATATCGATTACTTCTTGGGTGAATATCCTTGGATCAATAACATGAAGATTATCTTTAAATGTGAAAACATTCATTCAAGAGAAGTTTGGTTTTCCAATTATTTCTATATTAAAAATTTGGGTGGTTTTTATGGATGCCAGTGTCTTTAATCAATCCTTTAGGTCTCATGGATAGTCTTTTATTCTTGGTATTTTTCAACCCAAATCACCATTTATGAATCATTGAAGAGTATGGACCGATCTATGGCATCTATCGCAACATGACATGATAAAAAAACATGTAAATAATTTTCATTTTCATGGTTAGCATTCTTAATACATTGAATATATGGAATAGACTTGTAAAAAAAAATTGTATCCTTCTACCATTTAACCCTCTAGATGTGTTAACTACTTCAAAAAACCCTTTAAGGTTTTCTTGTACCTCTCTGATCAAAATAAACACCATGTGTTGACTACACCTATGTTTGAAGATCATCAAGCAAAATCAATAATAGATGGATTGGAGATTCCATGGAGAAGGTAGGTAGTTCCTTTTCCATTTTGAAAACTATATATCAAATATTTTCTTCTACTCAGTCCTTACTCCATAAATATATTTTGAAGATAACTAACTATTTTATAAATAATTTAGTCATAATAATTACTCCAATGTTTTTAATACAGCTAGTTGAGTATTGTAATTGAAAATAAATATCATATTACCTCATAAAAAATTAAATTAAGTACATTTCTTTTAGTAGCTCAGTTGAAAGATTACAAGGTCAAATAAATGGCCAAAGTCAAAGTTTACAAGGTAAAAGATTATAATGCCCTTTATGGCCAAAGTAAATATATGTTCTATAAATAGAAAAAGTTAAATGTGATTTTTTTAAATTACATCTCTAATTTAAGGTCAAATAATTGTGAATCACCTTCAAAATGTTATGTCAATCATGTGTTATGAGTTATATGATGTGTCCATTAGTTTAAAGTACACACTTCATGGAGAAAATGTAATTGTTTTATGTGTGAATTTATTGCATTATTCAATTCACCAAATTGACTTGCTCTCTAATTAATATACCTGTAGCACCTTCTTTTCTTTTAAGAATTTTCTTTGTTCCACATACTTTTAGATCTAATCTAGAATTATTAGTGCCCTTTTTTTCTTCTAAATGCTTGATTCCATACGGAAAACACTATAATCTTAAATATATGCATTAGAGCCAAAATATTCCCCACTAATAAATTCTCCCAATATGGGATATTTTAGAATATAAATGATTCCTTCATTTATTATAGAATTTCAACCTTTTCAATATTTTTTGGAATTTGTAGCCACTATCTCCACCAACATTTAGAAAAAACAACATTTGATCTTATGCATGCTTATGTGAAGGCTTTTTATCAATCCCCAAGTGAAATAATATTTAGAGGTTATATAGTATTAGGTTTATCATTATCTTTATCTTTATTTTTAAGACAATGTTCATTCTCCATTGGCAAGAACCTTTGATGGCCTTGATATATAATTTTTTTGATATCTTTGGATGACATTCTACATAGTTGACAACCATATCTTGGAAATACATACTTGCCTTTTGCTAAAATATTTGCATATAAAAAAATAAAAAACATAATATATAATGTGAAGAAACCCAAATATATATTATATTTATTATTTCAAACTTTACAACATGATAAATATCTAAACAAGAATCCATCCTAGGAAAATCAGGAATAGTCTAGCATAAGATACCATAACATGGGAACTCCTTTCGATCAATGAATTTTGGAAGTGTATATATTATAATGCCAACCTATAATGTCACAATTGATCAATTATATGTTCAAATTTTACATCCATATTTTTTACTTTCCACTTACCAAGCACTAATAATCAAAACATTAAATTCTCTTTATGAATCATCAACCATGGAAGAATATTATAATTTATCAAAAATACTCACCAAATGGAGTATCTATTTGACATAATAAAAAATGTGTTAACATCATCTATATCCAAACCAAATTATACACTATGTGACCTATGCCTGAATATTCAAGCTACAAATAATTAGTGTGATTCATCACATTTGAATATGAAGGAACATGCTAAACTGCATCACTATTTATATCATTGTAATGCCATCACATTAACCCTACAATTCACTTGAAATGAAAAATATATACGAGTTTAAGAATTATTTTAAAATTATTAAATATCATATTTGGAATGGTAGCGCCTCTAACTCTTTGTTGATATTTTGGTGCCTTGCATTTTGGATAACTCACATCTTGCACATACTAATTCCTAAATAAAAAAATTGAACCTTTTTACATGCATCATAACTGTTATAGATAACCCCTAAAATTGATTATATTCATTATGCCTCTCGATATGAGGAGAAAAATGTATTCTTTCTAGGAAACAAACTAGTTTTTAGTAGGTTGCAACTAAATAAATACATAAAGATAAAGATAAATCTAACATAATATAAGATAAATAGAATATATATCAAACTTAATATACAATTATAAAATTTCCATATAACATCAATAAATCATTGAAACTAACATTTCACCAATCAAACCTTTCTTTTAAGTCCATTAATGACAATATAACACCCAACATTGATGTTTTAGACTATCTCAGCATAAACAAAATATTTTGATAAAGTTTCTAAAACTTTTTCTCTTATTCAATTTCCTCATGATTATTGTCTATATTACATTGATCTTCATGATAAACATCACCAACTTGATCATCCACATCATCATAATAATGATCTTGATCGTTATAAAATAAATGGTATACCATACTTTGAAGTCTAATGCCCTTTTGTACTACTGCAACATCCAATAGAAGTTTCGTGAAAAGGTATTTATTTTTACAGCCCTCCAAAAAATATTTTGAATAAGTTTTTTAATAAGAGATTTATTTCTCCTAGTTATCTTATTAGATTACATTTCATCTTCAGGGTGGCACTTAGCGAAGATGTACTTTTCTTTCATCATTTGTCAAGGATGGAATTGAACATAAGAGGACATTATGTTAATATGAAGTATCATATACCTATATATTAACTTTTAAATATTAGTACAATCTCAATATGCATCGACATTATGATTGCTTCATTTGAAAATGATATTTTAAAATATTTATTTAACCTCAAAGAAACTATTATCTGGTAGAAGAGGTGTTCTACTATTACATCCCCCTCCTATTTTGCTTCCTCTATTTTGATGTCTCCCTAGTATATGAAGTTGTGATGACTCTTCCTATATAAAAAATAGATTCTTTTATATTCCCACAACCATGAAAATTTTGAAATATTCTTAACATAAATATTCTATGTAATATTAGGATTATATACAAATTCATTTCCTGTAGGTATACTTGCTAAAGAAGATATTTATTATTGCAATTAGACCTAAATATAGAAGAAGAGATTTGTATAGGGGATGATGATGTATAGACTTGATGATGATCTTTAATATTTTATATTGGACAAAAGATCATTTGTTTAAACAATTTCTAGTTTAAAAATAAAAAATGTCTTTATTTAACTAACCAAATTTGTAAACTTTTGAAAAAAAAATATTTTTAAGTTATATGATAAAAACAAATTCTTAACTTAGTACCTTTTCTTGTAAATTTCAGGTCTTATTTTCAATCAAAATTTCAAACTTTCATATTGAGGTTATACTGAGTTTCAACGTGCCCTATTTTTATATTTTGTGAATAAATAAATCATGTTTTTATTAGTTATCTTTTTCTTAGATATAAAAGTGGCACTAACATTAAGACTGCATTTGTCCCACATCAACATAACATACAGAAAATTAAATTGAAAATTAGAAAGAAAAAAAATAGTACAAAATTGACCTAATTAGTAATGCAAATTATATTTAATATAATATTAACTTTAGGAAAATTAGACTTAAAAGTCATTTCTTGATACAACTAATAGGATAGGAACTTGAGACTACTTTACAATAAGTATCTCATGATGATTGATATAGAGGGGCATCAATTCACATTTAGAGCTAGTTGTTATAGAAAGGGATAAAGAAAGAACAAGGATAATAATTTGCCATCTTGAGCAATGTATTTTTGCTAATTGGCTCCCATAATTGGTAATTGACATTGAAAATCCACCCCTCTGAAATCTACTGATCAAAAAAAATAATTCGAATTGGCAACTCCAAGCCGTTCCATTTGCAAAACTAAACACATATATTGGTGCTTCTAAAGGCGAATAGTGTGATAGAAGTACGGGTGGAATCATAAGGAATTATCATAGAGTTTTGAATTTTTTATTTTCCCAAAAATTGGGAGCAATCATAAATAATCTTGCAAAAGCATTGACGATGAAGCAAAGTCTTATTCTAACTCATGGTAAGTTCCAATTTCTCCTTGTATAAATGAACTCAAAAGTGATTATCAGGAAAATAAGTAAGAACTATAATTAACAAATAAATTCTCCTCTGGATATGACAACTCTCAACTCTCCATCATTTTTATAAAAAAATATATTTGTATATTATAAAAAAGATCACAACTCCCTTGTTGATTTCATGGACAATTTGGTAGTAAATAAAAATTGAGTTGAAATTACAATGTTAGAAGATTGAAATTTGGGATATTTAATTGGAGAGAACTTTTTAAAAATTATTTATTATATAAGATAATGAGGAATATGATTTTTTTTAACAAATCTATGAAAAATATTAAGTGTAGATGTTAGCGTGGCTTCAACGTTATTTTTTGATACATTTTTCATCAAAGAATAGTTTTTTCAAATTGGTTATCATTGGTTAGATCGATAAGAAGTCATTGTCATCTTAATGGAATGGATTTGTTTATTTTTATTTTTTCTTCTCTTTTTCATTTTTTAGATATTTGAGAGGAATCGAGAGTTTAACCCAATGATTCAAAGTTGTCTATTATAATATAAGGTGAGGACTCTCTATAACCTTTGGATGGTGAAAAATGGGTCCTCACCGCACACTACAAGTAAGTCAGGAATCAAACTTAATATCAAAATTACTTCTAAAAGTTACCAAAGTCATGTAAACTAAACCCCAAAGCTTAATTTTCTCATTTATTTTTTATGTCTAACTACATTTCTTCTAATTTAAAATAACTATAAATTATTATTTCAATTATTCTATGTTATACCTCAACCCTTATGATAATTTATATGTTTTTTATTTTAATTAATTAATGAAATATATATTTGTATTAAACACTTATAAGGAGGTATCTCATTGACTCCATGTAACATATAAATATATGTTAATGTTTAATTTTTTTTTAATTATTAATTTTTGTTAAAGGTGGGGAAGAGTTATAGTTTAATCATAAAAGAGGGCGATGTTTCTAGTCTTACATTAAATCAAATCTCTTAATGTTATGTGATAATGTAGGATTGTTTCTTTATTTTTATTGAAGTTATAAATTATATATATATATATATATAATATTGAGTGACTAATGATAATAGTTTCAATTTAGTTATTATACGGAGAGGTATTTAACAATGACAATCAATGGGTGGATTGTAATATTTATGAGTGTGTTCGTTTTTAATTTCAATTTTAAAGTTGACGTCCATTTCATTATCACTTTATTTGTTTGCCTTTTTTCTTAAAATCAATAAAAAAATATTAATATCTTAATTATATAATAAAATTTGGAACCAAAAATTTTTATTTTAAATTTAACATATTGATATAATTAAATTGACATACTTTATCATTAATTAATAAAAAAATTGTAAAAAAAATAAGAAAATTATTAATAATTGTTCAAATATGAAGACCGGCATGAAAGTTCAGATTTAAAAGTAAAGACAACCAAGTCAAAGAGATATTGACAAAGAATAAAATGTCACTGAAAATATCAAAAAATCAATATCTATCTGCATTCGATGACTCAACGCGCTTTTGTAAACAGTTTAAAGTGTTTCAATGGACGGTTTGAAAGCTGCCAGCATTTGGAAAGGGAAGAATTTGGAAAGAGCGCAGAAATGAGTAAAATATTTAAGATGCGCGTTTGCGTGTATCGATTGGAGGGAGGGCAACAGCCCAAATTTCGTTTGAAACGGCTTTCCAAATTTGGTTTGTCGTCTTCATTGTCATCAATTCAACACGTAACATGATAACTTACAGAAAACTCATCCACCACCATTTTAAATTGGGTGTCTGTTTGACGTTTTTAAACCACCCCTGCAGGTTTTTCAAGGTTAGCTTGCATTTAATTTAGTTTCTAGTGTATCTAAAGAATTTTGGAGGGAGGGAGGGAGGCTGAGGTAGTCTCCAAAATATTTGAAAATAATATATTATTAAAATATAAAAGTAAGAGAATATAAAATTAGAAAACATTGCAAAAGATTACAATTTTATAAGAGGTTTTTAAAAAGTTAAACAGATTATAATAGATTTAAAATGTTTTTGAAATAAAACAAATCAGAACGTGAATTTATAATTCACAGCTTGAATATTAAGCTGCATATTAATTATGACGGAGCGACTATTAAATAAAAATTTTAAAAAATTGTCAGTGAAAAAAAGTGTTCAATCGAATTTTCCATATTTCAAATAAGATCTAAAACATAGCACCAAATTTTCCATACTTCAAAAAATTGTCGGTTGATACCATTAGATTCCTCTCTTTGATAGATTTATTGAAAATTATAGTTTGCAGAAAACATAGCACCAAGGCACTCATGGTGAACATTTGAAGGTTACAAACACATTGGAGGGCTTGATTTAGAATGGAGCATATACCCCTTGCACTATTTTGGCTGATCTCTGCCTAGATCCGCCACCACTACTACACATGGCTACTATTTTCACTGCCACCTCCACCCATAGTGATCTTGAAATCCACATAGATTTATAACAAACATCAATTTGTTCATTTGCATTTCAAACCTTTAACACTTGGTCTAGTTGTTTAAACGCTCTTTATAAGACCTATGTTGATCATGTAGGTTAAGGTGTCAAAACCCACCTCTTCTATTGCATAAAAAAATCTGATTTTCAAACCTCAGTCATGCTACATTATTGCATAAATTTGCAAACCTCAGTCATGCTACATGATTACCTAATGGGAAAATTTAACCCATTTGAGCCTTGTTTTTGGAGTGTTTGATTTGAGAGGCTCATAAATTTTGATCCGTAAAGCAAAGACAAGTGATTTTTTTTCACCTTAACTAAGTTTTTGAGATATATACAATGGTGTCGTTATTTTTACATTTTGATACCATGTTTTTTATAATTTATAGTTTATTTTTAGTTTTGTTTATGAGCTCATGTATTTTGGACTTAATAGAGGCCATAAATTTTCTCTAGCAGTTCGAAGTTACATGATGTTATTTTTTAAAGTGCACATTTTTTGCACTCTTCACATATGTAACATATAAATAGTTTAATTATGATTCAAATTTGTATTTTTTCAACAAAATTTTAGTTATTTATAAATTATAAATCATATTTCTTATAACTAAGTATAGATGCCACCTCATTTTCAAAGGGGATCATTATGCATTATTTTATACATCTTATGGGTGGGTTTTGGTGATGTATTTTATACTTGCACTGACTTACAAAATGCCATGAGGATTTAATATCATTGTCTACCTTCATACATGGGTGTGTTTGGTTGCACTCCCTTTCATATTTCAAGTGTTGAGTTCATCATGTGGCATACTAATCACTCTCACTTGAGGATTTTTTTGTGTTTTTATACACACCTACCACATTGGCACTTTTGAGGAGATCTTCATAGCTGCTTTGATTTGACTCCCTAGTCAGCATTATCAGGGGAATTTTTATGCTAACATTTATGTAGTTTTCAAAATAATTATTTTCTTCAAGGCTAGATTTGAAATTGAGGAAATTCTTTTGATATTTTCAACATTTATAAATGTTTATGAGCCACTCTTAATTAGTTTTTGCATTTCATTTTTATCAAATGGAACATGTATTAATAGTCACTCTTTTTCACATAGATAGATTCATGGATGCTAATTTTGATTAGTTTCAATGAAGGATTCATTATATTAGACAATTTTGTACATTAAAAATTTCATTATTATTTTGTTTTATCATTGTACATGGGGGCTTCATCAAGCCTAGTTGTTGAGACCCATACTTATGAGCTTAATATTTTTTTCTCTTTCATCCCATCACCTAATATAATCTTCAAGTGGGTGTTGGTTCCTATCATGTTTACACATGTTGTGAAGTCCACCTTAGGTAGTGTTGTTACCAAGGTGTGATGTATTATGTGTACAACATAATTAACATACACATTTACATGGTTTTTATCCTCATTTGTGAGAAGGGTGAGGTATAACTTAGGGAATAATCCTATCCCACCTTTTCACTCAACCAACAACAATATCTCACTCACATCTGATTTTTCCTATTTAATGACCTTTTATATCCTTATAATAAATATCTCACACACATATCTTTTCCAAAGTAGTAAATTTATATACATTTTACATGGGTACCTCATCAGCCCTAGTGCCAAGACCTATTTCAGAGGTTTAGCTTCATTTTTGTACATGCGCCCTATTTTTCACCTAAAGAGGGCATTGATGTATATTTCCAATTACACCTTAGTGTTTGATTTTACTTGGGATAATTTTCCTAAGTTTTTTTAATTTTGAAATGTAACATGCACTGAAGTCCAAGTTACACACTCACATGGAAACTTCCCCAAGATTATAAGTTGCACACCAATATTGACTTTAATGAGTAGAATCAAATTGTAAATTAAACTTGAGTCAACAATGCTCGCTTATAACCTAGTAGAGTCACCTAATGGATAATTTATTTATTTATTGATACTTTTACTTTCATTAATTGTTAACCTAGGGACGTGTATTTGGCAAGGTCTTAGCATTGTATATGTGACGCTAGTCTCTTTCGAGGGTTGATGTGATTAAATGTTTCCTATAGGTAAATATATTTACATTAATAAAAATAACACACTTGTGGGAATGAATTAACTCACTTGCATGGGAAGTAAATAATAGAAAAGTAATATAATATTAACTTGGAAACTTCCTCACATTGTACTGAATTGAACTTGTAAAAAAAAGTAAGTATGCAATGAATTAAACATAATAGTAAAGATCATTTAGTATAATCAAATAACAAAGAAAACATACACACAATGTAGAAATAAATATAGACTAACAGATGATACCTTTAGCATAATTTCTCTCAAATGGGCTTTGCCTTGGTTAGAGTTTTGTTACAATACCTTCCTTTTGTTACATACTATAACTTCTAAACCTCCCATATCACATTTAAATGAACCTGTAGCAATGAGAATATTTATATAGAGAGATTATAGAGTTTTCAAAATGGAATTCTTCAATATTCTAACTTAGGATTTCTTGCTACTTGTTAACCTATGCCATGTTCCATGTTCTTTAAATAGAGAATATAGGCTCTTATTTAGATATTTCAATTACAATAAAAATTACAAACTACCTTATGGATGCTAACAGAATTTCATAAAAAAAACTACAAATTTATGTGACAAATTTATAACTAACAATCATAAAATAATAGAAAATAGGACATAGGAGGAGAAATGTTTGTTCCATCATTTTTATAGTCTTAGAGGCACATTCTAATGCAGAAGTAATAATGATAATAAATTTTATCATTTCATTTTAATTTTTCTTGATTGTAGGAACCATTTTACTCCTTAGATCATGGAGGAAATCTGCTTCAAACCATCAACTAGTCATCAAAATCATAACATGGCATTAATGGTAGGTGATATGGGTTACTTTTAGTTGTAATGAGTAACTTGACTATTTGTAAAAACCCTATTGGGGTCCAACTAGAAATACGTGATTTTTTTAATTAATCACATATACCAAAAATAGATTACACCATGAGAGTATACATAGACCACAAGAAATAATCAAGGTGATAATAGAAACAAGCATAATACATCACATATCACTAGTCTCTAATATCATAAGAGTACACGCCATAATGTGAATATAGAAATTTATCACATTATCTTAGCTACAAACGAAACAAGTCTATAGCCACCACTGACAATATACAAAAAATAAGTAATTACAACTCTTCATAATAGTATTTAATGATAAGTATAATACAATATAATGTACATATAGATACATGGTTCCGCCGGAGCATAGTTCCTAAACTCAATTATCTATGACAATCTCAAGTGTCACATCTATAAGTAGAGTACTATTATGGGGAGGGAGAGCATCTCCAAGTGCTTTTCCACACCAACCATAGACCAATAATCTCTTGCACTAATCCCATCAGGGAATGGCCTTCCCTTTATGTATGAGTAGATAGTGATGGAGTAGGAATCTAGAGAGACAACCAAGTACCTATGTATTATATGATTTCTATACTAAGCATGCAGTGTATCATAAAAAATTATTATATTATAAGATATCGCACAAACATGTAAATCATACTCATGAAATGATAATGTCTCACTAAACATACTTTGGTCTAAAATTTTATAAATAATAATGATCTAAATCAATCATATTCATACACACTACTTGATCAGACTGCCTTCATTTGTAATTATGATACCAATAAGCCAGTGAAGTCTATCTCACTTCTTACTCTATATCAACAATGTAGATTGGTCAAATACAATTCAACCACAAGATTTATTTGGTTAGCATACTACTATAAAACATATCATATAATATTTTAAACTAAGAGTAACCAAAATATATATTTATTCTGTCAAATGTAAAAATGAATCTTACATTATTTTCTATCCCATACTAGAAATAATGTCTATATTTTATACCATCTAAGTAAATACATATTTAACTGTAAATTTTCACTACCACATTAAGTTTCCAATTATACTACACCCTATGATAACCCACATTACCATAGTCTCATATTCTAAAATATAACTACTAGTTTTCACAATCAATCATACAAAGTAGTCTTAAATACAAGGAAACATGAGCTTCTATTCAAGTAACTAGATATAATGAAGCAAGTTATAATTCTTACTTAACACAATAATATACCATCTTAGCATAAGTTACACTCTCATAGATTGTATGCATGAATACACAAAGTCTTACCAATCATTACAAAACATGTCATTTATAGCAATAACCAGTAGACATATAGTAAATCAATCAAATATAGATGTGAATCTAGCCATAACAATTACAGTATGTACCATTTAGGTACAACATGCATTTACACTATAATAATATGTGATATCCCATACTATCATAGTTCATAGCTACATAAATATACATAACCAAAATTATACTTTCAAGAATCAAACAACCCACATACAAATAAGAAAATATGAGATTATACCACCTAAGTATACTTTAAGTTTAAACTGTATACTAGAATTCAATAAATATAAATAATAAGCATGCATCATGATGCACTATTAATGTTAGATATAACCAAGCACTCTCTTAAATATGTACTACATACAAGTACTCAAAATATATCCAACAGCCAATAAATCATTTAAAAAGAAACAAAAAATTCATAAATTTATTATAACATTCATTTAAACATCTCATTTTATTACCAAAAAGATGGTTTTAATATGGTTACAACTTCGGTCCCATGAATTTCTAATGATTAGATAAAATCTTGTTTCTAGTTTCAAGCTCAAGCTTATGACGTAACATAACTATTATCATTATATACTTATGTTGCATGCTAAAATCCATGCTTAGATATAGCAAAATAAGATTCAACACACAGGAAACATAAGATAATATAATTATCATTTGCTATACATTTTAGGGGCTTGAATGCACACATTCATTATCTTAATTTTATGTAATTCTTTAACATAGTTCATAATCCACCCATAAAATTTAAAACTGTAAGAATACACCCTTGTACATATATATACACCTATATTTTTTATTAATTATTTTGTTATAAAATGGTTTCCATATGTTACATATGATAAGAGACCTCGTGCATATGATACAAATGGGTCGTATTATAAGAAAAGTCTATATTTAAGTACCCTTTAAGAAAGCCATTTTATGACATTAGTATGCTTATAACTTCCTATATGCTAGTATAATGGTATACAACACATACCACATTGATTATACTACATATACCATTGTCATATCATAACCAGTGATTAATATATAACAAATACATACCAATACTAATTATATAAAAATTACTTTGTATAAAAGTGCATCATTACAAGTATCTAAGCAACATAGCACACTAACTATAAGTCAATTAATATTTGTGAAACACTCACACATATGACATATCTTTGGATATAAATTTTGACCTACCATAACAACTAATTATAAATGAGGTCAATTAAAATATAATATGTATAACTAAAGTGATTTAATAAAATAATTAAGGATCCCACAACTTTATTGATATTGGACTAAATAGCTAAGTTGACACAAGAAGTTGGGCCTTACTACAGAAAATAACTCCCTTTGGGGTCATCTTCAAGCATATATGATGTCTCCCAAACACCCCTTATATATATATATATACAACTCAACCCTTCAATAAACAACTTGGTGTCTTAATAGAGCAACAAAGCACTTAGAAAAAACAACTTAATAAAACTAGTGACTCCCTTTATCGAGTATAAAATAATCTGGTTCAATTTTCAATGCCAAACAACAACAGGTAAATACATATATATTATCGATTTGATAACTACATCATGCTAATAAGACTGATTAACTTATTAGCAAATCTATATAACCTAAATATAAAACATTGTAGTTATGAATCAAAGGTGACCTGCTCAAAATAACAGTGATGCCATCCTGCTACTATTTTACACAAACTGGGTTGTATGGCAATGCCAATATATAGTCTTTTTTTTTAATCACACGATACCTATAGGTTTAATAATTAGTAACTCAATTAATATTATTCTTGAAGAAATTTTCAATAATTTTAATATTAAACACACAGCTTCCAAATAAGTTATACAATTTGAGTTTCTAGCTTACACATGGTGCCTAAAGGAGTGTTTAACACACATGGCTAAGGATATTGACATTCTAGTGATCTACTTAATACTAACATTTAGTTAATAGATTGGGTGATGCCTAAGTTAGATCAATAATATTACGGTGTCTTAAATAATAGTCTATAATTTATTTATTTTATCACACCTTTAACCATTTCACATTTGTCAAATTTATATATCATTTCTAGATATATGTGTACAAAAACACATCAGCACAAAAGTTTTTCAGCATATCATAAAGAACTATGATCTCAATTTTTTTGATTTGTAAGTAATTATGTATTCAGTGCCTCATAAATCCCACACCAACTCTAATACTAATAAGGTATATATGCAATGTTAATACCTCAATAATCCACTTATTTATAAATATGCATATAATAATCAGCCTCAGACTTAATGGAAATATAAAAATAACACCCAACTAGGGCCTTGACTAAGTAAAGATTACTGCTTTATATTATGTTGTCTTAAATTCTTATAATGGAAAATAGTGATACCTTAAGACCACAGGATGAAAATTACTTCTAAGTCAATTTCAAGGTTAATGTAAGCATTTAGGATTTAATACATAATCCTAATCTACAGTAATCTACTCACCCAATGATTCACACTAGCTGGGTGAAATAAAGACTTCTTTGGCGTTACCTAATGTTACAAGTCTGAATTTTGAGCTAGCACCATATATAATTCTCCATGCCTATTATATGTAACAGATATGTAACACTTAATTTTAAGTCTAAGTTCACTAAATATCTATTAAATGTAACTATATATAATAGATATATATGTTACACTATTATACACATTAGATATGTAACCAACTATATAGAAGTCTGAATTCTAAAATAAACACTATTTAGATTGTTGTTATATATATAAGTTTTTGATGCATATCTAAATTATATATTTATGATAATATTATTTTTCTCGATGAAACAATTCGTAGAGTAGTAAAATATCTTGACCAATAAACCAAAATACACAATCTTGATAGGTTTAGAATGTAAGTATATAGATCGCCATATAGAAATTCATGTAACAAGTTAATAACATTACCTACCTCTTTGTTGCCATCCAAAATTAACTAGCTAATTTCACTTTTCTTTCCTATCACTTCTACTCCCCCATCCCTTCCTTTTGCTCAGCTCTCTTTCATATGAAACAAGGTGTAGCCTTTTTTTTCTTTTTACTTTAAAGGATTTTTTTATTTTTTATTTTTTATATATTATTATAAAACTCTCATTTTTTTTAATTTAATTCATATTTTCCATTTTATGTTCTCTTTAAAAATTCCACCTTCCCTCTTTAGCATTTTTTTTTCTTTTATTATTTTATTCATCAATTCATAAAAATCAATATTTATTAGCACTTTTATTATCATAAAAATTTAATGACTAACTTCTTTAGTCAATAAATTAAAATTTACTCTAGTCATGAAAATTACATTTCTAAAGAAAATATTAATGGTCATAAACATAATCACATAGGACAAATCACCCAAGCATAAATTTGGACTAAAACACTAGTCACGTCAGGGAATTCCTCAAAACCATTAAATTTTGCTGGAAAATAAAGTATAAATGACTATCTAATACAAATAATAATAATAAACATACTTTGATAACCATTTAATTACACATCTAATAATGTGCCATGTAATGTTATGTATGCAGGGTTTTTTTCAACTCTCTATTAACTTCTAACGTCTCCATCTACATCACCTTCTCTGATGATGCTCTGCCTTCAACACGCTCTAAGGGATGAGTTCTCTACATCAACCTCACAATAAAGTAGGTAGTTAGTCCATAACAGTCATGATATACATTTATCATAAAATATAACTAAAATAATAAGTTTACATGATCATAAAGTAAACATTTACTTACAACTAACTCATAGTAGGGTGATCATGTAAACTAAGTAATACCCTATTGCCCCATATCAACATATATCTCATAGATTAGTTAATAATAGTCAAATCTAAATTTATCAACTATATATATCTACAGATAATCTAGTAAGTTTACTTAACGATAAATTAAGATGTAACATCCTTCCCCCTAAAACTAGTCATCATCCTCGATGACTCTTATTCAAACATAAATTTTGAATTAAAAATTTTACATAGCAAAGCAATAACATAGTATAAAATATCAAATTAAATAAATAAATTAAAAATTACCTATAGAACTCACTGTAGTTCTTTCAAGATATACTATTCTTAGATTATTGGTCCCACAAGACCCTACTCTGTGACATTTTACTACCATTTAAATAAGGTTTCTAAGTGTCACTTACTTTAAATGTTCTTGTCACAACCACCTTAGGGTCCAAAACTAACAAGATAAGCCTATATACCATAGAATAGACCACTTCTATTTCCTTGAAGGGTCCCACATATCTTAGTGAAAGTTTCACTAACTTTTCATGAGCACACAAGTTCATCACGAAAGCCAAAATAAATGACCAAAAAGAGTTTCATAAAATTTTCAAGTCCTATGCACATCACTTTAATCTAGTGAATATTTTTCTTATTCTAAAGAAATGTAATTAGAGAACCTAGCAATAATGATGTGTACAAGTTAATATTATCACTACTCCATGTATCTCTTGCTAAGTATAGCATGTCAATATTGTCACTACTCCATAAAGCTCTTGATAAGTATGATGATGAATAAGAACTAGAAATACTACATTTGTAATATATATAAAATTATGGAATAAACCTTCCATCGTATATATGTGTATGGCCATATGACTGAATTTGACAAGTTTATCTATCAAATCTTAAATTCAATAATTATGTCTATCGGATTCAAACTCAATAAATATTGAGTCAATGTGAGGCTAAGTAAGATATTGTCCTATCGCTTAAAACTCATGTTCCTAATTCACCACTCATCCCTTAGGTCTCCATAACTTGATAATCTCTAAAATATATACAATATTCAATGAATCACAATTCTATACTAATAGATCATATAAAGCAATATGATATGCTAAATAATTCTATATGTATCAACATACATACAAGAGAAATCATACAATTATTTTGTAATTGTATTAATTTGCCACTAACCAAACATAACTAGTATTATATTTTCCAACTTAACTTATAACATTATATTCATTGTTAAGAGTAAATAATGCTGAAATTAACATAACATACAAAGTTACAACCTTACAAAGGAACACGTGAGATAATATCTCCTTGTTGGCTTGGCTAGACTACAACAATTATAAGTTTATCCTAACTCTTAGATTGACAAGACGTTTCATACATCCTATACCCGACTCACTTCCAGCAAAAGGTAAAAATAACTCTTCAAAATAACATGTTGCAATCTAAAAGAGAATAATATCAATCTAATCAGGGTACATAATAGAATATTAATTATAATCAACTTATAATTCTTAAATCTAGAATGTAATATATATCAAGGTTTGCCACTTCATGTGATCTTAAAATCATAAGTTCGATAAAGTAGTGAATCTAAGGAGTCACAAGTGAAAATTAAAGAACTATCATCCCAACAAAAAAAAATCTAGATACTCTTAAATGGTATGAAGAAAATATCTCAACTCAATGTTACCCAAACACTACCTACTTACCAAATTTATAAGTATGGTATCACAATTTATTTCCACAATTGGAAGAAATAAAATACTAATCACAAAGATGTATCAATCCATCAAATCCTTAAACTTCTCTCTCAATAAGAAGTAGAAAACATTTATCCCATGAAATCCAAGGAATATGATCAAAATAATATTTAGAACAAGTTCCCATTTAAGAGAACACTAAAACATCGTAATATAAATAACATTCCTCTCAATAGCTTATAATGATGTCAATGGAGAATGAGATAACAAAAAAATTCACCTCTAAGATATCTAAGAGATATGTCATTTCTTCCTAACCCACATAACTTAAGCGTGCAATTCCATAAATGAACTCCTAACACAAAGAAATTTTCAAGAAAAATAACAACACTCTACTAAGAAGATTCCCATTGCCTTAAGTGGTATTAAACTAAAAATGGTCTTATAAGATTTTTCAATCCTAAGATTATTGAACATAAGACACAAAATCTAAATCACATATATAAGTGAGAATCATCTCATGTTTTTAAAACACTCAAAAAACACAAATGATGAAGATAACTTGATTATCAAAAATGATGTAATCATACTCAAGGTATTTGATCTAAGTGATCAAATACAGTAGAAATATTTTATTCATCACTCATGAACTATGCTTTAAACTCGCCTACCCAAACCTCATATGCAACCATCACCATCAAAATACTTGATAAATCAATCCCCTATACAACTCAAAGGATATAAGTACTCCTAAAGGTACACACTCAATGTTCTCCACACACATTTCAGAAATGTATCAAAACTCCAATCATGGTGTAACATGGTTCCACACTGAGGCACTAACAATCCAAAATATTAATATAATATTTCATGTCACTAGGTTCACACTGGTGAACATAAAGACATGAAAATTCTAATGGAATCATTAGGTCCTAGAGTTTGAGCCAAACTCTGATCGCACATGTAACAACCCTGTTGGGGTCCAACTACAAATATGTGATTTTTTTAATTAATCAAATATACCAATAATAGATTACACCAAAATAATCTACAGAGACTACAAGAAATACTCAAGGTGATAATAGAAACAATCATGATACATCACATATCACCAGTCTCTAATATCATGAGAGTACATGCCATAATGTAAATATAGAAAGTAAGCACATTATCTTAGCTATAACTAAAATAAGACTATAGCCACCACTAATAATATAAAAAATAAGTAATTACAACTCTTCATGATAATATTCAATGATAAGTATAATATAATACAATGTACATATAGATACATAGCTCCCCTAAAGCAAAGTTCTCAAACTCAAGTATTTGTGATAATCTCAAGTGTCATCTCAATAAGTAGTACTATTATAATTAGGGAGAGCATCATTCAAGTGATTTTTCACACCAACCATGGACCAATAATCCCCTACACCAATCCCATCAGAAAATGGTCTTCCCTTCATAGATGAGTACATAATGACGATGTGAGAGTCTAGAGAGGCAAGCAAGTACCCGTGTGTTGTATGATTTATATACTAAACATGTAGTGTATCATATAAAATCATTCTATTTCAAGATATCACACAAATATGTAAATCATACTCATGAAATGATAATGTCTCACTAAACATACTTTGGCCCAAAGTTTAATAAATAATAAATAATAAATAATAATGATCTAGATCAATCAAATTCATACACACCACCTAATCAGACTGCATTCATCTATCATTATAATACCAGTAAACCAGTGAAGTCCATCTCACTCCTTTGTATCAATAATATAAATTTATCAACTACAATTCAATCACAAGATTTATTTAGTTAACATCCTACTAACAAACATGTCATATAACATCTTAAACATATGAGTAACTAAAACATATATTTATTTCATCAAACATATGAATGAATCTTACATTATTTTCTATCTTATATTAGAAATAATGACTATAATTTATACCATCTAGATAAATATATATTTAACTATAATTTTTTACTATCAAATTAAGTTTTCACTCATACTACACCCTATGATAACCCATATTACCATAGTCTAGTATTCTAAAATATAACTACTAGTTTTCACAATCACTCATACAAAATAATCTTAAATACAAGTAAACATGAGCTTCTATTCAAATAACTAGATAAAACAAATTAAATTATAATTCCTAAGAAACATAATAATATACCATCTTAGCATAAGCTACACTTTAAAATATTATATGCATGCATACACAAAGTCTTACCAATTGTTACAAAACACACCATTTACAATAATAACCAGTAGGCATACAGTAAATTAGTCAAACATAGATGTGAGTCTATCCATAATTATTATAATATGTACCATCTAAGTACAACATGCATTGACACTGTGTATGTAATCAAAAATACATCATGTCTATAAATCAACCCTGACTCAAAGAATATAGAGCATACCTACACTTTTGATTGTGAATATATTTGTTAAGCGAGACATGACCAATATGGGGATCTACTAGACTCGATTAGGAGATCATTTGTCATAATACACCATGTGAGGTAGGGTTCTAAAACTTAAAATCTAACACAATCATGCAATAACCTTGAAATATTCTTAAGGTTTAATATTCACTCTATTTTAATAACAAAAAATTAAATCTAATCTAATGCACACCAAAGCTTGTGGCAGTGGCATAAATTAGGGGGTAAAAATAAAATAAACTAAATTAAATATGCATAAAATACATATACTCACGTCAATGTATATGGAATCCCAATTCATGAAAGAAAGGAAGCACAACTACATTATCTATCTATTATTACAAAGAAGGAAAAAGTTAGGAATACTTACTTTGAATACTAACCCACCAAGCCTCAATCTCTCCCTTAACCAAGGTTTTTCATAAGAAATTTTTGTGGTATGTAAGAATAAAAAAGAAAAATCTTCTCTAGGCTACACAACCTATTTATGCAACTAAAAGACTTCTCCACAAGACAAGATCTGTATCTCCAAAAAATGATAGAATCATAAGCTTTATTCCTCAAGTATAATGGTCAATAAGTAAATGTTCATCTGCACTTATTCTTCTTCACTTCTCTTCTTAAAAATGGTTGGAAATGAACTTGTATATAGGTGGATATCACCCTAAATCCTCTCAAAAATGTTATTAATATAGGGTCGACCTGAACGACCCTGTATGTTTTTAGGGATAATTCACTAGGTCTGAGCTAAGGTCAATCAAAGGGCTAACAAACCCAAAAAGTGAAAAATACCCCTAAACTATACAAGGTCAACCCTATTTGACCTAATATAGTTGATGGTCCAAAAGGGAATTAAGGCAAGAAAAGGAGGATTAAAATATAAAAATGAATTGAATGGGTAGGACTGAGAAGAATAAGTTTAGGGTTAATGGTTTTAGAAGATGAGTGTGTAGATAGTAAGTTAAAAAATGGATAACAATCTTACGAAGCATCAATAGTCTACCCACCCCTTTCCTAGTACACCACTTAATGCATGCACTCATAGAAATCAAGACTCAATAGGTTCCTACAAAATACAAATTATCAGTAATCAATAAAAGTTAAAAATATTATGTGTATACATATGCCCTACTCGAAGCTCATCATGTGTCACGTAAGTGCAACATGGGATGATGTTTTGGGATAGAACATGATAACACACAATGTTGATGCTAAGTAAAATGTAATAAGCACCAAATAATATAAATGAAATGTTATAATTAAAAAATACATACCTTTACTTACCTTAGTGCTAAAGATAAAGAAGTAAATTACAAGAGATGTGAAGGTGTCCAATGTGAAAAACACTAGACGAACCTATAGAAGTTGGTGTAAAAAATAGCCAAAATTCAAAGAAAAAAGAAGATAGACATATGATAGAGATAAAGATTGAGTTAGTAGAGACATGAGGGTATTAGGAAAAAATGGAAAATTAGGATTGCTAAGGCAAGGTTAGAACAAAAATATTGAGGGAAAATGAACGACAAAATGATGGAAAGTGAATGACAAATGATTGTAAAACACATCAAATCACATTGGAAATCATGGAAAACATAAATGGTAAAAAAGCATGTAGAACATACTAATTCACGTTGGGAAACATGTAAAACATGAATGGAAAAAAGGAATGTAGAACATACTAAATCACATTTGGAAGCATGTAAAACATGAATGACAAATGAAATATCAATGCAAGAAAAACTTGAACAAAGATATGTAAGAAAGGGAAAAGTAAGCTCATGTAAGATAGGCAAAAATAAAAAACATGAAAGACTGAAAATGAAATGTAATTGAAGATGTGAGACAAATAGGAAGAAGGCATACATAGAGAGAAACATGTAATAATGGCGAATGTCATATGTAACATAAGTTAAGTCCACAAAAATCAAATAACTTGATAGAGAAATGAAAATAAAAAATATCTAAGGATGAAGACTCAAACTTAGTGCTTGGTCTAAGATGTAATGTAAGAATTAAAAACCACCTGATACCATGACTAAGATGACAATTAAATGGTGTGAAAATAAAAGGTGTAAGGGTATAATCCATAGTTGCTCAAACATGTTGTTTCACTCTAAGGATAGATAAAATTGAAACAAAGTAATGTTAGCATGTTTTGAAGAGGTGAAGAAGAAGGAATGATAAAAGAGGGAAAACAAATTTGGAATCACAATTTGCCTATCAAGGGGGAAAGAAAATGGATAGAGGGTATAATGAAGGAAAAACCAAGGTAGAGGAAATCTTTATCGAAGTCAAGACACTCAAATTAGGTTTGTCAAAATAAGAGGACTTTCAACGTTAAGGACTATGAAGAACTTCTCTTAGCTACACAAGTTTTAGGTCAACAAATTAACTTTAAATATCATTCCATGAAGGCTATATGCATGAAAAGTAAAATGGACCTACCTTCCCACAACATGTTCTCTATTCTTCAGGACCCCTTACAAAGTCATCAGGCTACCGTGAAGATTGGGTACTTGCATGAGATTGTAGGTAGCACCAAAAGATTTTTTTTGAATTCTATTATTCCAATCTACTGGCCTATCACACCCCAAAGGACCTTGGCTCTATGTGAGGCTAACTATGGAGTTTGAGATTCGTTTAGAGATAAGAGATGTGCTTGTAATCACGTCTTTTGGTGTGATGTTGACTTTTGAGATTTGTATGTTGCCTTTTATAATACCATTTCCTTTTGTTTTAAATGATATGACTTTTAACTTTTTTATGGATTTTTTTATTCCTCCTCTTTACAGATTTGAAAAACCAAACATGGGTGTTAATTATGACTTTCATTTGAATAATTGGGACAAGGTTGCTAAGAGAAAGAACTTCAAAGATCATGGGGTCTAAGAGTCTTGTAAATCCAGGTAAAATAAAAGTATTATCTTGACTTTGACCTTGTTTTAGCCAATGTAGAGTGAAAGGAAAGGAAATCAAGAGGAGTGACACATGAAACAATTTGAATTAATTAAAATTAAAAAAAAATGTGACAAAGGGAAAAAGGGATACAATGACAATAAAGTGTGATTCTTTATCATAAGAATGAGTAAAATGGAAGAAAACATGCTAACATAAATTGTTTGTGCAAATTTCGTCTATCAAAAAGAAGCAAAAGATAAAGTTGAGAACAAGAATTAGTGATATTTTACTTATAAAAGGAATGACAAAATGGTAATTTTATGAGGACGTTCGGTTCCTATCCACAGTCTTATACCACAACTCATAAAAGAGAAACCCATGAGGGTGCCAAAAAAAAACATGTGAAATAAATGAGGTAAGAAAAAGATGGTATTTTTTTTAGGAGCGTCGGGTCCTATCCACGGTCTTACGAAGCAACTCACAAAAGAGAAACCCAAGAGGTCCAAAAAGGGAATGTTGAATAAGGGAAGAAATAATCATAAATCTACTAAGGCAAAGGATAACATAAAAATATAAAAAAATAAAAGAAATATATGAGAACAAAAATGAAAGTAAATGCTAAATGTAATGTGCAATAAAACCAAAAAATGTAAACAAAGACAGTGATTCTTGTAAATCGAAAGTAAAAGAAATAAAGTGAACAAAAACAAAGGAACATGAGATAAAAAGAACAAGTAAGATCTATGATAATGTTTGTATCAAAGATGAGAATGTGAAGTATAAGTCTATAAGTCTCAAAACATTTTTTGAAGTTGGATGTGTTTGTTATTATGCATTGTAGAATAAGAGTGTGCATCGTAAGATGCCCCAATGGGTAAGTGGATGTAGGGATGGGCATCGTAAGATGCCCCAAAGTCTGAAGGGACATGTGGATGGGCATTGTAAGATGCCCAAACATGTTTTTTAGAGTGAGGTAACATTAAACCATTAAAATGACTAGCATTATGTTAGTAGGTGTATTTGAAGATAGAAAAATGTGTTGGTTTGTTAGATTTTAAGGATGTTAAATGTGACATATGATGTGTAGAAGAGGTATGAAGAGGAAAAAGAGGTAAAGGAGGACCATGTATGATATGCTTTGGAGTATAAATTTGAACTAGGTACTCTTTTGGTTCTTGTGGCCTAAGAGGTTGAGGTTCAATGGATGCCACAATATGTTTAAAGTTATTCATGTGAGCTATCCATTCATTATTGGTGTAAGAAGAAGGATCAAATGTCATTTGAACAAAATTAGCAGATGAGGTATAGGTATGGGATGATTATTTTTTATCATTAGGTAGTTGATTTTGATGTGATTGTGAGTCTTGAGATTAAATTTGAGAAGCTTGAAGATAATCTTGATAACGTTATTTTGTTAGAGTATCAAGATTAAAATGTGGACCAAGCAAAGAAGAAATAAGAAAATGGTGAATATCATGACAAGAACCATGAGAATGGCCTATAGTACCATGCCACCAACAAAATTTATTAGGATTGTACCATTTTGGAGGAGAGTTGGAAGGATCAAAGCTCATGGGTTTAGAGGGTGGCAATTTCTTTTTTAGTTGTTTTAGACTCAAGGGTGGGTGGGTTGGGTTAAAATTGATTGAATTGGATGCTTCATTTTGAGGTTGGGGAAACTTGGATGAATCAATATTATGATAAAATAATTGGAAAGGTTATTTAATAGTTGTTTGAGGTGTTTCAAATTGATTCATAAGAAATTCTTGCCTTTTTGCTTGGTCTAAGGCTTCTGCTAAAGTTTTAAGGGAAAATATTAAAACTTTGTATTCAAGGGAGGCTTAAGAGTAGTGAAAAATAGTTTTAAATGATTGTCATCATTCATGTTATGATCCACTTTATGAGCAAGAGACTTCCATCATTTGATGAAAGTGTGAGCATATTCATTAGAAAGTTTCTTTGCATTGATGAAATAGCTAAGGTAGTTTTCAATAAGGTCATCATGTTGAAATTCTTCACTAGAGTATTGACTAAATCCTCTAATTGTGAGATGGAATGTCTCAGAAGTTAGTTGTACCATTAAAGTGCATCACCAACAAAGGTTTTGGATAAGAGCTTGGTGGTAACAAAGGTGTTAGTTTGGACCCATTCCTTATAGAGATTATCAAAAGACTTAAGAAATATAGTAGGATCCTTAGTCCCATTATATGTGATAGTTGGAGAAATGTTTCCAATATCTATGGATATAATTAATTGGGTTAAAGGTTCATTTTGAAGATGTTGAAGCATTTTAATATTTATTGGAGGTTGAGGGATGATATTCTTATTGAAATCTCTAAGAGGAGGAGGGACAAAATTTGGATTTGGTTGAGATATGATGACTTGAGGTGGTTGACTAGTCATGTTTAATAAATGTTGTTACATGTTCATCATTTGAGATTGATTAGTTATTTACATGACATTCATTTATTGTATGACTTATGCAAGAAGTTGAGTTGTATCAATAGCTAGATTGGTGTTTGTACGAGGGATTTTAGTGTTAATAGGATGAGGATTATTAGTGTTGGTGGGAGGAGGATTATTTGTAGGTAGAGGATTCCCAACATTGGTTTTAGTCATCTTAAGTGTGGTAGAATAAGAAGGAAGCTTGTAAAAGTTACCATTCTTGTGAGGAGTGTAGATATTATTATCATTAAGATTTTTGAATATTTGGGAATCATCGAGATTATAAATTTGAGTGGTTTCAACCATAGTTATTTTGGGAATTGATAAAGCTTGGTGATATTATTATAGGTGTAACAAGAGCATTGTGAATATTGGTTGTAAGGGTATGAATATTGATAGGAGGATTCCCAACATTGGTATTGGGAAGAGGATTAGGACAAATAAATTTAAATTCATTTCATTGTGTAGTGATTGGTTTTGCTTTAAGAGAATATAAAGGAAGAAATTTGATAGTTTTATCTGAAGTAATGAAAAAAGTGATATTATTATTTAGATCCTTAATTATGTAATGTTCTTAACTAAAAGAAGGTTGAATATATTTTATCATGATAAGATAAGACTAGATAACCACATAAAGAAATAGGAAGAGGTAGGAAATTGTATATGGTCGATTGGGTCAATCCAGCACATGAAATAAGGCATGTAGATTATAGAGGGTTGACTGGGTCGACCTAGTATAGAAAAAAGAGGTTGGAAAAAGAGTAAACAGGGTCTGTAAACTATACAAAGTTGACTAGGTCAATCTATTATAGTGCACAAATGCTAGAAAAAGGTACAAGGTCGACTAGGTCGACCTAGTAAAAAAAATAAGGAAAATGAAAAGATTGATAATAAGTTATAAACTGAAACGAGACAATTCTTTCAAGTAATCTAGGAAAGTAAGAACTTAAGGGAAATAAACAGTCAATTGGATCAACGCTAGCCAATCCAATTGAAGCACATAATATAAAACCTTGTACTAACACTAGTTAATGCAAGTTTTTGCACACACAATTGAGCAAAGAGAAAGCAATCAACTTGAAAAGTCAAAAGCTAACTAGTTAGTCAACCTAAGAAGTTTATTAGATTATTAAGAATATGAAATTAAATGTGATGGGGAGTTGGCTATAAGCAAGGAACTAGATAACAATCTAAGGATGGTTTCAAGTAGTTTGGGCTGAAAGGGACTATAGTGTTAATGATACAAACTTGGTATTGGGGCCTACCCCTCACTTCACACATCACAATGATAAAGGTGTTAGGTGATTAGCCAGAATATAGCATTGACCGTGATTTATATTTGATTAGAGTATCAATTTATTTTCCCCTTTGGTGATGAAATCCAAGTAGGTTGTCTTTGGGTAGACAAATGTTAAAGTGTTTGTTTAAATTATGTGATTTGATTGTGTGTGCATAAAATAGAGATATTAAAACTAAATGGTTAATTAAAAAACCTTAATTATGCTATGCGAACTATTCTAAGCATGTAAGAAATAAAAAAGGTGTGAACTAATTACTAGCATATAGAGATTAATTCTAACTTGAAACAAGGTATAGTGTTGATATAATCAAAAATATATGTACAAAATATAGAATAGGATCGACAAGGTTGAACCTGTACTATGGAAGCAAGGTTTGAAAATGAATAGGGTTGCCAGAGTCAACCTAATTATCCATATAACACATAGAACATAGAACTAGGTTGGTAGGGTTGATCTCGTTGACTATGCAATGGTAGTTTTGAAGACTATAAACTATAAAAAGAAAGACTATAAATAAAGACACAAAGAGATATAAAATAACCTTCATGGATTAGAGATGAAAATAATGAAGATTTATATTCAATAACCTTCAAAAATACTTACAAATTCTACTAATTGGGTTGACTGGGTTGATTAATCTTTACAAAAACTTATTAATGAGTGCTTAAAATGTATAGGGTTGACTGGGTTGATCTAGTATGTTAAACTGGATGTCTAAAAATATTTAGGGTTGACTGGGTCAACCTAGTAGTTTGGACTAGATGTTTGAAAATCTGAAAAACTATTCTAAGTTGACATGATCTATCTAGTAGCTTGTATCTAAAAACCTGTGCATAGAAGTTAGATACTATGTCGATAGAGTCAATCCAATATTACAAATATATGACAAAAATAATGATGAAATAATGAAAGAAAATGAAATAATAAGAATGAATCTTGTAATGGTTAGTTCACATCACGTTCACTAAAATGTATTCAATCAGAGATGCATCATATCTATAAATCGATCTCGACTTGGATAAGATAGAACATACCTACACTTCTGATTGGGAATACATTTGTTAAGTGGTAACATGACCAATATGGGGATCCGATAAACTTGATTAGGGGATCACTTTTCAAAATACACCATGTGAGGTAGGGTTACAAATTCTATAGTCTAACATAATCACACAACCTTAAAAGAGTCATAAGGTATAATATTCACTCTATTATAATAACAAGAAAGTAAATCTAATCTAGTGCACACCAAAGCTTATGGTATAAATTGAGGGTTAGAAACAAAATAAACTAAATTGAACATACATAGAAAACATATACTCATGTTAATTTATGTGGAATCTTAATACATGGAAGAAAAGAAATAAAACTACATTATCTATCTTAAAAAGGAGAAATAAAGTTAGGAATACTTACCTTGAAGATAAACCCATCAAGCCTCAATATCTCCCTTGGTCAAGGTGTTTTGTAAGAGATATGTAAGGATAATAAAGACAAATCAGCCCTAGGATACACAACCTATCTATACATCCAAAAGACTTCTCCACAAGATAAGATTTGTATCCCTGAATAAAGTATGTAACTCTAAGCTTTATTCCTCAAGTAAAATGGTCAAAAAGCAAATGTTCATTCACACTTATTATTATTCACTTATCTTCTTACAAATGGTTGGAAATGAACTCGTATATATAGGTGGATCTTGCCCTAAATCCTCCTAGAAACATCAGTTGTATAGTGTTGACTCGGTTGACCCTGTATGTTTTCAAGGATAATTCACTAAGTCTGAGCTAGGTCAGTTGAAGGGATAACAAACCCAAAAAGTGAAAAATAACCCTAAATTATATAGGTTCAACCTTGGTCAACCTAGTACAGCTAATAGTCCAAAAAGGAATTGAAGTAAGAAAAGGAGGATGGAAAGAAGAAAATGATTGGAATTAGTAGGATTGAGAAGAATAAGCTTAGGGTAAATGATTTTAGGAGATGAGTGTGTAGATGAAAAGTGGATAAAAGGAACAACAATCTTACGAAGCACCAATGATTTACCCACTCCTTTCTCGGTGCACCCCTTAAGGTATGCACTCAGAAAGATTGAGACTCGATAGGTTCCTGCAAGATATAAAGTGTCAATAATCAATAAAAATTAAAAATATTATGTGCATACACATTATAGTACTCTATGATATCTCATAGTATCATATTTCACAACTACATAAATATACATAACCAAACTTGTACTCTCAAGAATCAAACGATCCACATACAAATAAGCAAGTACAAGATTATACCACCCATGTATACTCTAAGTTTAAACTGCATACTAAAATTCAAGCAACATAACTTGTAAGCATGCATCATGATGCACCATTAATGCTAGATATGATCAAGCACTCTCTTAAACATGTACTGCACACAAGTACTTAAAATATAACAGATAATTAATAAATCATCTATAAAGAAATAAAGAATTCATAAACCCACTATAACATTCATTTAAACATCTTGTTCCATTACCAAGAAGATTATTTTAATATGGTTATAGCTTCAATCCCATGGACATTTAATGAATAGATAAAATATTGCAGACTTGCAACCTAACATAGCGATTATCATTATATACTTATATTGCATGCTAAATCCATGCATAGATAAAGAAAAACAAGATTCAACACACAAGAAACATAAGATAACCCCGCTAGCATTTGTTATACACTTTAGGGGTTTAAATGCATGCATCCATAATCTTAATTTTATGTAATTCTTTAACCTAATTCATAATCCAGCGATGGAATTTAAGTCCATAAGAATACAACCCTATGCATGTATATACACCTATATTTCTTATTAATTATTTTGTTATAAAATGATTTCCATCCATTACATATGATAAGAGACCTCACGCATATGATACAAATGGATTGTATTTTAATGAAAGCCTATGTTTTAGTCATTTAGGTTTCCCACCCTTTAACAAACCATTTTATGACATTAGTATGCTTATAACTTCCTAAATGTTGGTATAATGGTATACAACACATACCACATCGATTATACTACATATACCATTGTCATAACATCACTGATGATTAGTACATAACAAATACATACCATTAAGAGTTATATAAAAAAAAATTGTATAAAAGTGCATCATTACGAGTATCTAAGTGACATAGCACACTAACTATAAGTCAATTAATATTTTCAAAACACTCACACATATGACATATCCTTGGATATAAATTATGATCTACCATAACAACTAATTATAAATGAGGTCAATTAAAATATAATCGATATACCTAAAGTGATTCAATAAAATAATAAAATAATTAAGGAGCCCACAACCGCATTGATATTGGATTAAATAACTATGTTGACACAAGATATTAGGACTTGTTACAAAAAATAACTCCCTCTAGGGCCATCTTCAAGCATATTCGATGCCGCCCAAACACCCTTTATATATATATATACACAACTCAGCACTTCAATAAACAACTTGGCATCTTAATAGAGCAACACAACACTAAGATAAAATATTACAGCAACTTAATAAAACTAATGACTCCCTTTACTGATTATAAAATAGTCTTGTTCAATTTTTAATGTCAAACAATAACAGGTATATATATATATATATATATATATATATATATGATTTGATAACAACAGGAGGCTAATAAAACTGATTGACTTATTAACATTTCTATATAACCCAAATATAAAATATTGCAGTTATGAACGGAAGGTGACCTGCCTGAAATAACAGCGATGCCAACCTGTTGTTGTTTTACACAAACTGGGTTGTATGGCGACGCCAACATATAGTCTTTTGTTTTCTAAATAAAATTTCTACGATGCCTATAGGTATAATAATCAGCAACTCAATTAATATTATTCCTGGAGAAAATTTCAATAATTTTAATAATAAACACACAGCTTCCAAATAACTTATACGAATTGAGCTTCCAACTTACACATGGTGCCTAAGGGAGTGTTTAAACACACAAATAAGGATATCGACATTCCAGTGATCTACTTAATAATAACATTCAGTTAGAATATTGGGCTATGCCTAAGTTAGATCATTAATATTACGATGTCTTAAATAATAGTCTATGAATTTTTTGTCACACCTTTAACCATTTCACATTTGTCAGATTTATATATCATTGTTGGATATATGTGTACGGTAATGCTTCAACATAAAAGTTTTTCAACATATTACAAAGAATCATGATCTCAGTTATTTTGATTTGTAGGCAATTATGTATTCAGCACCTCCTAAATCCTACTCCAACTCTGATGCTAACAAGATATATATGCAGTGTTAATACCTCAATAATCCACTTATTTATAAATATACATATAATAATAAGCCTCAGACTTAATGAAAATATAAAAATAGCATCCATCTGGGGCATTGACTAATTAAATATTATAGCTTTATATTTTGTTGCCTTAAATTTTTATAATGGAAAATAGTGATGTCTTAATACCACAGGCTGAAAATTACTTCTAAGTCGATTTCAAGGTCGCTGCAAGCATTTAGGATTTAATACATAATCCTAATTTGCAACGATCTGCTCACTCAATGATTCGCATTGGCTAGGAGAAATAAACACTTCTTTGATGTTACAAGGCTAAATTCTGAGTTAGTGCCATATATAAGTTTCCATGCCTAAGATATGTAACACTAAATGTAACACTTTTTTTTAAGTCTAAGTTCACTATATATATATATATATATATATATATATATATATATATATATATATATATATCACTGTTATACACGTATTAGATATGTAACCAACTATATATAAGTCTGAATTCTAAAATAAACATTATTTAGATCAGTGATTGTGTATTTCAGTTTGTTGGTCAAGATATTTTACTACTCTACAAACTGTTTCATTGAGATAAACAATATTATCACAAATATATAATTTAGATATGCAACAATAACTTGCATATCTAAATTATATATTTGTGATAATATTGTTTATCTCAATGAAACAGTTTGTAGAGTAGTAAAATATCTTGACCAACAAACTGAAATACACAATCTTGATAGGTTTAGAATGTCAGTATACAAATCGCCGTATAGAAAATCGTGTGATAATCTAGTCAAATTACCTACCTCTTTATTGGCATTCAAAAATAACCAGCTAATTTCGCCTTTCTTTCCTACGGCTTCTACTCCCCTGTCCCTTCCTTTTGCTCGGCTCTCCTTCATAATTGTTTTTTTTCTCATGCTATGTTCTTTTTAAAAATTATAACTTCCCTTTTTAACATGATTTTTCTTTTTATTTTCTATTATTATTTTGTTCATCAATTCATAAAAATCAATATTTATTATCACTTTTATTATCATAACAATTTAATGACTAACTTCTTTAGTCAATAAATTAAAATTTACTCTAGCCATGTAAATTTTATTTCCAAATAAAATATTAATGGTCATAAACATAATCACATAGAATAAATCACCCAAGCATAAATTTGGACTAACACACTAGTCACACTAGGCAATTCAACAAAACCATTAAACTTTGTTGGCAAACCAAGTATAAATGACTATCTAATGAAAATGGAAATAAACACACTTTGTTAACCATTTAATTATGTATCTAATCATATTTCATTCAATGTGATGTGTATAGGGTTTTCACCAGTGTTTTATCGACCTCCAATATCTCCATCTACCTCACTCTCTCTGATGATGCTCTCCCTTTGACATGCTCTAAGAAATGAGTTCTCCTACATCAACCTCACAACAAAGTAGGTAGTTAGGCCATAATAGTTATTATATAAATTTATCATAAAATATAGCTAAAATGACAAATTAACACGATCATAAAGTAAACATTTACTTATAGCTAACTCATAGCAAGGTGATAATGTAAAATTAGTATTGAAGCTCAAAATTTTCCAATCTTTGGGGACTTCAATGGAATGAACATCCATTCAACATAGAGAAGAACATTCTTCTTGTGAACATCAATAATTCTCATGCCTATTTTTTTCTTGTAGGAGACAATAAACTTCCTTAAAATATATATTAAATCCTAGATTATTCTTGGAATTAGACCATATAAAGTCTCTAGGAAACATGGAAATATTGTCATAGGATTATTTAAAATTCACCTAGTAAGCGAAGTGGTTAGCATGTATTTTCAAGAGAATCCTGGTGCAAATATAGAATTTCCTTGGTGATCGAGAAAGTAATTTTATTTTCCGCTCTCTGTAAAATATATTTCCATATTTTAAAAGATGTATTTTTTTAAATTGAAAGATTCCAAATAATTTGAAACATATCCCCTTCGTTAATTCATTTCACCTAAAAATTATTCAACTATTATGACATCTGCAACATATTTTAGCTGTAACAATGCATTTTGGACCACTACAAACTCAATCCAAAGATTTTACAAAAGGTATTAATACATATCAGAATTTCACAAAATTAAACTTCATTATCAATGAATGTGATAAATGAGTCTATAGATAAATGACCATTAATAGTCTAACTCTTCCTATATGTGAGCACTATGCCTTGAATGGGACCTTACTTAGTTTTATGAGCTAGAAGATAATCAAAAGATTATACAACCAAAGAATAGATCACATGAGATAATAAAAAACCATATATGATTGATTGGAGAATTCCAAATCTCTTAGATCATCAACTATTAATGGTTAAGGTGATGCATTGAAAAAATAATTTGAACAACATAGAAAAAATATTCTCAAAAACCTAAAGATTTCAAACTAGAAAAAATAAAAGCCCATTTGATATAATCATAGGCTTTATCAAAAGGTAATTTTAAAAAACATAGTCCATTGGCAAGAGGCATGAGCCCATTCCATCCCTTCCCATGCAAAAATATGTTATCAATTATGAAATGAATTTTAACGAAACATTTTTGCTCTAGTCTGATAATTACATAAAGGATGTGTCATAGGTCGAGCACAATAGCTTTAGAAATAATATAGTAAGAGACATTTAAAAAATTGATGGATCTCGAATTGGTAATGATATGAGGATCCTCAATATTACAAATAAATTTTGTTTCCCTAAATTTGTTGTCTTGAGAGATTAGTTCTAAACTTGAAGCAATTTTCATTTCCATAGTCAGCATTCTAAATACATGGAATATGTGATAATTTATCTCTAATATATTGTGACTTGTAAAAAAATGTTATTGTATCCTTCTACCATATCACCATCTAGATGTGTTAACTACTTCAAAAACCCCTTTAATGTATTATTGTACATCTCTGACCAAAACATCCACCATGTGTTAACTACACCTAACGTTTGAAGATCATCAACCAAAATAAATAATAGATAGATTTGAGAGTCCATGAAGAAGGTAGGTAGTTCCTTTTCCATTTTAAATACTATATCTCCAATATTTTATTTAACTCAATCCTTACTCCATAAATATATTTTGAAGATATCTAACTATTTCACAAACAATTTAGTCATAGTAGTTACTCCAATGTTTCTAATGTAATTAGTTGAGTGTTTTAATTGAAAATAAATATCATGTTACCTCAAAAAATTTAAATTTTGTACAATTCCTTTAGTAGCTTAGCCGAAAGATTAAAAGGTCAAAGAAATTTCCAAAGTCAAAGATTACAAGGTCAAAGATTGTAATGCCCTTTATGGCCAAAGTAAATATATGTTCCATAATTAAATAAAAGTTAAATATGATTTTTTTAAAGTAAATCTATAATTTGAGGTCAAATAAATGTGAATTACCTTCAAAATGTTATGTCAATCATGTGTTATGAGTCCTATGATGTGTCCATTAGAGTTGAATGCACACTTCATGTATATTACGTAGTTATTTTGTGTGTGAATTTATCGCATTGTTTGATTCATCAAATTTACTTGATCTCTAGTTAATATACATGGAGCATCTTCTTCTCTTTTATTGATTTTCTTTATCTCATGGACTTTTCCCTTTTTTTTCTTCTAGATGTGTGATTCCATATAGAAAATACTGTACTCTTAAATATATGCATTGCATCCAAAATGTTCCCAACTAATAAATTCTCCCAATATCGGATATTATAGAATATAGATGATTTCTTCATTCATTCTAGCATTTCAATCTTTTCACTATTTTTTGGCATTTATAACCACTATCTCCACCAACATTTAGAAAAAACAATATTTGATTTTATGTATGCTTATGTGAAGGCTTTTTAGCTATCCCCAAGTGATATAATCTTTGGAGGCTATCTAGTATAAGGTTTCTCATTGAAATTATATTTATTTCTAACACAATGTTCATGATCCATTAACAAAAACCTTTGATGGCCTTCATATGTAATTTTTTTGACATCTTTGGATGACCTTCCACATAGTTCATCACCTTAACTTGGAAATACATACTTTCCTTTTGTTGAAAGATTTGCATATAAAAAAATTATAACTTTAGTATATAATGCGAATAAACCCAAATATATATGATATTTATTATTTCAAGTTTTACAACATCATAAATATCTAAATAAGAACCCATACCAAGAAAATTGTGAATAATCTAGCATAAGATACCATAACAAGTGAACTCCCTTTGATTAATGTGTTTTGGAACCGTATGCATTGTAATGCCAACCCATAATATCAGAACTCATAAATTATAGGTTCAAGGTTAACATCCATATTTTTTACTTGTTACTTACTAGGCACTAATAAATGACAACATTAAATTCTCTTTCTAAATCATCAACCCTGGAGGAATATTATAATTTATCAACACTACTCGCGAAATGGAATAGTTAGTTGACATACTATAAAATGTGTTAAAACCATGTATATCCAAACCAAACTATACACTATGTGAATTGCGTCTGAAATTTCAAGCCACAAATAATTAATGTGATTCATTAAATTTGAATATGAAGGAACATGCCAAACTTCACCACTACTTATATTATTATAATTCCATCACATTAACTCTCCAATTGACTTGCAATGAAAAAGATACACGAGTTTAAGAATTATTTGAAAATTTATAAATATCGTATTTGGAATGGTAGCACCTCTAACTCTTTGTTGATATCTTGGTGCCCTGGATTTTACATAACTCACATCTTGCACATATTCCTTCCTAAATAAAAAAAATGTGACCATTTTTACATTCATCATAATTGGTATAGAGAACCCCAAAATTTGATTATATTCATTGTGCCTCTTGATATGGGGAAGGAACTGTATTCTTTCCAGGAAACAAACAAGTTTTTAGTAGGTTGCAATTAAAAAAATAGATATAAATATAACATAGTATAAGACAAATATAATATATATCAAACTTAATATACAGTTTAAAAATGGTCATTTAACATCAATAAATCATTGAAGCTAATGTTTGACCAATTAAACCTTTATTTTAAGTCCATCAATGATAATATAGCACCCAACATTGATGTTCTAGACTATCTCAGTATAAATAAAGGATTTTGAGAAAGTTTATAAAACTTTTTCTTTTGCTCAATTTCTTGATGATTATTGTCCATACTACATTGATCTTCATGATAAACATCACCAACTTGATCGTCAACATCATCATCATAATGGTCATGACCATTTTAAAATAAATGGTATACTATACTTTTAAGTTTGATGCCCTTTCGTACTACTACAACATCTAGTATAAATTCCATGAAAAAGTATTTATTTTTTCAGCCCTCCAAAAAATCTTTTAAATAATTTTTTTAATAAGATTTTTATTGCTCCTATTTATCTTATTAGATTACATTTCATCTTCGAGGTGGGACTTAAGGATGGTGTACTTTTCTTTTTTCATTAGTTGAGGATGGAGTTGAACATAAGAGTCATCAAATATGAAGTATTTGGATACCTATTTATTAAATTAATATTAGTATATTTTCCATATGCATCAACCTTATGATGGTTTTATTTGAAAACAACATTTTGAAAAAAATTACCTCAAAGAAACTATTATCTGGTGGAAGAGGTGCTCTATTATTGCATCCTTCTTCTCTTTTGCTTCCTCTATTTTGATGCCTTCATGGTAGATGAAGTTGTGATGACTCTTTCTATATAAAAAAAGATATTTTTAATATTCTCACAACCATGAAATTCTTGAAATAATTTTAACATAAAATTGAAATATTTTATGTAATATTAAGATTATATACAAGCTCGTATCCTGTATGTATGCTTATTAATGAAGAGATTTATTATTGTAATTAGACATCAATATAGAAGAAGATATTTATATAGAGAATGATGATGTATAGATTTGATGATGATATTTATTATCTTAGAAAAGATAAAAGATCATTTGTTTAAACAATTTTTAGTTTAAAAAGAAAATATATCTTTATTTAACTATCCAAATCTATAAAGTTTTGAAAAAAAAATTCTTGAGTTACATGACAAAAACAAATTCTTAACCTAAACATTTTATTTTGAATTTTAGTATTTATTTTCAACCAAAATTTCAAACTTTCGTATTAAGGTTATACTGAGTTCGTACCCTATTTTTATATCATGCAAATAAGGAAATCGTGTTTTGATTACTTACCTTTTTCTTAGGTATAAAATGACACTAACATTAACATCACATTTGTGCCACATTAACATAACAACAAAAAAACTAAAATGAAATTTTGAAAAAAAAATGATACAAAATTGACCCAATTTGTAGTGAAAATTATATTTCATGTAATAATAACTTCAGGTAAATTGAACTTAAAATTTACTTATTGATAGAACTAGTAGGATAGGGACTTGAGACTATTTTAGAATAAGTCTCTTATGATAATTGATATGGAGGGGGATCAATTCACGTTTAGAGCGAGTTGTCATATAAAAGTATAAGGAAAGAAAAAGGATAACAATCTGCCATCTTGAACAAGGTGTTTTTGCCAATTGGTTACCACAATTGGCAACTAACATGGAAAATCTACCTCTTTGAAATCTACTAATCAAAAACTTTTATTCAAATTGGTAACTCATGGCCTTTCCATTTGTAAAACTAAACACATATATTAGTGTCTCTAAAAGCGTACAAGTGGAATAATAAGGAATTATCATAGAGTTTTGAAACTTTTATTTTCCCAAAAATTGAGAGCAATCATAAATAATCTTGCAAAAGCAGTGATGATGAAGCAAGGTCTTATTCTAACTCATGGTAAGTTCCAATTTGTCCTCATAAAAATGAACTCAAAAGTGATTATCAAGAAAATAAATAAGAATTATAATTAACAAATAAATTGTCCTCTAGATATGACAACTCTCAACTCTTCAACATTTTGAAAAAAATATATTTATATATTATAAAAAAGAATACAACTCCATTGTTGATTTCATGGATAATTTGTTAGTAAACAAAAAGAGCTGAAATCACAATGTTGAAGATGGAAATTTGGGAGACTCAATTGAAAAGAACTTATTAAAAATTCATTTATTATATAAGATAATGAGGAATATGATTTTTTAAAACAAATGTATGAAAAATATTAAGTGTAGAGGTTAGCATGGCCTCAACTTTATTCCTTGACACATCTTACATTAAATAATAGTTTCTTTGAGTTGGTTATTATTGGTTAGATTAATAATAAGTCACTGTCATTTTAATAGAATGGATTTGTTTATATTTATTCTTTCTTCTCTTTTTATTTTTTTGGGTAATTGAGAGGAATCGAGAGTTTAACCCAGTGACTAAAAGTTGTCTACTGTAATATAAGGTGAGGCTTCCCTATAACCTTAAGCAGTGAGAAATGGGTCTTCACTACACACTGCAGGTCAATTGAGAGTTGAACATACTATCAATATTACTTCTATAAATTACCAAAGTCATGTGAACTAAACTCTAAAACTTAATTTTCTCATTTTTTTATTTTTGTCAAACTACATTTCTTCTAATTTAGAATAGTTATAAATTTCTATTTCAATTATTTTATGTTATAACTCAACCCTTGTCATAATTTTATATATTTTTTATTTTATTGTATTAATTTAAAAATATATATTTATATTAAACACTTATAAGCAGGTATCACTATTGACTTCATGTAACATATAAATATATGTTAATGTTTAATTTTTCTTTTAGCCACTAATTTTTGTTAAAGGTGGGAAAGAGTTATAGTTTAATTATAAAAAGGGGTGACATTTTTAGTCTTATCTTAAATCAAATCTCCAAATTTCATCTCATAATGTAGGGCTATTTTTTTGTTTCTATTGGAAGATATAAATAATATATAATTACTCTGTGAGTATATAAATATTTTAAATATATTTTGAAAAGATTGGACGATATTAATTTTGAGATTTTTTTTTTTAAATTGAGATATTTATTTTGGATTTATCATATTTATTTACAATTTTTTTAATGATTGGTGATAATGGTTCCAATCTAATTATATTGAGAGAGGTGTTTATTTCACAATCATTTATTAAAAAAATATTTAAAAAAAAAAATCAAAAAAATAGTAATATCTTAATCATATGATAGAATTGAAATTAGAAATTTTTTTAGTTAATAAAAAAATAATGAAATTATTAATATTTGTTCTAGCATGAAGGTCGGCATGGAAGTTCAGATTTGGGAGGGAAAATATAATAATTCAAATGGGCAACCTTCGCATCAAGTCAAAAAGAGATATTGAGCAGACAAAGAATAAAATGTCACTAAAAATATCCAAAAAAATATCTAAAATCAAATATCTAAAACTCCTTATCATATTTATACACCATTTTTGACTCTTTCAATTCATTTTTATTATTGGTGAAAGTGAGAATTAAAGCTTAAACCTCTTCATACTATGATCTCTATCCTTAAAACCTACAATTTCATGTCTAAGCTTGTTTGATCCAATGGAATGTATTGAATTTAGGTATATACCCTTATATGGGGTCTATCCTCTTGTTTAAATACTACCATAACAACTTGACAACCGCCTAAATGACTTTAGAAGATCATGTAACCTCTACTTAGCTTGTAGACCAACTTCAAGTGATTGTTTGTTCATTAGGTCTAGTTTCTTGGTTGATAAACTATTATATCACCATGAATACCACTTGAATATATAATTAAATGTCATTATACCTATTCCCAAGCCTATAATGTCTTTTCAACTAGTTGATAAGCTTCCACACAGCCAAAAACATGAAATTAGGCTTAAAAAGGCATTTATAGACCACTTCCTTGTGATTTTATTCCACACATGCCAAGATTATTTATCCAACAAGTGCTCATGAGGTGTTCAGATGTCATATAGGTATTTTCAAGGCATTTAATGTGCATTAGAGTCAATTATAAATCATTCATAGTCATTAAGCTCTCTTAAGGGTTTCTTGATAGTTTTGAGGTCCCTATCTTCTTATCGATTGTTCATAAAGGTCTGCCCCTTGATTGATTGCTAAATGACATGATATTGGATTATATAGACCTTATTAACATACTATCAGGTAATTATTCCTCATTTAATTGTTTAACTAAATTTTTACATGATAAAGATGACCTTCTCAAGCTTACAAGCATGTAGGTGAAGGTTAAAATAGGTGTTTTGTGCAAAAAAGGTCTTTTCATGCCTATTTTTGGTTGAAAATGTTTACTCTAGGATTGATATATAACCAAAAATATTTTTTAGTTGATGTTACAAATGATTTAACCCGTTAAGCCTCCTTTAACTTGCTTTATCCCATGCCAAGGGTTTGTAAGAAGTTTAGGAGTTTTGACCCTAATGACTATTTTCTGATGGTTTCTCTTCATTCCAAGGATTATAATCACTCTAAAATTTTTCCTCAATGTATTTCACATCCTAAATGACCTTTCAAACCTCGTGTTCAACACAAAAAATTCACTCTTTCCTCATGCTTATACCTGTAACATTGACATAGTCAAGCTAGGCATGTATGTTCATATTGTCTTCTTGGAAATTTAGAGCTATAGATGGCTTTAAATGCTTGAAAAATCATATTCAAGTCATAAAGATTTTTGGAATCTACTATTATCCAAATTTATCTACTGTAGGTGGGATTAATCAAAAACTTGACCTTTTGCACTAGGTCTTTCTTTCTAAGAAGTCCAAAGGAATGTTTTATATAAGTTTAGCATTATTTAAGGTGTTTTTGAGAAATTAAGGTAATAAGGTTTTATTATCCTATGATTTCTTCTAGTCACTTTAATACAAGTCTTTAAATTCATTTAATGTTTGTGTGATGTCATGTGTACTTGGTTGTACACCTTTCCCAAAATGTTTTGAAACTCCTTTTCTAATGTTATGATGCCTTTGTAACTACCCATTCTTCATTTATAACGTCCAAACAAGTTATTATGAGTAAATTTCAAGGTAAAAAAGATGATAAATTCTTTGAAACATTGTCACACTCTTGTACAAGACAATGGAGAGCTTCATGATTGCCTTGTTCATCATCTCCATTAGTTTAAGAAGGCAAAATGGACATAATCTTCAAGAAAACAAGTTCTAGGAGGTCTTCTTGTAGGGATTCTCCATTGAAGTATAATTTAATAACTTTTATAAGTATCATACCAGGTCCTTCAAATCCAAATCCATGCAAGAGAGTGAGTTGCAGGTCCAAAAAATCAAAAAACACTTCATTTCTTCTATCGAGCTCTTGGCAAGTTCACAACGGCCATTTTTATATGCTTGGTACAGATAGGAGAGAGAATTTCATGTCAAAATATAATATCCAAATATGATTTGACTTATGCCCTTCCAAATCATGGTCTTATTCAAGATTTTCATGGGCTAGGCTTCATGAAAAAATGCTAAGAAGGTAGAGTGATCTACAACCTTACAAAATCATTACTAGCTCAGTTTTCCCATTTAAATGATAGTTTGAAGCTCATTGAAAGCATGAAATAATGGGAGAGGATATATGGGGTATATAATATCCCTATTTATTATTTTTTAAACCTAAATTGGCATGTGTGAGCTCAAACAGGCAAGAAATCTCCACCTTGAAATAGGTTACAAATTGGTGATAATGGGGTTTTGATGTTTCAAGGCTCCAAACAGATGAAGGCATGTGTTCAAGTGTGTCAAATAATATTTACATACCCTAAAATTTTATATAATTTCTTTTTTTTTAAACTCATGCCTACATGGACCCCAAAACTTCACAACATGTTGGTGACTAATAACTTTTCCTAAGTATTCATCATATATCAATGTTATAAGCAAAATCCTAGTAACATGAGAGTCTTGCATTGAATGAAAGGAGAGATATGTATTTTTTGATGTATTATGGCTTAATTAATCTCACTAATACCTCCTCAAATCATTTTTATAACCAAAAAGGGTAAATAAATCATATTCTCATGTTTATTAAGAGAATGTGTACAGTCTGTAGGTATGGAGGTTAACATGGTCTTTGGTTGTGAACCTCAAGAAAAAAATGAAGGAATTGGTTTCCTAGAATTTAAATATTCTATTATAAATTTAATAGTCTCAAAAAATCTAGGTCCTCAAAACCAACTCCTCCAATTAAACCCACAGTGATCTCAAGCTTGAGACTGTGTGCAAATCTGCCTTCACAAGAATAAACTAAAGAGATTAATATTGTATTGCCATGAGAGGTATGAAGATATAAAACCCCATGAATATTATTTTGAGGTAATGGATAGATATTATAAATATTATAATGACCAAATAATTCATCATAGACGGTTTAAAATGAAAAAAATATAGACCTACAGGTCTACAGACATGTATGTCTTCATTTCCAAGAAAATGCAATAAGTCCTTGCATGGATATGATATATAAAGATAAAATGAAGTCTTGGAGCCATTATAATGAAATGGGAAGATTTTTATAGGGTAAATTAATTATTAATATTGATTTTAAGACCCATTATTGAGATCCAATAGGTTTTAATCCTAAATCAAGCACATACAGACCTGTTTAAGTAAGTTGAGGAGAATATGCATTCTTAGAGGAGTTTGAGGCTTATGAAGTGTGAGTAAATTTTGGGATATTTTATAAGGTTTAAAATATATATATAAATAAGGAAACAATCATATAATTCATTGTGAGTGTTGACTACTAAAGAAACCTAAATTAGGCACCTATAGGATTAATGGAGAGTTTTCAAGTCTGTCTTCAAAAGTGTAAGGATAATATGCACTTTTACATTGAGAATTTGGTTATAATGATTGATAAATTAATTAATAATCATAAAATGGGTTTTAAAAATTATTTTATCTTATAATAATGAATACAAATCCCAAACAAGGCCATTAGGGTTAGCTAGTGTAATTGCCTACAAACCCTAACCTATAATTCTATAGGATGCTTGACTAAATGGGAAGTTGATGCATATGGAGGACAACCTAAAAACATTGGAAATTTTTTTACATATCTCAATATATCATATATAACTCAAAAAAAAATCAAATTTTCATTTTGAATCCAAACTCTCTCTCTCTCTCTCTCTCTCTCTCTCTCTCTCTCTCTCTCTCTCTCTCTCTCTCTCTCTCTCTCTCTCTCTCTCTCTCTCTCTCTCTCTCTCTCTCTCTCTCTCTCTCTCTCTCTCTCTCTCACACACACACACACACAGAGTCTTGCAAGCCCGAGAGGCTACTGTTTTGAGATTAGAACTCCATGTAGGATATGCATGGTGATAAATTGATATTGGAAGAGTTTGGATATTTCCACTAATTCAAATTAATTTAATTTGTTTTTTGATCAATACACTATGTTTTATGAATAATGCTTAAGAGTTTAGACCACCCTAAAAACCTCAAGCCACCTTGTGAAGAGCTCGAGAGACCTCAATTTTTTGATTGGATATTGTAGTATAATTTGAATGATAAATGAATATATTATCCATGTAATGTTACCCCTTTTTAATAAAAACTTGTTACATTGTTTTATGGATTAGGTCCCTCACCTTTATGAATCATTGTTAAGATGATAGGCGACATTAAACCTTGATAAAGCTCTGTAAAGGGCCCGATGGAGGAGTTTGGATTCCTAAGTGATCCAAATGAATTTAAATGGTATATAAAATCATTTAATTACATATTCACACCTAATATAACCTGAATTAACCCTAAATTATCACGTTTTGGAGGAAATGTATGGATATATGGCCTAAAAAGTGCCTTTTGGAGTTAGTTTGTAGAGTTTTGAGCTTTAGGTCTTCTTAACCATTTGTAAAGTGTTATTGATCAATGATATAGATATTATGTAAATTCACATGTCATTTTATAGGTCCTAATAATAATATTATAGGTTATAAATGGCTAACTAGGCCTGAGAGAAGAAAGATGATCAATCTTACACCAAGAGGATTCAATTGTAGGTTCTTGGTAGTATGAACAAGGCTAAAACTCAATTATCATTCTCTCTCAAGATGGAAAGAACATGGAATTGGCCTAGGATGTCATTGGATATCTCGAGGAATCATGATAAAGGTTGACACATGGAAAAACACAAGCTTGTAACTCCTCCTTGACCAAGTATGGATAGTTTCAAACAAGGTTGATGAGTCATCCTAAAAAATGTGAAGGGTCATTCCATGCCACCCTTGAGGAGGGAGAAGATCACATAAATCTGACACATGTTGAAGGATTTATTAATACTAATCTTTAATATTTTTATTGATTTTAACTTATTTTCTCAATAAATGACACTTTTCATTGATCTTCATATGCCTATCTCTCTCTCTCCTTCTCACTTTATTCTATATGTGCAGCCTTGAATGGCATGTAATGGATACTTTGGTTGAGTATGGTGAATCCTTGCTCAAATAAAAAAAATTAAAATGCCTTTGAATGTTTAATAAATTTGATTCTTACCTTATCATATACTTGTAACTAATGTACTTGTGTGATTGTTGATGAATGTTAGTAGTAGTGCTTTCACTCTCTCTCATTCATCCTCTCCTACCTATTTTCAAATGGATTGTATTCTTGCATGTCACATGGTGAGTTTGAGGTAGATTTACATAGTTTAGAAGTGGATTTCAGTTATTAGTTTCTTTCTTAGACCTCTTGATTATCCCTCTTATTCAATCCATTGTCTATTACCTTAATGTTTAAACACTCAAGCTTAAAGGTCCTTGTTGAGTAGTGTGATAAAATTCATGCCTAATTCATGTTCTTAGTTTATGATGTTCAATTGGAGGGTGTTAATTTGGTGCATCACCTCCCTAGATTAGTTTATTTTCATTTCTCTTACCCTCTCCCTTTACAAGTAGTAGGTCTAGTAGTATTTCAGGGTGATAGCATCGAGGGAGTGTTGACGCAGTGGATTGCACCCTCAACAGGAGGCTGAGCTCCTGCCTTCCACGTGCAATAATGGAAACTCACCTCTTGCTTGTGGGCCTGGCAAAACTGGGGGGAGAGTCTCTAGATAAGGGCTAGCTCCCTTTGATGTATCTATGAGGTCCTGGATTTCCTACTGCTAACAATGGGGGGGGCGAAAAGGGAGAAGGATTACTAAAAAATAGAACCTAAACCTAAATTAAAAGGTGATACACCAAAAAAGTTGATCTACTTAGCTCAAACCTACACTTTTCACCAAGGACAAGCTAACATACACTTCATTTGGTATGGGAAACTCTTTTGTATCAATGAGTCAGGGGTCTATGGAGATACAGGGAGGAAGAACTACCAGAGGTATTCTGAGACACTCTATGGCAACCTATTCACATGTGCCTATATTCTTGCTGTAGACACTTCTGGCAGACCTGTAGAAGAAGAAACTTCACAATGCACTAGACATGCTAGAATCATTCTGCGAAAGCATAAAAGAAAATGACTTAACACAAAATGAAAACATAGACATACGCGTGAGTGCAAGTTCAAATGAAGGTAAAAAATTGCTAAGTCTTGATTCAAGCTAAAATCTGGCAGAGCTCTGCCTTACAAGTCAAGAGATTTTTGGGCAGAGCTTTGCCTTATAGGCTAAGAGATCCCTTCTCAAAATGAGAAGTTTACAATATATAGAAAGAGAAGAAGTAAAGGTGCCCCTTTGGAAAAGATTTTAGTGCCCTTTTACAAGCTTGCCCATGTGCATTGAGAGCATCGAGAAGAGGAAGTTGATGTTGTTGATATCATCCTTCTAGAAGAGGCCTGCTAGAACCATGTTGTGTAATCGCTGATCTTGACTTTGGCATTCAAACATTAATGTGAAAGCATGGGTTGTGCCTCTTTTTCTGCAAATAAGACTGCTCCTTTAAGATATTCACATAGTTTGTCTACTCATAAATGCAAAGTAGAGAAAAATAGGGCGCATCATTCACTATTTACGCCCCTTGATGACCACTTGGTAGGCACTATGTCAACTCTTGGAGTAACTCGCCTCCCCTTTGCCACCTAGGTTGTTTTGTCCATTTTTGCACTTTGTCTCTTCCTGGCTTTGTCTTTTCTAGCTCCTTCAGCCCTCGAGGGCTATCTTCTCGATGGGTCACTGAGTTCACTCACTGGCTCCTTAAGCTTTTTCAAAATCAATGGCTATTTCACCACCTTAAATTTGACGCTTGTACACCCATCACCCCTTGGAATTTCTTTGGCCTTTTCATTTCCTTCGGCCTTTTCTGGTCAGGCTTTTGTTTTGGCCATTTATCCCGTGCTATTTCTCCTACAGACAAAGTGTCTGCAAGAACTATCTTTATCATTTTTGGCCTTCAAAATTCTCTTTGGTTGGGCTTTTGTCTCGGCCATTCTTCTCGCAGACAAAATGTCTACAAGAATTGTCTCGCTCACTTCCTTTCCTTCAAAGTTTTTTCTCAGGTTTTTCTCGCAGCTTTTCCCAGATTTCTTCATAGTTTTTATCTGAAGGAATTCCTCCTTCAGACAAAATTACAAAAGAAATCACTTTATGCCTTTATGCCTTTGTCTTTTTATTTTTGTGAGATTTCTTCTGAAGGATTTCTTCAGACAAAATTTTTGAAGGAATTCCTTCAGACATTTTGTCTAAATAAATTCTCGTCCTTTGCCTTGTAAAAATTCCTAAAGAAAACTTAACTTTTCAGCTTTCTCCTTGTTCAATTTTTTAATCCTTTTTCAAGTGTTCCCTACCCTCTGCAAGGGCACTTGTCCTTTGGGAGAATCTCTTGAACCAAACATTGAACCAACTGAGTGAACCATTCCTTTGAACCAAGCCGACTGCACCAAGCTGTTGAACTTTGTCGATGAATCACTTTTCCAACCTTAAGGAAAAGTGTCTTGAACCATTTTATCTCTCTTTCCTTGTGAATTTCTTCGAACAAGAGTCCAAAGAAGCTTTGTAAAACCTTGCACTCTTTGAACTGGTTCTTCATCTGCTGAAAGACTTGCCTACAAAGTCTGTAGAAAAGCCTACAGAGTCTATAGAAATGCCTGCAGAGTCCGTAGAAAAGCTTGCAGAGTCTATAGAAACGCCTGCAGAGTCCATAGAAAACCCTGCAGAGTCTGTAGAAATTTCAAGACTTATGCAAAATCAAAAAATGAATTGGCTCAAAATAGCAGGGAAAGAAGGGGACCGATTTTGCCTTGTTGGACCAAAAATGGTCAACAAATTGGTGACTCCCAAGGGAAGCATGCCTGCTATGTTTAGAAACTAGTTGCCTTAAAATCCATTGGGCATGAAGTCAGAATATAGCTTGAAAAAATGTTAACAATAGCCTTGATAAATCCAAGAATTAATCATGAGATTTTACCCCAAACACAAGGGAAAACACACACAAGGCTAAAAAACACTACTTGTGCAAACAGCACATAGGGAAAATAGGAAAAAAAATTAAAAGAAAACTACTATGTACAGCTAACTAGGTATATTTGCCTCTCTCCTAGATCAAAGGGAAATTTTCTTAAGTCCCCTTCCTGGCAAGGAAAATTATGGTGGCAGACAAGTGGCTGAATGGAATGGAGACTTGGTGACCTACTCCTCTTGCTTGCCACCTTGATTGGCTTGCATCTGAGTGGATCAGAGTCAAACATGCTTCCAACATATATGTACTCTTCTTGTTCTTGGAAGCTTGTTGAATACTGGTCCTTCATGCTGGTGCATCTCATCAAGAAATTGATGGTTGTTGGCTCATCGCCATAAGCCCTTTGATATGCACAGTCCCTTCACAATGCATCATGGTTTGACTCATTTCCTTTTGCTTCATTGAAGACCCTATCAAACTCACCTCCTAATCCCTCATGGCTTTCTTGAAGAAGGATTATTGTTGTGATGTCTAAAATGGAATCACAAACTGATTGCTTATCCCATAAAACATCACCTTCTTGTTCAAAACTCTCTTCTTCAAGGTTTTCCTCAAGATGGACCAACCTCTCCTTTTCTTGATCAATGACCAAAGTCTCTATTTGTTCAAATAAATCCATCTGATCCTCCTCCAACTCAGGCTCTATGGCATGGTTATCCTCCTCATCAAAGCAACAAGGAAGTTTATCAGACAAGGAAGAAGAGAGCTCACCATGCTTACATTCCTCTTCATATTGCTGGAACATCTGCATGTATGCATGATTTGTGTCTTCTCCATTGTTGATGATGTCTTCTGAAGGAGCCTCCATGATTATTTCATCTTCATTTTCACTCATGCTAGCCTCTTGAAAAGCTACAAATTGGATCTTCTCTTCCTCATTTGCCTCCTATAAAATAGGTTCCTCCTTGAGAAGGGATGAAGTGGATGGCTGATGATTAAAACCATGTGGAAGAGGAGGTAGTCCTTGAGCTAGAATCGAATGATTCTCCTCTTTCCATTTGGCCAGCACTTCATCTATATCAGATGTGGCCTGATATCTCTCTTGGAGGTGTGTAGATGGGGTGTGTTTAGACATGGAAACTATTGCGTCCATCACATGTTGGCTGAGGAATCTTGCTCTGGACTCCAAATCTGCAATTCTCCTAGCTAGATCTTCTTGGAAGATCCTTTCTTGTAGGTCATAGGAATCATCATGATGAGTAGGAGCAAGTTCATCTTCTTTGAGGTTTTGAGCAAAACCTTTCTCCTCCTCTTTCCTGCTCCAAGATTCCACTGTTTGCTTCCAACTCATGACCTTAAGATTAGAATTTTCCCTTTGTGAACAAGGAAAAACTTCATTTTCTTCAAGGTCTTGAACTGGTTCATGATTTTCCCCCTTCCAACTTAGAATTTGGAGATCATACTGAGAGACCTGAGGAAGTTGGGGAAGGTTAGGAAGGGTCTGTTGATGTACAGGAAGAGTTGCTTCAAGAGAGATGAGCTAGTTCATGATGTTCCCTCCAAAGGAAGATTCACAATCTAAGGAATTGAGAAGATTCATCTCCATGGGGGGTTGCTCTAGTTTCCTTTGATGTTTGAAGGCTAGGTGCACGGGGTTAAGAGCAGGATTGATTGATGCATCAGATGAGCTAGAATGAGCAAGTGTTATCTAATAGAAAGGATTTGGTGCACAAGAGGGGGCTTTCTTTAGAATAGGAGGGGGCACACAAGGCTGACTGCCTTGAATGAATGGACTCTTCCATTTTGCTACCTCCTCTTCCATGGATTGTAAGACCTGAGCTTGCCTGAACAAACACTCCTCTTTGTACATCAGCTCTTGTTGATATCTATACTGCTCATCTGATCTGTCTATCTCCATCACCTGCTTCTCAAACTCTAGTGCTACTTCCCTTATTGTTGAAGGGCAACTAGGAGAGCTGTTTGGGGTGATTCCATGAACATTTTGAGCTTGATCAAAGTTATACAAAGGAAAACAAAGTTCATGATTCTTACCAATGGGATTATACATACAAAAATAAGATTTCTTGATGGCACCAGAACTTCTTAACCAATTGATTCAACTCAAAGTCACCATTGGTGTTGATGAAAAAGCCTCCAAACGCTGGTTGGTTGAAGAACACACCAAATTCTTCAACTCTTTGGACAAAACTTGTCCTAGTTGGTCCCACTGGGCATGCCAAAAACTGTTGATGTGGTGGATTATACCCTCAACAAGAGGCTGAGCTCCTGCCTTCCACGCGTAATAATGGAAACTCCCCTCTTGCCTGTGGGCCTGGAAGAACTAGGGGGAGAGTCTCTAGATAAGGGCTATCTCCCTTTGACGTATCTATGAGGTCCTAGATTTCCTAATTCTAACAATGGGGGGGGTGAAAAGGGAGAAAGATTACTAAAAAATAGAACCTAACATTAAATTAAAAGGTGATACACCAAAAAAGTTGATCTAATTAGCTCGAACCTACACTTTTCACCAAGGACAAGCTAACATACACTTCATTTGATATGGGAAACTCTTCTATATCAGTGAGTTAAGGGTCTGTGAAGATACAGGGAGGAAGAACTACTAGAGGTGTTCTGAGACACTCTATGGCAGCCTGCTCACATGTGCCTATATTCCTTCTGTAGACACTTTTGGTAGACCTACAGAAGAAGAAACTTCACAATGCACTAGACATGCTAGAATCATTCTATGAAAGCATAAAATCAAATGACTTAACACAAAATGAAAACCTAGACATATGCGTGAGTGTAAGTTCAAATGGAGGTAAAAAATTGCTAAGTCTTGATTCAAGGTAAAATTTGGCAGAGCTCTACCTTATAAGTCAAGAGATTTTTGGGCAGAGCTTTACCTTACAGGCTAAGAGATCCCTTCTCAAAATGAGAAGTTTACAATATATATAAAGAGAAGAAGTAAAGGCACCCCTTTGGAAAATACTTTGGCACCCTTTTACAAGCTAGCCCATGTGTGTTGAGAGCATCGAGAAGAGGAAGTCACTATTGCTGATATCATCCTTCTAGAAGAGGCCTGCTAGAACCATGTTGTGTAATCACCAGTCTTGACTTTGGCATTCAAACATCAATGTGAAATCATGGGTCGCACCTCTTTTTCTACAAACAAGACTACTTCTTTAAGATAATCACATAGTTTGTCTACTCATAAATGCAAAGTAGAGAAAAATAGGGCACACTATTCATTGTTTGCACCCTTTGATGACCACTTGGCAGGCATTGTGTCAACCGCTGGAGTAACTCACATCCCCTTTGCCACCTGGGCTATTTTGTCCATTTTTGTGCTTTGTCTCTTCATGGCTTTGTCTTTTCTAGCTCCTTCACCCCTCAAGGGTTATCTTCTCAACTGGTCACTGAGTTCACTCACTGGCTCCTTAAGCTTTTTCAAAAACAATGGCTATTTCACCACCTTAAATTTGATGCCTATGCACCCGTCACGCCTTGGAATTTCTTCGGCCTTTTCTTTTCCTTTGGCCTTTTCTAGTCGGGCTTTTGTTTCAGCCATTTCTCCCATGGACAAAATGTCTGCAAGAACTATCTTGATCACTTTTGGCCTTCAAAATTCTCTTCGATCAGGCTTTTGTCTAGGCCATTCTTCTCGCGAACAAAATGTCTGCAAGAATTGTCTCACTCACTTCCTTTCCTTCAGAGTTTTTTCTCGGGTTTTTTCCCGCAAATTTTCTTGATTTTATTCAAAAATTTTGTCCAAATGAATTCCTCCTTCAGACAAAATTTTGAAATAAATCACTTTATGCCTTTATTCCTTTGTCTTCTTATTTTAGCAAGATTTCTTTTGAAGAAATTCTTGTCCTTTGCCTTGTAAAAATTCTCGAAGAAAACTTAACTTTTCATCTTTCTCCTTGTTCACTTTTTTAATCCTTTTTCAAGTGTTCCCTACCCTCCAAAAGGGCACTTGTCCTTTGGGAGACTCTCTTGAACCAACTGAGTGAACTGTTCCTTTGAACCAAGCCGACTGCACCAAGCTTTTGAACTTTGTCGATGAATCACTTTTCCAACCTTAAGGAAAAGTGTCTTAAACCATTTTAGCTCTCTTTCCTTGTGAATTTCTTTATACAAGAGTTTGAAGAAGCTTTGTAAAACCTTGCACTCTTTGAACTGGTTCTTCATCTGCTGAAAGACTTGCCTGTAGAGTCTGTAGAAAAGCCTGTAGAGTCCATAGAAATGCTTGCAGAGTCTATAGAAAAGCCTACAGAATCCATAGAAATGCATGTAAAGTTTATAGAAAAGCCTATAGAGTCCGTAGAAATTTCAAGACCTGTGCAAAATCAGAAAATGAACTGGCTTAGAATAGCAGGGAAAGAAGGGGACCGATTTTGGCCTATTGTACCAAAAATGGTCAACAGGGAGCTAGCCCTATCTAGATATTTACCTCACTGATAATAATAGTTCTAGCATGCCTAGTGGGATAAGAGACTTCATCTATTGAATATGTATTGGTGTGTTCTTCAATGCATCAACCTTTGGAGGCATGAATACAAGCACAAATAGTTAGTTTTAATAACCCAATTATTCTTATAATCAAGTAATCTTTGTATTTTATCTTTCTCATGAGGTTTTATGGCTGAATTTGGAGTGGATTTATATTTCACTCAAGTTGGTGAGCCCTATTAGCAACATATTGGTCCTTATTAGTATCCTAATGAACCATGTTAGCTCTATGTTGATTCATAACATCCTTATAATGACCCTAATTACACTCCATATGACCCTAGTTATCAATGTGATCAGCCTTGCTATCAAAAGTCTTTTCCTCCTTTCTCTCCTCATCAACCTTACTAATCTTGTCAACCTTCATATTAGTCCTTTCAAGCATGTTATCAACAGAAGTTAAGGTATAAGGAGGAGTGTATAACTAGGCCAATCCAAGATAAGAAAGAGCAAGACTCTCAGCTACTCATGAATATTTTGAATAATGAAATGGTAATGAGAAAGGTAGATAGAGGTGTAGAGTTTAGTTGAGTTGTTTCTAGTCACCTCATTCAAAAGCTAAGGACTCATTACAATTTTCAAGAAGTGAGTAGGCAAACTTTGAGAGGGGAAATAAACATGTCCTAACTAGTGAAAGGCTATAAATAAAGAATTTGAACCAATGCATGGAGGATATATTATTAATATGGGAAGAGAAATAATTGAAGATTATTTAACCTCAATCATCCTAGACTAGGAAAGTGCATAGAGCTAGGGGATAATTTTGTGGACATTACCCATGATGTGATTACATTAATTAATAATGTGATCAATTTATTTAATTAATGTGATCATGTTAATTAATAATATGATTGTGTTATTTAACTAACTTGATCATGTTATCTAAGTCTAAGCTTGAGATTGTCAAGCCATAATGTGATCATGTTATATTAAACAATAACATGGTGTTATTAACATGATCATATTATTGACATAACAATAACATGATTGTGTTATTAATGTGATGTGTTATTAATGTGATTTTGTTATTAATGCGATTGCATTATTGACATAGCAAAAATATGATCGTATTATCTATATGCAAAAAAAAAGGAAACCCGAATGCAAAATCTTTCATTTTGCATTTGAATTTCCTAGATTTTCCCTTGTTCTATGATTATGTTTTGCTCAAAAGACTCCAAAGAGTGCTAAGAAGCTGCCATATTCACCCAAAAAATCTACTGATTGATGATGTCACTACATAGGAAAGGTAAGTGATCAAAGCCTTCCCTATTTAACCCTAATTTTTCATAATTTTCATTCTTTAACCCATGTTTTTAATTGTAATTTATTTTTTTCCTACTAACCCTCCATAAAACCCTCTAGTTACTCCTCTTCCTAAACCTCTACAAAACCATGATGTTCCTCTTATCCCTCCACCTAACCCTCCTATATTTCCCCAAAACCCCCTGGTAATCAAGAGGTTTTGATTGATAACATTGTGGGAAACAAACTTGGAATTGAAGACATAATTGACAGAATGAGGGATTCCAGTTTAACTAACCCCCACCACACCTAACTAGTTGATTCCCTACAGACCTTATTAGGTTAAATTGTCTCGATAACGAGTCAAATTGATCGATGAACCTCATATAGGGATACTTGTAGGCCATATTATGCTAACAAGTTCTTAGCCCTTCAAGTCAAGAATTTGGATATTTCAAAAGCTGAGATTTGCACCCTATTCATCGACCCAACCACCAATGCCCCATTTCTCATAACTACTAAACATTTTCCTATCCATTTTTGTGTACATATCTTAATCATGGCTAATTTTTGGGATCGATGGTGGATGGTCTATGACTATCCATCATGTAACAACCATGAGGTCCCATTATAATTTTTTAGGAAATTCTACTATGAGTTTGTCCTCAACTGGATTCCCAATTATTTTTATTTTAATGAGTTTTAAGGTTGAAGAAAAGGCTCTACATAGGATTGAATAGGTGCACATCATGTGCCTAATCAGCCTATGTGGATTTATATACAACATCCACTTGATCTTGAGATCCCCTTTATAGTGTAGTATGTCATGGAGATAAAAACTTTCCATGTTCTTAGTTCACTCAATGATACACTCATTCATCATATGAGTAGGCTTTCATAGAGTTACGATAAAGATACACCATAGGCTACTCGACCCTGACCCCACCCTTGCAGTTCATGTGGAGCTATGTGCATGAGACCTTTTGATGATGATGGAATCAATGGTTCAGAGTGATGAGTTTTTGGCATGCACATTTGGTATGTAAACATCAGTCACCACATAGTTACAGGTATATTTTATATAAATGTCATATTAAATTTAATTTATATTTTCAAATTTAATTTTTGAAATCATAATTAATTTACATAAAATTTTAATATAATATATATGTCATTTTTTATGTCACATGAGGTGATGATTCCTTCATCATCACAGCTGGCATTTACAGCATTCAATTTGTCACAACCGTTATTTTCATATTCAGATCTAGCTGCTAAGCCATCCATGAGTGCATCTACCTCTATTAGGATAACACCATTTACCTATATAGAGATAAAAATTATTTACATATATGTTTTTCTCTTTACATTTGTTATGACTGTAGTTGTTCGCATATATGTTTTTCTCTTTGCATCTAATTTGTAACTTCTCTTCTCAAGAATTAATGCAAAAATAACACAACCTATATGCAAAAATAAGTTGTTTACATATATCCCATGTACTAAACCAAGGTTAAAAAACATGCATTATATTCCTTTTCAGTATTGGCATTTTTATAGAGATTATGGAATGCATTTACTCTAGATCATTTAAGTATATATCCAACAAGTAGTGTTGTCTTTACTTGAATGTCACCCAAGTGACTGTGGGCATATCTAAATTCATAATTATTTTTTGATAGTCCCAACATAAGGATGCTTCATCTAAAATTTGTAAAATAAATAACATGTCCATACTATTTATTGAAAAATATCTTATCCCAAAGCACCTTTTCATACCTATTATCCAAGCATCAGCTTTCCTAACAAAGATTCATCCATTAAATTTAAGACCCTTTTCACTTTATTTAGTTTGTAGGTAGTTCCATCCAATATTTGACATGTGTCACCATTATCATGAGCTCCCCCAGTGGATGATATTCCATGTAATATATTGGTATCTCTCTTATTGAACATTATGTTCATAATCACACTCATGGAATGAGTGTATCCTATTCCATAAAATAGATACAATGTTATGACCCTAACGTCCTATTGGAGGCAGGTGTCCCCATCTAGAGGTTATGCCTTGGGATCCTACTCCTAATCTTATGATAATGTCCTGATGTTGATGAGTGATGTGGGATACAATTTATCTACTTTTGTGTCTCTTGCTTATACCTATGTGGGTGATGTACCTCCCACTATTTTTTGGCTAGATGGATCCTAACCTCCCCCAGCCCTAACAATCTCATTGAGAGTCTTCACCTAAGACTCTAAACTAGCCACATTTTCCTCTCGGCCAACTATCTCTCTCTTTTATTATGAGGGAACTCCACATATATATGGTAAGTAGGGAGAAAAACATATTTTTTCTTGCTTATTCACACATGGAGAACTGCATCTACCAAAATATTATTGAGGATCAAATAATCCTCACCTAAAAAATCTTAACCAAAATTTCTTTGATCAAGCTCCACCACTAAGTGATTCACTCTAAAACCATATAAAAGAGAAGACATTATATTTCTAGTCACATAAAGAAACAATAACTAAGTAATAAATTACTAATTAACTAAAAATAAACCAACTCACTACTTTACTTGGGTAACTTCATGTTAATCTAGGTATAATTCCTAATTGGACCTCATCTTAGCATTTTCCTCCTGTCCAATTGGTTCCTCTCTAACAAGTGTATGCTCACCCTTGTTTCTTCCTAAAATTCATCTCCTCACCCTATATCCTATGCTTGTTTCTACATATAAGTATCTACATATTATGGTGGTAGTTGTACTTAATGTTGGCATCCTACCATAATTGTAACCTACACAAGATATTTTTCTAAATGTAGTCCTCCAATTAGTACTCTCCCAATTTTTCCTGTGATGGTAGTAGAGTGTCCACCTCATTCACAAACTATCCTAAAATACCCTAATATAGTAGAGATACTAAATATATCATTGTCAATATGTCCACCACTCATGGAAAGCCTCTCAATGGTGTCACACCTATCCAAATAGAAGCCCTAATGGCCCCCATTATCCCAATTTCTAACCCTCTTGAGTAAGGGGTAATTTGCTCATACACCTAGCCCATGATGAGTGTAGGGTGGCTAATAAACATAGCCATAAACCTCACTATCTGATATATATCCCTATAATCATATGCTAACACTTCTTAGACCCATGCAAATTTCCATCCTCTCTCCTCAATAATCCTAACAATAGGTGCCCATCTATATAAAAGGAAATATGTCCCTTTATCTCCCACCAGATGGAATGAAAATATCCCTATTTAATATAATTTCAAAGGGTCAGGATAATTACTTACTCCACTCTGTTAGGTTGTGGAGCTAAAAGCTTCAACTATGCAGACGAAGAAAAGGAGGTTGCTGCAGTTCCATAAGAACCGGCATCGCCAGCATGACCGACGACAGTCAAGATGAAGTAGAAGGCAACCGACATCGGTAGGAAGTTGGCCGATGTCGGTCAGCACCAGGCAAACAGGGACCGATGTCGATCGCCTGTGTGTTCCAGAACTGTTCGTTGCACGAGCAGTTAGTTAAGTGAACTGAGTGTTTGCATGTAAAGGCTATTTCGAGTCTTGAGCTGTGTGGATGATTATAGTAAACTAAGAGTCTAAGTTATTGTTTAAGTCTGGGATCTATTTATAGACCCATTAGCATGTATTGTAATTATGAGCTAGAAAGGAAGGCAAGGAAGATCCTTCCATTATAAGATCATTGAGTTGCAGGTTGTTGCAAGCTCATAGGAGATCTACATGTGTAAGTATGGTCTGTTGAATTGCAAGTTGCAGGTTCATGGGAGATCAACTTGAAGTACTATAGAGTGCTTGGTGTACTGGCAGGGTTATTACTGACTGATTGGAGAGGTGAACACCAATTCTATGTGTGAGTTGTGTGTTGGGACCGTTTTTGGTAGGAGAGTGTTTTGAAGAACAATTACTGTACACTTGAGATGTGGGAAGCCTCTGTAAGGTGGAAGAGAGTGCCGTCTCTTTATTGTATTCTTTTTTGTATAAGTATTAATACAAGATTGTATATTGTCTCTCATATTCTGTGTTATTTGTGAATTCTAGTTACTTATACTTCTGGTATATTTTTGCATTTTTAATTGCTTATATTTGGTAATCATATTGTGCTCTATCTAAGGAGCAAGATCCTAACAAGTGGGATCAGAACAGGTGTGTTTGTTCTTGGATTCCCCGACAATTGGTATCAAAGCTTTTAGGTTGGGATACTAACAGGTTGGATTAGATCTGGTTAGTGTGTGTTGATTACAGGTTACTGACAGGGTTTCTGTTTGAGTGGGAGTAGAGCAATGGCAGAAAATAGTAAGCTAAGAATGGAGAAGTTTAATGGCAGGAGGTCCAAGTCTAGGTATGGCAGAATACCCTGCTGAAAATGTGGAAAGAAAGAGCAGGAAAAGAAAGATTGTTGGTTGGTAGCAGATCAGCATGAAGGACATGAAGAAGAAGTAGATGTTGTGGATTATGTTGCACAGGATGCTCTAGTATGTTCTTTGGATAAAGTACAATCTTGGGTTTTATATTTTGGTGCCTCTTTTCATGCATCCCCAAATAGGGAATTTTTCCATGAGTATGTCTAGGGAGACTTTGGAGAAATTTTTTTAGGGGATGGTAAGCCTTGTCAGATGGTTGGCAAAGGGAAAGTGAAGCTGAAACTGCAGACAGATAACACATGGGTGTTGAAGGAGGTCATGCATGTCCCAGTTTTGGAGCGGAATTTGATTTTTGTAAGAAGTTTGGGTGATGAGGGTTGCACAGTAACTCTCACAACGGACTCTTGGAAGGTTACCAAGGGCGCACTTGTTGTAGTAAGAGGTAAGAAAGTAGGTATGCTTTATCTATCTACTTGTATTACTGATTCTCTTTCTGGGTTATCTACTTCAGCTGTAGATTTAAAGATGTGGCTTAATAGGCTTGGTCACATGAATAAGAAGGAGATGCATGTTCTTGAATCAAAGGGTATGCTTTCAGATTTGAAGAGCATAGATCAAGATTTCTGTATGCAAAAGAAGAAGGTGACGTTTCTTGAGGAATCTGATGTTAGTGACAAGAATAGAAAAGCCTTGGTTTTTAAGGAGAAGGTGATAGACAGAGTTTAACACAAGGGGCAGAAGAATTCTGAGTAGAGCAAGGGTTATTTGGACAAGGGTTTGATCCAAAAGGAGCTCGCAGGTAGAAGTCAGTTCTCACAAGCAAAACACAGAGACCGACATCGGCTAGAAAACTGGCGTCGACGTCCAGACAGGGACTGACATCGGCTAGGTGCAACCTGACGTTGATGACTCAGGATAGATAAACACCAGTGTCGGCCAAGGGGAACTGACGTCAATGATGAGGTAGTCGTAGGGAACTGACATCGGTCGGGTGCACACTGAGATGTGACCGGCATCGGTCACTGAGACGAATTCTGGGTGGACAGCAAGCTGTCAAGGAGTCTCAAGCACCCATATGGAGGACTTAAAGGGTATGTAAGCCTCAAATTTGTCATTTCTCTTCTTTACACTACTTTTTTCTCACTTATGGTAAAGAACCAGGAAGTTATTAAAGAAGCAGAACAGGTAGATCCAGGAAACAATGGGAGCTTGGCATGGATGAAGGATGTGATTCCTTGGAGGAGAACCAAATAGGAGTTTTGGGTGGAGTTGCCAGCGGGAAGTAAGCACTGAGAGACAAACGGATGTTCAGGATGAAGAAGAGTGAAAATGGATACGTGAGACAGAAGGCCAGGGTATATGGTCTTGTATAAGCTGCAGGGCAATGGAGGTTTGATCATTGTGTTTCTCTTTACCAGGTTGGATAATATTAGCTACATTATCCTATTACTGTATGATGTGCTTGTTGCAGGGCTACATATATAGGGTATTGTTGAACTAAAGGTAAAGCTAGTTCAGAGGTGTGTCATGAGGAATCTAGGAGCAGCAAGGTTCTTTGGCATGAGTGCGTTCTAGGGACATGGAAGGTCACAGGTTGACTTTGTTTCAGGATGATTGTGTGAGACCGGTTAACACGCTGATGGTTGGACAGTTCACATAACTGTGTCTTGATTCACATAATGAGGTTAAGTGCATGGTATGTACTAGACCTAAGTTTTCCCAAGTAGTGGGAGTTGTCACAAGTTTGGAGCCAATCTGGGAGAGAAGCATTGGAGGGCAGTTCAATGGATTCTTAGAGGGACCAGCATCAGGTGCACATGCTATACATGTTCAAGTTATTTTCTACATGGTTTGTAGATGTGGATGTGGCAGGTGATTTGGATGACGTGAGTTGCACCACAGGGTGTGTGGTGGTCGGTCTTCAAGTGCGATCTTGAAAAGGGATATAGAGACAAGGGAACAAATTAGACAAAGTACAAGTATAGGTACAGTTGCAGCTATTTATCTCCAAGTGGGAGATTGTTAGGTTGTGGAGCTAAAAGCTTCAACTATGTAGACGAAGAAAAGGAGGTTGCTAAAGTTTCAGAAGAACCGGCGTCGGTAGCATGACCGACGTTGGTCAAGATGAAGCAGAAGGCAACCAGCATCGACAGGAAGTTGGCCGACGTCGGTCAGCACTAGGCAAACAGGGACCAATGTCGGTCGCCTGTGTGTTCTAAAACTATTTGTTGCATGAATAGTTAGTTAAGTGAACTGAGTGTTTGCATGTAAAGGCTATTTCGAGTCTTGAGCTATGTGGATAATTATAATAAACTAAGATTCTAAGTTATTGTTTAAGTCTGGGATCTATTTATAGACCCATTGGCATGTATTGTAATTATGAGCTAGAAAGGAAGGCAAGGAAGATCCTTCCATTGTAAGATCATTGAGTTGCAAGTTGTTGCAAGCTCATAGGAGATCTACATGTGTAAGTATGGTCTGTTGAATTTTAGGTTGCAGGTTCATGGGAGATCAACTTGAAGTACTATAGAGTGTTTGGTGTATTGGCAGGGTTATTACTAACTGGTTGGAGAGGTGAACACCAATTCTGTGTGTGAGTTGTGTGTTGGGACCATTTTTGGTAGGAGAGTGTTTTGAAGAAGAATTACTATACACTTGAGGTGTGGGAAGCCTCTGTAAGGTGGAAGAGAGTGCCGTCTCTTTATTGTATTCTTTTTTGTACAAGTATTAATACAAGATTGTATATTGTCTCTCATATTCTGTGTTATTTGTGAATTCTAGTTACTTGTACTTCTAGTATATTTCTGCATGTTTAATTACTTATATTTGGTAATCATATTGTGCTCTATCTAAGGAGCAAGATCCTAACAAGTGGGATCAGAACAGGTGTGTTTGTTCTTGGATTTCCTGACACACTCCCACTAGTCTTACCCCATACTTAAAACCTATGTTATGTGCATCAACATCACTAAAGTATTACACCCAATTAACAACCTTGCGTCTATCACAATCCTCTATCATGGCCACAACCCTACCTTTAGCCAACAAGCCTAGTATCCTAATCACAGCATTAAAAGTGATATTCTACTTTTAAGGGACTTATGGTAAAATTAAACTATTTTACATGACACATCCTCGTTGGTGAATAGGTTGTAAAGGAATCTACTTGATGGGATAATAATCTCCCATTACACAATGCAGAGTATCCTTATTATATATAGTATGGCCAAATCATTAGTCATTAATTTCTCTATAATCTTAGGAAGTCAATCTTACTTCATCACTTTATTCCATCAAATGTAGGCCCACCTTTAAAACATAATTTAAAATATCCCTAAATACTCAAAGTTAATCTTGAAAATTCATCCAAAAGGAAGTAGTTATGAGGGTCCTACCTAATTCAAATCCCTATTTTAATGTTGTTTCTCTAATGAGAGTGGTGTAGAGGGATCTATCTTTGGCCTTTATTGACCTTTTAAGGGTTTGGATATGCTTATTTTGGTCAACCACTCATCCATGTGAAACCCCATCCTTAGAGTAATGGCCCATCTTTGCCTCCATGAATCATTAACTCATCAATCACTCTCCCATGTTTGGCATACTTGAGAGAAAGTAGGCCAGAACTATCCTCCACTTATGAATGACCTATAAAATGCATGCATGATCATGTAGGGTCAGGTTCTAGTGCACTCATTTACTCACTCAAGCTTCATAGAATCCTCATATGCCATACTTGGCCTCTAGTGGCCTCTTAAATGCACCTTTCATGCTAAAGGAGGTGGGGGTTGAGGCATAGATTTCCTTATCATTGACACTTATGCCTATGATATGATATTCATAGAGGATTTAGAAAACTTGAAACACCTCAATATCATTCCATGTTTGACTTATTGATGATCCCAAACCTATAACTTACCCTCATCCATGCTTGATGGATCCTAAGGCGTGAAGAACACCTAACCATCTACTTGAATGCTTGTTGTATGATCTTGAGAATGATCTAAGGCCTTGTATTCTTCTATTTAAACCTAAAACTATCATGTTCAAGAACCTCGTAGGCCTAAAAAATTAATGGAAACCTTGATCCTCTCTCTTAATACCTAGTAACTTTCATGTTTCTAACTATAAAACATGCTCAAGAGATCCCACATCATCATAAACTTGGAAACTCTACCTACATACCTATTAATTAATGTTTCAATGTCTACAATTCCATTTCATACCTATAATATTCAACCTACTACTTTTTAGACCTACAACACTCAATAAAACCCTGAATCTAATTTTACAAAATGCTTGAAACCTTGTTTTGACCTTACAAGATCATGGAAACTTTTGTATGCTCTTGAGGAGCTTGAGAGACTCTTGTTTCTTTCCCTATGAGAGTTTTATTTCTATAAACACTTATTCCCTAGCACTGTGATCATACAAACATACTTCATGAACCTATCAGACATTTTGAGGACTTATGGAAATCCTTTTCAATAAGTTTAAAAGTCTTGTGAGTGTTTCACAAACCCTTTATAGACCTACAAGACTTATATGCAAGATTTATGGACTTAGAAACCCTATTTTATTCATTTTCCTCAAGGGTTTTGGAAGGGTTTATCATTCACTTTTATACCTTCCCAAGCTTTAAAAACTATCAAAATGCACACACTTGAGTTTAGGGTTTTAAAGTGGTCTAAATTTTTCTTGTTTTATCAATGTGCCTTGAATCATCTTTCTTGATGAAAATATGATAATAAGGATCTAAATAAACTCTTAAATGTCCCTCCATACCTATTCTTTACCATGAAACATCATAATGGAGTTAGCACATCTTCCATTAATGCCTGTAACTAGAATTTTAGTTAGTTTGGACAACTGTGCACTTCATTCTCCTTCTTAAAAGATAATTATAGATTATAAATGGTGTAAGATCCTTTTTATCACCCATCCCATGTTCAATAAATGTTAATACCTTTAAAATTTTTAATTTTTTACTTCAAACCCTACAATTTTGTCTTTTAAAATTAGACTCTTCAATTTGTTTCACAGATAAGGTTCGTGATGAGGCCTGTAACTTATTCAGATGCACACATTGACATTCATGGAGTCTTACTTGATGCTTATAGTTTTGTACAAGGATTCAATGCCTTAAATATGAAAACTTTAGACCATTCTATATTAACCCTTATCTGTCTAAAACTAGGCCTATAACTCGTCATTTATGCTCAAACTTGACTTCTTGAACTCAAAACCTATGTTTGTGAATCTCCTTCATACTTGATGCATTCCATTAGTCAATTTTCACCTTGAATACTTGAACAATATTATTTTTAGAGGCATTTGGATGTTGTAACAAGTTATTGACATGAATATCATGATGAAACATGCATTTATGGATGAGATAGTGGTCTCATTAAATGCATGGGGTATGTTGAGTGGAGTCACAAGGAGTGAATATTGAACCAATTCAACATTTATGTATTGAACATGGTTATTTAGGAATAATTGAAGAACAAATAAGCTTTAATGACTCTATTTAGCTTTTGAATGCATTGACATCACCCTCAAGACATAGACAATAACCCTTAGACCTTTATACTTATGAAACATTGCATTGATAATGGATTATGTAAGATACTAACCAAATAATACCCATTTCCAAGTGTGTAGGTGTCCAAGAGACCAAGGGTGGCTAAGATAGCCGATAGTACCTACTCTACTTCATAGTTTGTCCTTAAGATCTACATGTACTAGATTAGTAATAAAGCCAAAATATAAATGATACAATATTATTCATAAAATAAATAGTTTTAACATAAGTCACCAAATATATATAAATGTTCATTTAGTACTATATAATGGAAACGGCTACAAAAATGCAACTTTGATATGTTTATCAGCTAATGAAAATGGATAAACAAAGGGGTTTTAAAAGGTCATTTAGGATTAATTGTTGATATCATCATAATTTAAGCAAAAAAAATTATTTATGATTGTAATCCAACTATTTGAATTTATGAGAGACTTCAATCTCTTTAAATGCAAACCTATTATGTTCTCATTCATGAGAAAGCATGGTAGAATAGTGAGAGACCATGTGAAAAAATAAATCTCATTGAAGAGAAATGTAAAACAATAAATTTTATTGTTAATTTTATTTGTCTCATAATGTTAATTATATCATCATGTTGTCAACTCTATTCAGTGTGACTTAGTTTTGATTTAATGATCCTGTGATCGAATTATGTTTGCATTTCTCAATACTACCAAGCTTCTCATGCCTACGGAAAAGTTCAAAAAAAGGAACTTGAATGTATCCATCTTATTACACGTAAGGTATTCTATATGATAAATAATAACATGGTTTAGTATCTCTCCCCTTGGAATCCCTTGATATACTAAGCACCACTAATAAAAACCAAGCTTTGACTAAAGCTTAGCATGTCAAATTTTCTTAAGATGGGAAATCCAAATCCAACTAAAGATTCTAGACTCCATTGTCAGTATAATTTTCTTAGATTCAAAGATAAGGGACTTATAATTTTACATAGAAGGTCAAGAGATTAATTTTAAATGGTGTTTCACAATTCCAATGCTAGTATTTCTACCATACCACTAGCTACTACAGCCCTAGTTTTTTGAGTCATAACTGCGAGCATAAATTACTCAATACACAAAATTAAAGGAATATATTCAAAAAATATAAACATGTATTTTATCTAAATAATGCTCCATGTATTTCAATCTCGAGAATAAGAAATATATTTCATGGTACAAATGCCTTTTTTTAAAAGGCAAAATGCTTTAATACTAATACTTTCATCAAGAAAAAGTTTATTCTTGGTGGAAATGAGAGAACACTTGATGTTATGATCATTTCAAAATAAATACACAATCTATAATATTAACATCCCATTTGAGAATTGTCTTGATTGACTTAAAGGCTTCCTAAGTACTCCAAGAAACAAAAAAAACCTTAATTTTGACAAGGGTCAAGGGTAGGGGTACCGAGAACGTATGAATCCTAATGTTTTTCCAATTGGGATTGCTATAAGGTGAATCTAAAAAAATTGGTATTGAAGCTCAAAATTTTCCAATCTTTGGGGACTTCAATGGAATGAACGTCCATTTAACATAGAGAAGAACATTCTTCTTGTGAACATCAATAATTCTCATGCCTCTTTTTTTCTTGTAGGAGACAATAAACTTCCTTAAAATATATATTAAATCCTAGAGTATTCTTGGAATTAGACCATATAAAGTCTCTCGGAAACATGGAAATATTATCATAGGATTATTTAAAATTCACCTAGTAAGCGAAGTGGTTAGCATGTGTTTCTAAGAGAGTCTTGGTGAAAATATAGAATTTCCTTGGTGATCCAAAAAGTAATTTTATTTTCCACTCTCTGTAAAACATATTTCCATATTTTAAAAGATGGATTTTTTTAAATTGAAAATGGATTCCCAATAATTTCAAACATATCCCCTTCGTTAATTTATTTCAACGAAAAAAAATTTAACTAATATGACATCTACAACATATTTTAGCTGTAACAATGCATTTTGGATTACTACAAACTCAATCCAAAGATTTTACAAAAGGTATTAATACATATCAGAGTTTCATAAAAGTAAACTTCATTATCAATGAGTGTGATAAATTAGTCTATAGATAAATGACCATTAATAGTCTAACCCTACCTATATGTGAGCACTCTACCTTGAATGGGACCTTACTTAGTTTTATGAGCTAGAAGATAATCAAAAGATTATACAACCAAAGAATAGATCACATGAGATAATAGAAAACCATGTATGATTGATTAGATAATTCCAAATCTCTTAGAACATCAACTATTAATGGTTAAGGTGATGAATTAAAAAAAAAAAATTTAACAACATAGAAAAAATATTCTCAAAAACCCAAAGATTTCAACCTCGAAAAAATAAAATCCCATTTGATGTACTCATAGGCTTTATCAAAAGGTAATTTTAAGAAACATAGTCCATTGGCAAGAGGCATGAGCCCATTCCATCCCTTCCCATGCAAAAAATATGTTATCAATTATGTAAATAATTTTAACGAAATATTTTTGCTCTAGTCTGATAATTACATAAAGGATGTGTCATAGGTTGAGCACAATAGCTTTAGAAATAATATCATAAGAGACATTTAAAAAATTGATGGATCTCAGATTGGTAATGAACTAAGGATCCTCAAATTTAGGAATAAATTTTGTTTCCCTATATATGTTGCCTTGAGATCTTAATTCTAAACTTGAAGCAATTTTCATTTTCATAGTCATCATTCCAAATACATGGAATATGTGATAATTTATCTCTAATATATTATGACTTGTAAAAAATAGTTATTGTATCCTTCTACCATATAACCCTCTAGATGTGTTAACTACTTCAAAAAACCCTTTAAGGTATTATTGTACCTCTCTGACCAAAACATCCACCATGTGTTAACTACACCTAACATTTGAAGATCATCAACCAAAAGCACTAATAGATAGATTTGAGAGTCCATGAAGAAGGTAAGTAGTTCCTTTTCCAATTTACAGACTATATCTCCAATATTTTCTTCAACTCAATCCTTACTCCATAAATATATTTTGAAGATATCTAACTATTTCACAAACAATTTAGTCATAGTAGTTACTCCAATGTTTCTAATGTAATTAGTTGAGTGTTTTAATTGAAAATAAATATCATGTTACCTCAAAAAAAAAAAAAAAATGTACAATTCCTTTAGTAGCTTAGCTGAAAGATTAAAAGGTCAAAGAAATGGAAGTCAAAGATTGTAATGCCCTTTATGGCCAAAGTAAATATATGTTGCATAATTAAAATAAAGTTAAATATGATTTTTTTAAAGTACATCTCTAATTTGAGGTAAAATAAATGTGAATTACCTTCAAAATGTTATGTCAATCATGTGTTATGAGTCTTAAGATGTGTCCATTAGAGTTGAATTCACACTTCATGCATATTAGGTAGTTATTTTGTGTGTGAATTTATCTCATTGTTTGATTCACCAAATTGACTTGATCTCTAGTTAATATACATGGAGCATCTTCTTCTCTTTTATGAATTTTCTTTGTCCCATGGACTTTTAGATCTACTCTAAAAGTTGGAGTGCCCTTTTTTTTCTTCTATAGGTGTGATTCCATATAGAAAATATTGTACTCTTAAATATATGCATTGCATCCACAATGTTCCCAACATGGGATATTATAGAATATAGATGACTTCTTCATTCATTCTAGCATTTCAACCTTTTCATTATTTTTTGGCATTTATAACCACTATCTACACCAACATTTAGAAAAAAAAATATTTGATTTTATGTATGCTTATGTGAAGGCTTTTTATCTATCCCCAAGTGACATAATCTTTGGAGGTTATCTAGTATAAGGTTTCTCATTTAAATTATATTTATGTTTAACATAGTGTTCATGCTCCATTAGCAAAAACCTTTGATGGCCTTCATATATAATTTTTTTGAGATCTTTGGATGACCTTCCACATAGTTGATCACCATAACTTGGAAATACATACTTTCCTTTTGTTGAAAGATCTGCATATAAAAAAATTATAACTTTAGTATATAATGTGAATAAACCCAAATATATATGATATTTATTATTTCAAGTTTTACAACATGATAAATATCTAAATAAGAACCCATCCCAAGAAAATAGTGAATAGTCTAGCATGAGATACCATAACATGTGAACTCCCTTTGATCAATGTGTTTTGGAACCATATGCATTGTAATGCCAACCCATAATTTCGTAACTCATAAATTATAGGTTCAAGGTTAACATCCATATTTTTTACTTGTTACTTACTAGGCACTAATAAATGACAACATTAAATTCTCTTTATGAATCATCAACCATGGAGGAATAATATAATTTACCAACACTACTCGCCAAATGGAGTAGTTAGTTGACATCCTACAAAAATGTGTTAACACCATGTATATCCAAACCAAACTATACACTATGTGAATTGCGTCTGAAATTTCAAGCCACAAATAGTTAATGTGATTCATTACATTTGAATATGAAGAACACTCCAAACTTCACCACTACTTATATTATTATAATGCCATCACATTAACTCTCCAATTGACTTGCAATGAAAAAGATACACGAGTTTAAGAATTATTTGAAAATTTATAAATATCGTATTTGGAATGGTAGCACCTCTAACTCTTTGTTGATATCTTGGTGCCCTACATTTTGGATAACTCACATCTTGCACAGATTCCTTTCTAAATTAAAAAAATGTGACCATTTTTACATCAATCATAATTAGTACAGAGAACCACAAATTTTGATTATATTCATTGTCCCTCTTGATATGGGGAACTGTATTCTTTCCAAGAAACAAACAAGGTTTTAGTAGGTTGCAATTAAAAAAATAAATATAAATATAACATAGTATAAGACAAATAGAATATATATCAAACTTAATATACAGTTAGAAAATTGTTATTTAACATCAATAAATCATTGAAGCTAACGTTTGACCAATTAAACCTTTATTTTAAGTCCATCAATTATAATATAGCACCCAACATGATGTTCTAGACTATCTCAGTATAAACAAAGGATTTTGAGAAAGTTTATAAAACTTTTTCTCTTGCTCAATTTCCTCATGATTATTGTCCATACTACATTGATCTTCATGATAAACATCACCAACTTGATCATCCACATCATCGTCATAATGATCATGATCATTTTAAAATAAATGGTATACTATACTTTGAAGTTTGATGTCCTTTTGTACTACTACAACATCTAGTATAAATTCCATGAAAAGGTATTTTTATTTTATCCCTCCAAAAAATCTTTTAAATAATTTTTTTAATAAGAGTTTTATTGCTCCTAGTTATCTTATTAGATTACATTTCATCTTCAAGGTGGGACTTAAGGATGGTGTACTTTTCCTTTTTCATTAGTTAAAGATGGAGTTGAACATAAGAGTAATCATATGAATATGAAGTATCGAATATCTATATATTAAATTAATATTATTATATTTTCCATATGCATCAACCTTATAATGGTTTTATTTGAAAACAACATTTTTTTTAAATTTGCCTCAAAGAAACTATTATCTAGTGGAAGAGGTGCTCTATTATTGCATCCTTCTTCTCTTTTGCTTCCTCTATTTTGATTCCTTCCTGGTAGATGAAGTTGTGATGACTCTTTCTATATAAAAAGTAGTTTTTTTTAATATTCTCGCAACCATTAAATTTTTGAAATACTCTTAACATAAAATTGAAATATTCTATGTAATATTAAGATTATATACAAGCTCATATCCTAGATGTATGCTTGCTAATGAAGAGATTTATTATTGTAATTAAACATCAATATAGAAGATATTTATATAGAGAATGATGATGTATAGGCTTGATGATGATATTTATTATCTTAGAAAAGGTAAAAGATCATTTGTTTAAAAAAAAAATAGTTTAAAAATAAAATATATCTTTATTTAACTATCCAAATATGTAAAGTTTTGAAAAAAAAATGTTCTTAAGTTACATGACAAAAACAAATTCTTAACCTAATACATTTTCTTGTGAATTTTAGGATTTATTTTCAACCAAAATTTCAAACTTTTGTAGTGAGGTTATACTGAGTTCGTACCCTATTTTTATATCATGTAAATAAGGAAATTGTGTTTTGATCACTTACTTTTTTTTTAGGTATAAAAATGACAATAACATTAACATCACATTTGTGCGACATTAACATAACACCAAAAAAACTAAAATGAAATTTTGAAAAAAAAAATGATACAAAATTGACCCAATTTGTAGTGAAAATTATATTTCATGCAATAATAACTTCAGGGAAATTGAACTTAAAATTTATTTATTGATACAACTAGTAGGATAGAAACTTGAGACTATTTTCAAATAAGTCTCTTATGATAATTGATATGAAGGGGGATCAATTCACATGTAGGATGAGTTGTTATATAAAAGTATAAAGAAAGAAAATGGATAACAATCTGCTATCTTGAACAAGGTATTTTTGCTAATTGGTTCTCACAATTGGCAACTAGCATGGAAAATATACCTCTTTGAAATCTACTAATCAAAAACTTTTATTCAAATTGGTATCTCCTAGCCTTTCCATTTGCAAAACTAAACACATATATTAGTGCCTCTAAAAGCGTACGAGTGAAATCATAAAAAATTATCATGAAGTTTTAAAACTTTTATTTTCCCAAAAATTAGAAGTAATCATAAATAATCTTGCAAAAGCGTTGATGATGAAGCAAGATCTTATTCTAACTCATGGTAAGTTCCAATTTGTCCTCCTAAAAATGAACTCAAAAGTGATTATCAAGAAAATAAATAAGACTTATAATTAACAAATAAATTGTCCTCCAGATATGACAACTCTCAACTCTTCACCATTTTGAAAAAATAATATTTATATATTATAAAAAAGAATACAACTCCATTGTTGATATCATGGACAATTTGGTAGTAAATAAAAAGTGAGTTGAAATCACAATGTTGAAGATGGAAATTTGTGAGACTCAATTGAAAAGTACTTTTTAAAAAATCATTTATTATAGAGAATAATGAAGAATATGATATTTTTAAACAAATGTATGAAAAATATGAAGTGTAGAGGTTAGCATGGCCTCAACTTTATTTTTTGACATATTTTATATTAAATAATAGTTTCTTTAAGTTGGTTATTATTAGTTAGATTAATAATTTGTTGTTATCTTAATAGAATGGATTTGTTTATTTTTATTCTTTTTTCTCTTTTTCTTTTTTTGGGTAATTGAGAGAAATCGAGAGTTTAACTCAGTGACTAAAAGTTGTCTACTGTAATATAAAGTGAGGCAACCTTAGGTAGTGAGAAATGGGTCTTCACTATACACTGCGGGTCAATTGACAGTCGAACATACTATCAAAATTACTTCTATAAATTACCAAAATCATGTAAACTAAACCCCAAAACTTAATTTTCTCATTTTTTAACTTTTTGTCAAACTACATTTCTTTTGATTTAGAATAATTATAAATTTCTATTTCAATTATTCTATGTTCTAACTCAACCCTTATGATAATTTTATATATTTTTTATTTTATTGTATTAATTTAAAATATATATTTATATTAAACACTTATAAGCAAGGATCTTTGTTGACTTCATGTAACATATAAATATATGTTAATGTTTAATTTTTCTTTTAGCCATAAATATATGTTAATGTTTAATTTTTCTTTTAGCCACTAATTTTTGTTAAAGGTGGGGAAGAGTTATAGTTTAATTATAAAAAGGGGTGATATTTTTAATCTTAAATCAAATCTCTAAATGTCATCCCATAATACAGGACTGTTTTTTTTTTTTTTATTGAAAGATATAAATAATATATAATTACTCTGTGAGTATATATATATAATATATTTTGAAAAGATTGGATGATATTTATTTTGAGATATTTATTTTATATTTTTTTTGAGATATTTATTTTGGATTTATCATATTTCTTTACAATTTTTTTAATGATTGGTGATAATGGTTCCAATCTAATTCTATTGAAAGGTGTGTTTATTTCACAGTCATTTATTAAAAAATATTTTTTTCTTAAAATCAATAAAAAAATAATAATATCTTAATTATATGATAGAATTTGAAATTAGAAAAAAAAAATTATTAATAAAACAATTATAAAAAAATAATGAAATTATTAATATTTGTTCCAGCATGAAGGCCGGCATGGAAGTTCAGATTTGGGAGGGAAATTATAAAAATTCAAACGGGGAACCTTAGCATCAAAGTCAAAAAGAGATATTGAGCGAACAAAGAATAAAACGTCACTGAAAAGATCTAAAGTCAAATATTTATCTGCATTCGATGACACAACGCGCTTTTGTAAACAGTTGAAAGTGTGTTTGATGGACGCTTTGAAAGCTGCCAGCATTCGGAAAGGGAAGAATTCGGAAAGAGCGCGGAAATGTGTAAAATATATAAAAAGTATCTATATCAGTCGGAGGGAGGGCCACAACTCAAATGGGAGAGGCGGGAATTTTGTTTAGAACAGCTTTCCAAATTCTGTTTGTCATCGTCGTATGCTCCAAAATTGTCGTCAATTCAACACGTAACCTGATAACTTACAGAAAACTCATCCATCGTCATGTTAACATGATAACTTACAGAAAACTCATCCATCGTCTGTTTTATGTTTTTCGTTTTTTATCAAAACCATCCAGGTGGAGGCGGAGGCAGAGGCATGAGGGTTGTTGAGGTGGTTTCTAAAACATTTGAAAATAAAATATTATTAAAATATCAATATAAGAGAATATAGAATTTAAAAATATCACAATGTTAAGTTGTATAGTAATTGTGGCAATAATATTAAATTGAAGTGGCCGTTGCTGTGACTTCATAAAGTTACCAATGAAAAATAAAGCTCAATCAGATTTTCCAGATTTCAATTGAGTCTTTCTTGGATAGTATCATCTCTCAATAAAACATGTTGCATAGAATGAGTAGCATCTTCAAAGCTTGGAATCGAGTCTAACCAATTTCATAATTGCATCGCAATAGTACACCTCATGAAAACATGTTCGAATGAATCTTGCTCTCCACAGATAGGGCACTGGGGATCTACCAATCTCAGATATTGCAATCTTTGCCCAATAGGGAAACCCTGATGTAAAAGAGACCAAGTAAAAAAAATAACTTTGAGTTGGGCCATATGATTCGAAAGTGTATAGAAACGTTGCCCCAAACTGCTACTGAATCATTAGTCCCCCAACGCTGATTAAGTTTATCTAATGGCAGAGCATTTGGCTTGATCCAATCAATAGCTCTGCTAAGCGAAAACTTAGACAACTCATCTTGGTTTGGCCAACACCAAAAGTGCCACCATTTATAACTAGAATGAGAACCATTAATGAAATTAATAGTATCAATAAGTTTGTCTCTTGCAATATCATAAGTTCTTTGATCTTTAGCTGAAATTTTAGATTTTATGCGGAAAGTAGGCCAGTCGAGCAGCATGCCATTAGCTTGGTTGAAAAAAAACCCCCACATGTAATATTCCCTTGTGAAAGAATTCAATGCTTTTGCAATTCTTGTTCCATGCTAATGACCCTTCAGAATTGAACAATAGCGGAGACCACTAAATGGAATGAAGAAAGAGTTGTGAAAGATCACATCTTGGCATATCCCACGTAAGAAAGGATTTTATTATGTTCCATCCTGTCCAAATTTGTTGAACATAACATAACCTTGGATTTTGACTATGGCATGAGTTACTAACCAACTCATCTAGTGAGTATAAATGGTCTTCAATCAATTTGTCACAACCATTGTTGTCAATGTTGGAAGTAGTTAGCCTGACATATTGCACTTTTTCACTTCAAATGAAGATGGATGTAGTAGCACCGATATTTTGGTGTCACTGAAATTTTCTCCCTGAATTTTTGCATCAGGAGAACACCCGTCACATTAGCTTATGTGGGTTATGCTTGATATTGATGGACATTCTTTAGGGCTTCTCAATGTTTATGCCCCTAATGATGGCCCTGATAGAACGACATAATGGAGATGGCTCATCGATAATTAATCTTTTTACACCTCATTAATTTGTGGTGACTTTAATATGATTAAGTACCCTAAGGACAAATTTGGTGTCATTCATATGTGGTGGTGTGTAGGGGAACATGAAGCTTGATATTATTTTACAAATCATTGGGCTTGGTGGACCCTCTCTTTTGGCAATGTTCATTAATTAGCAAACCATGGTTTACTCAATCCAGATTTCATTCTAGAATCAATCAAGGTCTCAAATGGTTAGATTGTGTAATGATTTACTAGTAACTCATGTTCTCCTTTTACACTCTCTATAGGAACAATGTCACAATTCAACCAAAATGTGTCCTTTTTGACCATAGTCCCATCACTTGTGGACTAGATTGGGGAGGTGGCCTTCAAAATGTCCCCCTTAATCATTTTTTTCTAAATGCATCACTTCTCAGCCATGAGGGCACTATTTGACTCATCACCAAGGAGTGGAACTTGGCTCCATGTCCACCCTATGCTTCTAGTTGGTTGTAGAATAATGTTCCCCTGCCACCTGAACAACCCATCTCTTTGTGGCCTTCTCCCAACCTCCTTTGGTGCACTTGCCCACTATTTGGTAGTGGCATGGATCGCATTGTCGTTGTTTGATGATAATTGAAGTATTGGAATTATTCATTTTTGGAAAGATTAGCAACCACCACCTAGTCACCTTGCCTCTTATCCTCCACCCACTTAGTCTTTCTTTTTGTTTTAAGCCTATTAAAAACTATTAAACAAAATTATGCCTCTTAAAAATATTTATTGATTCATTGATTAGCGCAGTGGTAACTATAATTTTTCTAAGTCACTGGGTTGGGTGAGGTCACAAGTTCGATCCCCCAAAACCCCTTTTCAACTTTGTAAAGGGCACTTTTTCGATGAATTCACAAAGACTAGTGGGTGGGGCCTAGTATGATAGATGGTTAGACCCATCTCCCCCCTCCCCTAGAAAACTTTATTTTTATTTAATTAGTGTCTTTGCCACATCAACAATCCCTTTGAGTGCTTTTGGCCTTTGTGCTCACTATTTTTCATTCTACTTGACCCCCTTTCATTAAGTGTTTTTACATAAACACATGTGTTCTTTTGTTCATAGTTTGAGCATCAATTGGAGTTAAGAGCTAATTATTTTTTAGTTGTGAATCTTATTTTGACCTCTTCTACAATGTATATTCATTTTTTATAATCTACTTGAAAATATGACATTTTAGTATTCCATAAGCCTTCTTTGTAGTAGAACAATGTCAAAATAAAATTACATTTTATTTACACTTAAGACACATTTTGAGGTGCCTTTTTTTAGAATCTATTTTTTGCCTAAAATCCATATTTCTAATTAAAATTGAGTAATTGTAAAAAACAGAATTTTTTTTTTGTTTCTTATTTTTAACTCAAAATTGTTAAACGCTGATTTTGTTTATAAACTACATTATTTTATGAAGGGGGTAATTATTTTGGCATTGCACTCCTTATAATGTTCCCAAAAATAAATTGAGGGGTAAACACTTTCTTATGGAACTCAAGGTTTGTGTCTTTTTCCTTTTAGGAAACCTTAGCGGTGCACATATGGTTCACATTGTATCCTTTTGTTTAGACATTTTATATTTTGACACACTTATGGTTTGTGTCAAGTCTTCTTATCACCTTATCTTATTCTATGGAGACTAATTCAAGGCCCCTTCATAGAGCCTTGTCCATATTTTCTTTGTAATGGCTTCATGCCTTGATGTAGCCACACTAATGCAATCAAATAATAACTTGCAAGTTAAGAGTGATATTATTTTCTCTAAAGTTTCCTTCTTTATCAATATATAGTTAATTTTTGGGGGAAAAAAAGCCATAAAATCACAAAACATGGTACTCCTCCTAAAACTTGTAGAACACAAATCTCTAATTTACACTTTACAAGTTAGTATTACATGCTTGTAGTAGCACTCTGATTATGTGGATCCCACATATACTACATTTGGTCCACATTCAATACTTACTTCCAACTTATGCATGCATCCCTTGGATGCTCTTCTAGATTTTGATTTGTCACACCATGAGTAATATTGTGATCTCACTATACCTATAGTTGTCTTTATCATAACTCACGCTTATGTTAATCACAATGTTGGTGTGCTTGCCTCCTTTGAGAAGCACAATATTGGTTTTGGTTCCCATATTATCCCAACCATGGTTTATGTTGGTGTGTGTCATGTCCATGCCTATTGTGAAGTCCACGTTAGGTAGTGATCCTACCAAGGTGTGATGTATTATGTGCACAACATCACTCCTAAATATATTTAAGTGATTATTATCCTCACATGTGTGAGAATGGTGAGATGTAACTTGGGGAATGATCTTATCCCACATTGTCACTTAACCAATAACAATATCTCACTCACATATTACTTTTCCTATATAAGGACCCCTTGTGTCCTTGTGTATGGTTAGATTGGATCTTAGACTCATCTTCAAAGTTGGTATGGATGTAGTCTATTAAAGAGTTTTGTTCTATTGCAACCATTTTTGGTTGCACACATGTATATTGTATATTACATTAGTGTAATACATTATGTCTTTTGTTGTTGAATCTCTTTCTAAGATATGAGAAATATTGTGTGGATGGATGTTCATTTATGAATTTTCCTTATTCCTTCTAATTAATATCTTTATATGTTATTAGAGATAAATTTGCAATATGCATCTTATAATTGTCCCAAATTTGTCATTTTATTCATATTTATTTGAATAATTTGTTGATGATCTAAATGGAAAGAGCTTTTTTGAAGACGTTTTTACCTTTTTTAATCTTTGAGTGTCTTTGGTGGATCTCAAATTCCCTTTGGAAGAATTTTGAGTTTTATATTTCTACATCTTCATCAATCCCATCTTTCCCATAGTACTTCCTAATCCCATAAGCAATTTTTGAGCCAATCCAAGTTGTGGGTTTACAAAATTACCCAATGGGTGTTTTTTGTTTGTGAAGACCTCGTTATTTTAGGGGTTTTTCAATTTTTTCAAAAATATAGGAACTTTGGGATCTATTACTTTTCCTAAATTCTACTCAAAAAATAAAAATTATCAAAAAATAGAGTTTTTGGAACTTCAAATGATTTTTGACAAATTTTTGAAAGTTCATATTTACAAGACAAACAAGGAGTTGTAGAGAAGACAATGAATATTTTGTACTTTTTTGAAAAAACATGGATCAAGGTTGATATCATTAGATTCCTCTCTTTGATATCTATTAGAAGTCTTGGTTTGTATAAAACATAGCACCAAGGCATTTGTGGTGAACATTTGAAGGTTGTAAACACATTGGAGGGTTTGATTTGGGAGGGATCATATGCCCCTTACACTATTTTGACTGAGCTCTAACTAGATTAGCCAATTTTGATTGAATTGGATGCTCCATTTTGAGGTTGGGGAAACTTGGATGAATCAATATTATGATAAATAATTGGAAAGGTTCTTTAATAGTTGTTTGAGGTGTTTCAAATTGAGTCATAAGAAAGTCTTGCCTTTTTTCTTAGTCTAAGGCTTCTTCTAAAGTTTTAGGGGAAAAGATTCGAACTTTGTATTGAAGGGGAGGTTTAAGGGAAGTGAAAAATAGTTTTAAAAGAGTGTCATCATTCATGTTATGATCCACTTTATGAGCAAGAGACTTCCATCATTTGATGAAAGTGTGAGCATATTCATTAGGAAGTTTCTTTGCATTGATGAAATGGCTAAGGTATTTTTCAGGAAGGTCATCATGTTGAAATTCTTCACTAGAGTATTGACTAAATCCTCTAGTTTTGAGATGGAATGTCTACAAATTTGGTTGTACCATTCAAGTGCATCACCAACAAAGGTTTTGGATCAGAGCTTGGTGGTAGCAAAGGTATTAGTTTGGACCCATTCCTTATAGATATTACCAAAAGACTTAAGAAATATAGTAGGGTCCTTAGTCCCATTATATGTGATAGTTGGAGAAATGGTTCAAATATCTATGGATACAATGAATGGGGCTAAAGGTTCATTTTGAAGATGTTGAAGCATTTTATTATTTATTGGAGGTTGAGGGATGATATCCCATTGGCATCTCTAAGAGGAGGAGGGATAAAATTTGGATTTGGTTGAGATATGATGACTTGAGGTGGTTGACTAGTCATGTTTAATAAATATTGTTGCATGTTCATCATTTGAGATTGATTAGTTATTTACATGATGTTCATTTTTTGTATGACTTGTGAAATAAGTTGAGTTGTATCAATAGGTATATTGGTGTTTTAGGAGGGGTATTAGTGTTAATAGGAGAAGGATTATTAGTGTTGGTGGGAGGAGGATTATTTGTAGGTAGAGGATTCCCAACATTAGTGTTAGTTGTCTTAAGTGTGGTAGAATTAGAAGGAAGCTTGTAAAAGCTACCATTATTGTGAGGAGTGTAGATAGTATTATCATCAAGGTTTTTGAATATTTGAGAATCAGTGAGATTATCAATTTGAGTGGTTTCAACCATGTTATTTTGGGAATTGATAAAGCTTGGTGATCTTGTTATGGGTGTAACAAGAGGATTGTGAACATTGGTTTTACAGGTATGAATTTTGATAGGAGGATTCCCAACATTGGTATTGGGAAGAGGATTAAGATGAAGGACCTCAGCTACATTTCATTGTGTAGTGATTGGTTTTGGTTTAATAGAATATGAAGGAAGAAATTGGATAGTTTTATCTGAAGTAATGAAATAAGTGATATTATTATCCAAATCCTTAATTATGCAATGTTCTTGACTAAAATAAGGTTGAATAGATGTCATCATGATAAGATAAGACTAGATAACCACACATAGAAATAGGAAGAGGTAGGAAAATGTACACGGTTAATCCAACATAGGAAATAGGGCATGTAAATTGTACAGGGTTGATTGGGTCAACCTATTATAGCAAACAGAGGTTGTCAAAAGAGTAAACAGGGTCTGCAAACTATACAAGGTCGACTAGGTCAATCCAGTATAGTGCAAGGAGGTTGGAAAAAGGTACAAGGTTAATTAGGTTAACCTAGTACAACAAACAAAAAATATGAGAAGGTTGATAAAAAGTTATAAACTAAAAAAAGATATTTTTTGTATGTAACCTAGGAAAGTAAGAACTTAAGGGAAATAAATAGTTAATTAGATCAATGCTATCTAATCTAATTGAAGCACACAATACAAAACCTTGCACGAACACTATCTAATGCAAGTTTTTGCACACACAATTGAGTAAAGAGCAAGAAATCAACTTGAAAAGTAAAGAGCTAACTAATTGGTCAACCTAATAATTTGATTATATTATTAAGAATATGAATTTAAACGTGATGGGAAGTTGGATATAAGCAAGGAACTAGATATCAATCTAAGGATGGTTTTAGGTAGTTTGAGCTGAAAGGGACTGTAGTGGTAATGATACAAGCTTGGTATTGGGGCCTACCCCCTCACTTCACACATCATAATGATAACAGTGTTAGGTGCTTAGCTAGAATATACCATTGACCATGATTTATATTTGACTAGAGTATCAAGTTAGCTTCCCCCTTGGTGATGAAATCTAAGTAAGTTGTTCTTGGGTAGACAAATGTTAAAGTGATTGTTTAAATTATGTGATTTGGTTGTTTGTGCATAAAATAAAGATAGTGAAATTAAATGGTTAATTTTAAAAACCCTAATTAGACTATGTGAACTATTCTAAGCATGTAAGCAATAAGAAAAGAAAGGTGTGAACTAATTACTATCATATAGAGATTAATTCCAAATTGAAACAAGGTATAGTGTTGATATATTAAAAAATGTATGCACAAAATACAAAATAGGATCGACAAGGTCAAGCATGTACTGTGGAAGTAAAAATTGAAAATGAACAGGGTTAGCAAAGTCAACCTATTTATCTAGATAACACATAGAACACAGAACTAAGTTGGTAGGGTTGATCTAGTTGATTGTGTAAGGGCAGTTTTGAAGACTACAAACTATAAAAGGAAATAATATAAATAAAGACACAATAAATATAAAATAACCTTCATGGATTTTAGATGAAAATAATGAAGATTTCTATTTAATAACCTTCATATATACTTACAAATTCTACTAATTGGGTCGACTGGGTTGATTAATCTTTACAAAAACTTATTGTTGAGTGCTTGAAATGTATAGGGTTAACTATGTTGACCTAGTATGTTGAACTGGATGTCTAAAAATATACAAGGTCGACTGGGTTGACCTAGTTATTTGGACTAGATGTTTGGAAGTCTAAAAAACTATACTAGGTTGACATGATCGATCCAATAACCTATATCTGAAAACCTGCGCATAGAAGTTAGATACTAGGTCGAAAGATTCAATCTAATATGGCAAATATATGACAAAAATAATGATCAAATAATTAAATAAAATGAAATAATATGAACAAATCTTGCAATGGTTAGTTCACATCAGGTTCACTAGAATGTATGCAATCATAAATGCATCATATCTATAAATTCATCACAGCTCAGATAAGATAGAACATACCTATTCTTCTAATTGGGAATACATTTTTTAAGTGGTAACATGACCAATATGGGAAATTGATAGACCTGATTATGGGATCACTTTTAAAAATACACCATGTGAGGTAGGGTTACAAATCCTACAGTCTAACATAATCACACAACAACCCTTAAAGAGTCATAAGGTTTAATATTCACTCTATTCTAATAACAATAAAGTAAATCTAATCTAGTACACACCAAAGCTAATGGTGTTAGTGTTTAGTGCTCAATTGATTACTTTTGTATAGGCAACTAAACACGAAATTGAAACCAGAAGTAATAAGTAACTAGAAATCAGAAACAACAAAGAATAGGAGATACAAGAAACAACCAATATGTATTAAACTCTTCTAGAAGGAAATACAATGAATAAATCTCTCTTCTCACACCTCTCAGATGTATAGTAATTCTCCCTCAAGAGTTCTCTCTCTCTCTATCAATTACAATCAACTCAATTACTGAGTTGTTCCCCCTTTACATGCTATGAGGATCTAACCCTATTATATAGTATACTACAACACTAGGGTTTCATGAGCCATGCATTCACCACCCTTAGATCCACCTCTAAATCAAAGGCTCAAATCTGTTTGGCTAAAAATAGTTCAGCTAAAAATAGCTCGACTAAAATTAGAAAATCTAGAAATGCATAGATGACCGATGTCGGTCGGTGTCGGTCTGAAAATGATCGATGTCGATCGATCCCTAACCGATGTCGATTGACCCCTAACCGATCTCAGTTGATTCTAATTGATTTCGGTTACTGTGTAACCCAGCAACCTCCAGATTAGCTCATTGGTGAAGCTTTTAGCTCCACAACTCAACAATCTCCCACTTAGACATAAATAGCTACACCTGTACAACAACATCCTCTAAACATCTCTGGCTTGTTTCTCCCTCTTCAAGTTCAATATTGAAGACCAACAAAAGTTGAATGAAGATTCAACTTCTCCTTTGTTACCAACTTTGTTAACATATCAATAGGGTTCTTATCTATATGGATCTTTTCTAGCTTCAACTGTCCATCCTCCAATACCTGTCTAATGAAGTGGTACCTAAGTTGTATATGTTTGGTTCTTGAATGAAAGGCTGAATTCTTTGCCAAATGAATTGCACTTTGACTATCACTGTATAATCTACAACTCTCTTGCTCCTTTCCCAACTCTTCCATGAACCGAGTCATCCAAATCATTTCCTTGCTAGCCTCTGTGACTGCAATGTATTCTACCTCTGTAGTAGACAAGGCAACAACGTTCTGCAACTTTGAAATCTAGCTAACCATCATTCCACCAATAGTGAACACATATCATGTGCTGCTTCTCCTACCATCCAAGTCACCTGCCATATCTGAATCTACATACCCATGTAGAGAAGTGTTTGACCCTCCATAACATAAATGCCTACTACTAGTCCCTCTCAGATATCTGAGAATCCACTGAACTGCTTTCCAGTGTTCCTTTCCTGGATTGGCCATAAACTTGCTGACAACTCCCACTGCTTGGGCAATATCTGGTCTAGTACATACCATTGCATACATCAAGCTCCCAACTGCTGAAGCATATGGAACTCTACTCATGTACTCAACCTCATCATGTGATTTAGGACACTATTCTTTGCTCAACTTGAAGTGTCTAGCCATAGGTGTGCTTACTAGTTTTGCATCCTACATATTGAACCTCTCCAACACCTTATTCACATAATCCTCTTGAGACAAAATCAAACTATGATTTTTCCTATCTTTCTTAATACTCATGCCAAGGATTTTCTTTGCTACTCCTAAATCCTTCATGGCAAATGTGTGAGCTAATTTTACCTTAAGCTCAGTAATTTCCTGCATGTGTGAGCCTGCAACAAGCATATCATCTACATATAGTAACAGGATAATATAACTACCATTATCCAATCTGTTAAAATAAACACAATGGTCAGATTGACATTTACTAAAGCCATGCTCTGTCATAAACCTGTCAAACCTCAAATACCATTGTCTTAGAGCTTGCTTAAGACTATATAAGCTTTTCTTCAACCTGCACATAAGTTTCTCCTTACCTTTGACCTCAAAACCTTCTGGTTGATCCATATATATCTCTTCATCCAAGTCTCCATGAAGAAATGTTGTCTTAACATCAAGCTGCTCAAGATGCAAATCCTCAATAGCAACTAAAGACAATACAGTCCGAATAGAAGTCATCTTTACTACAGGAGAAAAATTTCACCAAAATCTATTTACCTAGTTTCTGTGCAAATCCCTTTACTACCAACCTGGCCTTATCTCTCATTTTTCCATTCTCTCCTTCCTTTAACCTGTATACCCATTTGTTTTTCAGTGCTTTCTTTCCGGCTGGCAACTCAACCAAATCCCACATATGGTTCTCTTCCAAGGAATCAGTTTCCTCATTCATGCCATGCTCCCATTATTTCCTGGATTCTACCTGCATTGCCTCATCAAAACTTTCTGGTTCTCTACCATCAGTGAGCAATAAGTAGTATAAAGAAGGGGAATAATGAATTGGAGGTTTACTTACCCTTTCAGACCTCCTCATGGGTGTTTGAGACCATTTACAGCTTGCTGTCTGCCCAAATTTTCTTCTGACAGTGACTGATCCTGGTCATCTCTGATCGATGTTGGTCTGCACCCGACTGATGTCGATTCCACCTGACCGATGTTGGTCTCCACCTGACCGATGTCAGTTTTCACCTGATCGACATTGGTTTTTATGTTTTTTTGTGAGTGATGATTTCTACTCGCAAGCTCATTTTGGATCATAACCTCTTCCAAATCAAGATTACCCTGCTCAAAATTATTCAACCTCTTGAGTTGATCACTGTACGTCACCTTCTCATTGAAAACTACATCAAGGTTTCTAATAATTTTGTTAGTTTCTAAATTTCACAACCGGAATCTGAAATCTCTAAAACCATAACCAATGAAAGTGCACCGCATAGATTTAGCATCCAGCTTCTTTTTATTTTCTTTATCAATGTGCACAAAATCTTTAGAACCAAAAACTCTGAGAAATGAAAGATCTACCTTTTTACCTGTCCAAGCCTCTTCTAGAATTCCACCATCCAATGTAGTAGAAGGTCCTCTATTAATCAGGTAAACTGTAGTATCTACAGCTTCTACCCAAAACTGTAAAGGTAAACCAACATGCAACCTCATACTCTGTGCAAGCTCTATTATTGTTCTATTCATCCTTTCAGCAAATCCATTTTGCTGAGGTGTCCTTGGAACCATCCTTTCCCTATGTATTCCACTCATAGAACAGTAATTGTTGAATTTATTGTTGCAGTACTCACCACCATTGTCAGATCTAAGGCACTTCAATCTCAAACCTATTTCATTCTCAACTAAAACTTTCCATTTCTTAAATGTGTCAAAAACATCAGATTTCCTCTTTATGCAATAAACCCATACCTTTTTTGTAGCATCATCAATGAAAGAAACATAATACTGTGATCCTCCAATAGAAGCTACCTAAACTGGTCCCCACACGTCTGTGTGAAGAAGCTCCAACTTGTGCTTCTTCTTTGTTGACCCAGTTTTTAGAAACCTCACTTTCTTCTGTTTCCGAAAAATACAATGCTCACAGAAATCTAGATCTATGTTTTTTAAATCTGAAAGCTTGCCTTTTGACTTAAAAACTTTCATTCCCTTCTCACCCATGTGACCAATCCTACAGTGCCAAAACTTTACATCTACATCTGAAGTAGATAAAATAGAATGAGAATAATCAGTGATACAAGTAGATAGATAAAGTGTACCTACTCTCTTACCTCTTGCTAATACAAGTGCACCCTTGGAAACTTTCCAAGATTCAGCTGTGAGAGTTATTGTGCAACCCTCATCACCCAACTTCCCTATAGAAATTATATTTCTCTTCAAGATGGGTACATGCATGACATCCTTCAACACCCATGTGTTGCCATTCTGCAATTTCAGCTGCACTTTTCCTTTGCCAACAATTTTACAAGGCTCATCATCCCCTAAATAAACTTTTCCAAAATCTCCATGGACATAATCATTGAAAAATTCTCTATTTGGGGTTGCATGGAAAGAGGCACCAGAATCTAAACCCCATGATTCTAATTTATTATCAAAATAAATTATAAGAGCATCCTATGCAACAATACCTACAACTTTTGCTTCTTTATTACCTTCATGCTGATTTTCTTTGTTATCCTTGAACCAACAATCTTTTTTTGAATGCCCTTTCTTTCCACAATTCCAGTAGGTTATTCTTTCATTTCTGGATTTGGATCTACTTCCCATCTTTGACCTTGATTTCCCTTGCTTGCCCTTCTCTCTTTGCTTTCCCTTGCTTTCAACACTTAAAGCATTACCTGATGTTTCTCCAGTGCTTTTCTTGTGAATTTCTTCATTCAAGATTACACTAACAACATCATCAAATTTCAAGATATTTGAAGCACATGCAGTATTACTAATTGCCATTACCAAACTATGCCAACTTTCAAGTAAAGAGCATAAGATTAAGAGAGCCTTAATTTCATCATCAAAAACTATTTTGACTGAATTTAATTGATTTACTATTGTATGTAAATCATTAAGATGACTAGATACAGATCCACCTTGCATTTGCAAATTAAATAATTGCTTCATAAGATATACCTTATTCGAAGTTGAGGGTTTTTCATATAAATTTACCAAAGTATCCATTAACTCTACCGTTGTCTTTGCCTGTGATAAGTTAGAAAACATAGAAGATGTCAGGCTCAACCTTATATATCCAAGAGCCTTTCTATCAAGAACATTCCATTCTTCATCTTTCATATCTGTGGGCTTCCTTGAAACCCCACCCAACGGTAAGTACAGATCTTTCTGATACAGATAATCTTCAATCTACATCCTCCATAATTGATAATTCTTGCCATTAAATTTCTCCATTCTTAGTTTACTTTCTTCTGCCATTGCTTTGCTCCCACTCAATCAAAAACCCCTGTGAGTGAATTCTATAATCAAAAAACACTAACATGCTCTGATACCAGTTGTTAGTGTATACACATAGCTCTAATACCAGTTGTCAGTGTTTAGAGCTCAATTGATTACTTTTGTATAAGCAACTAAATACGAAATTGAAACCAGAAGTAATAAGTAACTAGAAATCAGAAATAGCAAAGAATAAGAGATACAAGAAACAACCAATATGTACTAAACTCTTCCATAAGAAAATACAATGAAGAAATCTCTCTCTTCTCACACCTCTCAGATGTACAGTAATTCTCTCTCAAGAGTTCTCTCTCTCTATCAATTACAATCAACTCAATTACTGAGTTGTTCCCCCTTTACATGCTATGAGGATCTAACCCTATTATATAGTATACTAAAACACTAGGGTTTCATGAGCCATGCATTCACCATCCTTAAATCCACCTCTGAATCAAAATCTCAAATCTATTTGGCTAAAAATAGCTCAACTAAAATTAGAAAAGCTGGAAATGCATAGATGATCGATGCCGATCGGTGTTGGTCTGAAGATGACCGATGTTAGCCGATCCCTAACCGATGTCGATCGACCCCTAACCAATGTCAATTGGTTCTGACTGATGTCAGTTACTGTGTAACCCAGCAACCTCTAAATTAGCTCATTGGTGAAGCTTTTAGCTCCACAACTCAACAAATGGCACAAATTGAGGGTTAGAAACAAAACAAACTAAACTAAACATACATATAAAACATATACTCACGTCAATGTTTATGGAATCCTAATACATGGAAGGAAAGAAGCACAACTACATTATCTATCTACTCTTACAAAGGAGAAATAAATTTAGGAATACTTACCTTGAATATGAACCCATCGAGCCTCAATATCTCCCTTGGCCAAGGTGTTTCACAAGAGATTATTGTGGTATGTAAGGATAACAAAGACAAATCATCTCTAGGCTACACAACCTATATATGCATCCAAAATACTTCTCCATAAGATAAGATCTATATTCTGAAATAAAGTATGGAACCCTAAGCTTTATTCCTCAAGTAGAATGGTCAATAAGTAGATGTTCATTCACACTTATTCTACTTCACTTCTCTTCTTACAAATGGTTAAAAATGAACTTGTATATATAGGTGGATCTTTCCCTAAATCCTCCTAGAAATGTTAGTTGTATAGTGTTGACTTGGTTTACCCTATATGTTTTCAGGGATAATTCACTAGGTCTGAGCTAGGTCGGCTAAAGGGATAACAAACCCAAAAAGTGAAAAATAACCCTAAATTATATAGGGTCAACCCTGGTTAACCTAGTACAGCCAATGGATGATTCCATACAATACACTTGCTGAGATTGGCTCCAGATTATTTTTAATACCTCCTAAAATTATTCCCATTATTGGTTTAATAAATCAATGTTTTTGGATATGCAAATCATCTCATGTTGCAATAGGATACACCATTCTATGTTACAGGCAATTTTTCACCATTTTCAAGACCTTCAATTTTTAATCATGGTTATAGAGGGTTTTTATAGTTTCATTATCATGCTTCTAATGTCTTTTTAATCATTTCAACTTCCAATCTCATTCTCCAAGCAAATGTTCCATGGGTGTAGTCAATACACTATGCATATGCAAGTAGCTCTTTGAATATAAAAGTATCTCAAAATGATGCCATGATGGAATAGGAGATTTGAGAGGTGTTTAAAATATTTTGGAGTGAAAAGAGTGTATTTTATCACTTAGGGAAGATCTATATTAAATCCCAACCATATATCTCTTGCACACTATCGATATTTCTATCCACTACCTAAATTCATAGTCTCTTGCCATTATATTCACTTATAGAAGCCCTACGGGAAGATGGAATATGGGAAAAGACATGTTTGAATGGTTTTTATCCCCTCAAGGTTGTAATCGCATAGTTTAAGAGGTGATAATGGGACTAAGAGTGATCAAATTGTCAAAACAATGCTCACTTCCCATCCTTATCTTCACTACCTACAAACATGAGGGTAACCACCTATAGGTTGTGCTAATAGAGATTTGAGGACCCTTTTGGAGTGTTGAGGCATGTGGTTAAACATTTTTTAGAGTCATAATAGGTTGAAATATCATGGAATCCCCTTTTTAAGTGCTAGTTTTCCAAACAAGGTTAAAGATCACCCTCTAACAAGGTGATGACTGTATTCAAGGCTCTTTTCCCTAAAAGTGTAAAATAGAGCACCTGTAGGTTTTATGGATGTCATATGATAAATTTCCCCAAAGGATTTGGGTAATATTAATGGTAAAACCTTGTATTATCCATGAAGGATAAGATATTTGAAAAAGAGGGAGTCAAGAGGATTAAGGGAAGATAATTGTTAAGAGGGCTAAAGTTGTTAATTTATGCATTGATTTCCTACATTGACATCTACAATTTTGAGCCCCGAGGTAACCCTTCATCCAAGGTTGAATACTAGACCATACCTTCACATTTTAATGGTTCTAAGTGGTTGAAATGAAGCTTTTAGGATCTAATTATCATCTAAATAGGTTAGAATATTGTGTTTTAGGTCTTATGATCACCTATAGGTTTCCTTTTGCCCAAGAGGTTAACCTACAGTAGACTTTAGCTCTTGCATCATTTATGGAAAAGTCTTAAGCATGGAACAGATATCACTTTGGTTAGTGTAAGATGTTTTAAAATGAATAAAAGGTTACCAAGGTTATTTTACTTCTTTTCCAAGTGAAATTTACACCTACAGGACCCCTCACAGTCAAATGTAGTTGACTGTGAGGGGCAGAGAGCAAGAAAGTTAAGATTTTTAATGTGGACTTAGTTCAAACATGAATGCAAAAGTATAAAAAATTGATAAATGAACTTAAATCTTCAATTAATTTATTTATTCATCATGATATAATTCCAACTAAACAAGCATGCACCTGCAGGTGCCTCTCCAAGTAAAAAACATAGTCTACTGTAACTAAGACAAACAATGAGCAAGTTTGGTGACTGAGAGTGTGGAAATGTATAAGGATGAGAGAAATGTTTATAATAAATTTCAAATGATATTATTAGTTTTCAAATATGCCTATAATCATTGAATTCAATCTAAACTATGGAGGGTCATCTATAGGTAGAGTTATAAAGAGCAAGACATAGTCAAAAGGCACACTCAGACTTGACTAGTCAAAGTGTGAAGAGAAAGCATTGAAGGTTGAAGTGATTTCCAATATCAAAAAAAATTCATCATGACTAAAATATTTGCATTTATATCTCATAGTTTATATAAATCAAATAAAATATCATAAGCATGCAACATACAGCTCACATGAAATAACCATGCACAGTCTACCTTTTAAAGAGTCTATCTTGGATCTTGAAGAAGTTAGGGGGTATAGAGACCTGACCAAGGAGTAAAATATTCCGTATATAATCCTCAAAAAAATTTAAATCCTATTAAATACCTGCTTGTTCCAGTTAAATATGGGAATTTCCCTTTGTTTTGTTATAAATAGAGGGCACTTCCCCTTGTGCATAAACCTATAGTTTTGGAAAAAGAGATGAGAAGGAGTACTTGGAAGGTTTTAGGGTGACTTGGTAAGTTAAAAAAAATATAATAAAATATGATAACCTTTATGAGGAGGATGAAACCCAATAGGATATTATAGGTGGCTAAGTTTGCAAGCAGACATGTTAAGCATGGTGAGGGCCAGAAGCCAAATAGGTCATTTTAAATTTTCAGCCTTAGGAAAGAATTAGAATGTATTGGGACATGTTTTTAGGGTTTTTATAGACATGTAAAATATCTTTTAATGCAAAGGAATCACAAGGAAATCATTTTTTTGGCTCAAAGGCAACATTAGGCCTGTTTGAATGGAAAAAAGGGCTCGAGTGGGTTACTTTGAATGCTCATATCTCTTTTGATGATTTGCATGGGGACCTAAGAATATTGGAGAAGTTGACAAGGTTCCTATATATTTATCTTGTCTAATTTTTTTTCAAGTTCAACATCCCATATTTATGAATGAAGCTTAAGAGGTTAAAATAGGCCTAAACCCTTATTCGTGACCAGTTTGAGAAAATGGAGTAGTTAGTGCATCTAAATGGAATATTTTGCCTAGAATGATGTTTGGAGGTTGTATAATACTCATTCAGGATCCCTACCATCAATATTAGTTTTATATAATTTATATGAACAGGGTATAAAATGGGTTCTTTTGACTATTTTGTTCATTGTGTAGGTTCTAAGAGGTTTCAAGAGATGAAATCAAGTTTGGAAGGAAGATATAGACTTATAATAACTAACTATGGACTTATAATGCTTTAAAAAAAATCTTTAAGTATTCAAATATATATCTCATATCAACCATTCAAAACTGACATAGTGAACATGATGGTGAGATGTGTGAAAACTTCAAGTGGATGGATTTTTAAGGTGTGTTTGATGCCTATAAGACCATATAGGGCCTTTATAAGTGTCATTCACTCTCTTCCATGGATATACATGAAAAAATGAAGCTAAATTTGAATCCAAGTGTGAGGGGAGACTGAAAGAAGAGCTTTCCTTGAGTGCAGGCACTAATAGGTCATTTCCAAATGATTTTAGATGACTAGGACTAAAACCAATGAATGGAGAGGCATGTCTAAAAGCCTTCACTCTCATTTTAATCATCAGACCTATTTATAGTCAATTTTAGAATGTTTAAATAGGTGTGGATAATGAACATAGTTTTTTGAGCCAATGCAAGGAGTTTCATGCCACTTTTCATGAGTTTTATGCCTTGTATGGACATTTAGGCTTCCTGACCTTTAATGGTTTATTTCACATATTATTCTCATGCACATGTAACTCCTTTACTCAGCTTGACAAGTGTCCTTGTGACCTTTGGGTTTCCCTCTTCTTCTCTCTCTCTCTATTTTTATAAGAACTAGCCATTTTAGCCTTTGTAATTCATGCTCCACCTGATTATCATGAATCCCTTATCATTTACATACCATTTGATCAATAAGACTATTAATTTTTACCTCTTCCATGACTATTCATAGTGTGTTTTACTTGGATGATTGATTTTGCTTAGTGATGACTTGTTGTTTTCTTAGCATTATTGTTTCATTCTCTCACCTATTTGCAATTGGAAAGCTTCTTCTTATAGGTCATGTGAAGTGTTTTATGATATCTCAAGGTTGAGTGAGTTATTCTATTCAAATAGTGTCATTTTAGGCCTCTTGTCTAGTCCTCCTAGCCTAAACATTCATCACAACCTCATAATGTAACATTGATGTGAGAAGATGAAAATTGGAGAAGTGTATGTTTGGTTAGTCCTTTGTTCTCATGTGTAACATACAGTTGGTTGGAATTCATCAACTTATTTGGTGTATCACCTCCCTTAGAATAGTTTGCTTTCAGTTTTCTCTCTCATTTACCTCATAAAGTATAAGTTTAGTAGTGTTCTACAAGAGGTACATCAAGGGGGCTAACCCTATCTAGATATTCACCTCACTCTTAGGCTCACCCATAGCCTAGAGGTGTTTCAATTATGCCACTTAGATGAGGAGAGGTGAGACATCTCCTCAAAGGGTGAAAATTGAAGTGATAATAGTTTTTGGCATGCTCGGTGGGACTCTTAGTCCAAGAACTTGAAAGATTTTTAGTGTTGTCTTTCAACACATCAGCCTTTAGAGGCATCTATCTAAGCATCAATGGTAACTTCAAAGTTACATCAAATTCTCAAGCAACCTAGGTATTCCTTTTGAATATTATTAATAACCATTCCTTGTGTTCTTACTTCCTAATGAAGTTTAATGGCTGACCTTAGTGTTGAGTACTATTTTACATAAGTTGGTGAAGTATATAAAGCCTATAGCATCCCATATCAAACCTATCATGATCCTTACCAGCTCCAACATGAAGTGTATCATCCCATTCGTGAAGCATATCAGCCTTCTCCATATCTTGTTCCTAGTCAACCTAGTCACTTCTCTAAACAATCCATTTCCACTTTCAGTAAACTCTCTTGGGCTATGAGAGGTACATGACAGATATTGACACACAAAGGGGACATGGTATAAATATTCATATCAATTGAATTCATAATGTGAGACATGCATTAGAGCTGGTCAAAAGACAGTGGGCACATATTGAGAGAGCTAATTGGCAAAGACTCACAAGTAAGATGCTAGATGTGAGTGGCCTAGTTTCATCCTTGAAAGATAGCCTAAAAATTCATGAGAATAAACCTCACCAAACCTATCAACTTCATATCCACTTCCACAATATTTCTATTAGTCCTACTTGACCCTTATTCATGAGCCCAATCAAACTTATCAAATCCATCTTTTTTCTAATCAGCTAGAAAAGAGAGTTTGGAAGACAAACCTTGTTTTTAAAGCAAACCTTGATAGGCAGATTAATTTGTCCAATATGCAGATAAATTAGTCCATCTTATTATCAAAGGAAGTGGAATTTAAGCCCTCATTTTCCTCTTCAGTTACACCCCCACCTCAAGAAGAGACTCCTAGATATGAGATTCCAAGTTGGAGACAAGGTGGAGAATCCAAGCCTAAGGAGATCCCAAGTTTCTTGAACACTTCATCCACTCCTAAAATTTCATCAATACCTCAAGAAGAGACTCCTAATCCTAACATCCTAAGCTGGAATAAGATATTGGAGTCATGGGGAAAGAAAGAGGATATAATCCTTGATAAGAAGTGTGAAGTTGAGAATGAAATTGATCCTATGCAAGCCCTTCCCACCCTTCTTCAAAAGACTCCTTGTCTTCCATTTCATACCTCTTATACTTCTCATCCTCATGAAGATGATTATAAAATTCAAGATAGACTTTTCCAAGAGAACCTAGCTAAGCAAATTGAAGAGTTAGAGTCAAGGATGAAATTTCAAAGTAAAAATGTGATGGAAGGTTTACACCCAAAAGAAAATCCTATGCCTAAACACACCCCATCTAATCTCCCTCAAGATAGTGTTCAAGCTGGATCATATTTCAATGAAGTGATTGTTATGTGGAAAGAAGATAACCAATCTATTTTATCCCAAAATCTACCTACCCCTCCTCAAGAACTCCCAAACGAATTCCCTACAACTCATTCTCAATCTGATTTTGAGTCCTATGTTCCACCTCCACCAACTAGATAATATTTTCCTCACCCCATCACCCTTTGCCTTGATGGACCTATGGTATGGGAACCTAAAAATGAGCATTTGGTTGAGGAAAATTCAGAAATCTTTCTTGAAGAAAATATGATTCCTTGGCAACTTCATTAGGCTATGTCATCAGATTTCAAGATGCTTAGTCTTGGCATCACCGAGAAGGAGAAGGATATCGAAGATCTCATAGCCCTTGAGAATCAAGATCAGATTATGACAATTGAGATACAATTTGAAATTCCTCAAGAGGTCCTAAGTGTTGAAGAAGAGGTGAGTCCTTGTGTTGAGTCTTCTTGTTTGGTTGATAATGAAGAATGCCTTCCTTGTGTCAAAGAAGAAATCTTGGATGAAGTTCTTTTGGATTCTAAATGAGAGGATGAAGGAGATTATCTTTTTGTTCCCCTTAATTATGTTGATCAAATATAATATGAAGACTTGTGGCAGTAGTTTGAAAACATTTTTAATGAGTTTGAGTCTCTCAAGGGGTCTAAAACTTCCTTGGAGCTAACTTCAAGTGATGGTAAGCAAGATGACATTTTTCAAAATGTCATAGATAAGCAATAGCAAATTTCACATCATCCTTTAGAGTTCAAAACAAGCTTCTAGTGGCCTCAATCTTCCAAGGAACAAGAAACCATTCCTATTGAAACCATGCCTACAAAGAAGATGAAAGTTGATCGTGAGATGAAGAGTAGGCAACAATATGAGGTGTGTGTATAAGGCCAAGAGGAATAATTTTACATTGGAGACCTATTTGAGGATGATCTACTTGAGATCATATCAAGTGAAGTGCCAAAAAATAGGTATGATCTATCAAGTGTTAAATCAAAAGAACAACATGCTTTGCACCATGATTCATCTCATGAGGAAGGAGATGCAAGAAACATTCCTTTTGATACTATAAAGGGAAGTATGCCTAATTTATAGTTGTATATATTTTTTTGCTTCCTATTTTTTCTAAGTCCTTTGAGCACATGTGTATCTTGTTAGTGTGTTTGCATAGCTTCGTGTGTTGCCTTTGTTTTGTGTAGTTGAAGTAGTCAAGTGGTCTTCTCTTGATCAAAGCTTGTGGTTAATGGTAAAAGTCCTTTTATTGTTTTTTTTACTTCAAATGACTCCCTAAGCCCAATGGACTGATAAGGCTAATAGTCTATATAGTATAGCAGGCATACTACCCCTATGAGTCACCAATTTATTGACTAAATTTGACCCTGTAGGTCAAATTGGGATCCGTATAGGTAATATCTTGATTTTTATATGTTTTATGAGTCTAATATATATGTATTAAGGTGTATTAGAGGTCATTTAGTTTGATTTCATGTTATATTAGCCTCATTAGTCATTTTAGTCCTTATGTCCTTTTGAGTCATTTTGAGGGTTAAGTAGAGCATTAAATGAGTTGTGTGGACTCCTTGGGAAGTGTTAAGGTGTAAAAAATGTTATTTAACATCCCATGTGATCTAATAAGTCTTTATTAATTGTTAATAACTGAAAAGTGGTAGGCTCTTTAGAAGAAAGATCAGTTTCTTTTATAAAAAAAGAGTTTGACACTTGTATATCCCACAAAGGAGTGTGACACATGAGGTAAGGTCATGAGATGAATCCTTGAATTTATTATATCTATTTTCATGATTTAATTACTCTGAAAACTTCAAAATTGAGCTAAACCCATTCTGCTCCTTCACCCTTCTAGACACACAAAACTAATCAATAGGTTTATGCTTGATATAGACAGTTGGAGAACTTTCAATTCAAACACATTTTAGAGGTGAAATTAAACTTAGAGAGATTAATTTCCATAAAAATATTTATAATAATGGTGTCTTGTGCTTTATGAACCATCCTCATGAAGCTAACTATGTTTTTTACTTGTTAATCTATGCACCCTACGGGTTTTGATCTTGTTTGGATGATTTCATATAATACACTTGATAAGATTGGTTTTAGATGATTTTGAATCCCTCCTTAAGTTATTCCTATGTTTTTTTAGTGTTTCAATGTGTTTTTATATGCAAATAATTTCATGTTGCAAGAGGATACACCATTCTGTGCTACAGGCAATTTTTCACCATTTTCAAGACCTTCAGGTTTTGATCATGGTTATATTGTGATAGTTTCATTAGCATGTTTTCAATGTCCTTTAAATCCCTTAAAATTCAAATCTCATTCTCTAAGAAAATTTTCCATGGGTCCAGTCAATACATTATGCATATGCAGGTAGCTCTTTAAATATACAAGTATCTCAAAATGATGTCATGATGGAACATGAGCTTTGAGAGGTGTTTAAAATATTTTGGAGTGAAAAGAGTGTATTTTATCACTTTGGTAATATATATATATATATATATATATATATATATATATATATATATATATATATATATATATATATATATATATATATATATATAATCCCAATCATATATATCTTGCACACTACCTATATTTCTATCCAGTGCCTAAATTCACAGTCTCCTACCATTATATTCACTTCTATATATATATATATATATATATATATATATATATATATATATATATATATATATATATATATATAATCCAAATCATATATATCTTGCACACTACCTATATTTCTATCCAGTGCCTAAATTCACAGTCTCCTGCCATTATATTCACTTATAGAAGCCCTATAAGAAGATGAAAAATTGGAAAAGACATGTTTGAATGGTTTTTATCCCCTCAAGGTTGCAAACAAATAGTTTAAGAGGTTAGACTGTGACTAAGAGTGATCAAATGGTCAAAAAAATGCTCACTGCCCATCATGATCTTCACTACCTGTAGACATGAGGGTAACTACCTACAAGTGGTGCTAACAAAGAGTTGAGGACCCTTTTGAAGTGTTGAGGAATGTGTTTAAACATTATTTGGAGTCTTAATAGGTTTTAATATCATGGAATTCCCTTTTGAAGTGCTAGTTTTCCAAACAAGGTTAAAGATCACCCCCTAGCAAGGTGATGATTGTATTTAGGGCTCTTTTCCCTAAAAGTGTAAAACAGAGCACCTATAGGTTTTATGGATGTCATATGAGAAAGTTACAAAAGTATTTAGAGAATATTAATGGGAAAACATTATAGTATCCATGAAGAAGAATATATTTTAAAAATACGAATTCAAGAGGATTAAGGGAAGGCAATTGTTAAGAGGGTTAGATTTGCCAATTTATGCACTCATTTCCTGCATTGACATCTATAGTTTTGAGCCCCAAGGAGACCCATCATAAAATGTTGCATAATATACAATACCTTCACATTTTAATGGTTATAAATGGTTAAAATGAATATTTTATAATATAATGATCATCTAAAGAGGTTAGAATACTATGTTTTAGGTCATATGCTCACATATAGGTTTCCTTTTGCCCAAGAGGTTGACCTACAATAGACTTTAGCTCTTGCATCATTTATGGCAAAGTATTAAGAATGGAATAAATATAATTTTGGTTAGTGGAATATTTTTTAAAATTCCTCAAAGGTTCCCAAGGTGATGGTGTCTTTTCCAGGTGAAATTTACCCCTATAGGACCCCTCACAGTCAATTATAGTTGACTATGAGGGGCAGAGAGCAAGAAAGTTAAGATTCTTAAGGTGGACTTAGTTCAAACATGAATTAATAGGTATAAACCATTAATAAATGAAATTATAGCTTCAATTAATTTCTTTATTCATCATGATCCAAGTCTAACTAAACAAGCATGCACCTATAGGTGCCTCTCTAAGCAAAAAGCACAGTCTACTATAACTGAGATAGACAGTGAGCAAGTTTGGTGACTAAGAGTGTGTAAATTCATAAGGATGATACAAAGGTTTAAATAAATATAAAATTATATTATTAGTTTCCAAATATTCTTATAATCATTGAATTCAAGCTAAACTATGCAGGGTCACCTATAGGTAGAGTTCCAAAGAGCAAGACAGTCAAAAGTCACACTCAGACTTGACCAGTCAAAGTGTGAGGAGAAAGCATTGGAGGTTGAAGTGATTTCCAAGATAGAAACACATTCATAATGAATAAAATATTCTCATGGATCTATAATATTGGATATAATTCAAATAAAATATCCTAAGCATGCAACATATAGTTCACATGAAAGAACTCTGCACAATCTACCTTTTAAAGAGTATGTCTTGGATCTTGAAGATGTTAGGGGATATAGAGACCTGATAAAGGAGTAAAATATTTCATATATCATCCTCACAAATTTTATAATCCTCTTTATTACCTACTTGGTTTGGACAAATAGGGTAAGTGCCCTTTGTTTTGTCTCAGACAGAGGGCACTTCCCCTTTTACATAAACCTAAAGTTTTGTAAAAAGGGATAATAAGGAGTAATTATAAGGTTATAGGGTGATTTTTTAAGTTTAAAAACATATAATAAAATATGAGGAACCTTTTTTAGGATGATTAAACCCAATATAATGTTCTAGGTGGCTAAGTTTTCAAGTAGGCATGTTAAGCATGGTGAGGCTTAGAAGCCAAAGAGGAGCTCATTTTCAATTCCAACCTTAGGAAAGAATAAAAATAGATTGGTATATGTTTTTATGGTATTATTACACATTTAAAATCTCTTTTAATGCAAATTAATCACAAGGAAGTCATGTTTTTGGCTCAAAGGCAACATTAGGCCTGTGTGAATGGAAGAAAGGGCTTGAGTGGGTAACTTTGAATGCTCATATCTCTTTTGATGCTTTGTATGGGGAAATAATAATATTGGAGAATTTTAAAATGGTCCTATACATTTATCTTGTGGAATTTTTTTCAAGTTCAACGTCCCATCTTTATGAATGACGCTTACAAGGGTAAAACAAGTCTAAACCCTTGCTAGTGACCAGTTTGAGAAAATGGAGTAGTCAATTCACCTAAATATAATAATTTGTCTATAATGATGATTTTAGGTTTTATAATACTCATTAATTCTCCCTACCATCAATATTAGTTGTATGAAATCTATACAAATAAAGTACAAAATGGGTTCTTTTGACTATTTTATGCATTGTGCAAGTTCTAAGAGGTTTCAAGAGATGAAATCAAGTTTGGGAGGAAGATATAAGCATTTAATAACTCACTGCATCCAGATAATAATGTTAAAAAACTTATAAGTCTTCAAACAATAGCTCTCATCTCAGCTAGTCAAAACTAGCATAGTGAACATAATGGTGAGAAGTGTGAAAACTTCAAGTGGATGGACTTTTAAGGTGTGCTTGATGACTCTAAGGACATGGAGGGTCTAAAAAAATTTCATCCACTATATCCCATGTATTTTCAAATAAAATTGAAGCCAAAGTTTAATCCAAGTGTGACGGGTGACTAAAAGAAGAGTGAGTGCAAGCAATGATAACGCGTTTCTAGATGATTCTAGATGACTAAGACTATAAAAAATGCATGGATAGGCATGTCTGAAATCCTTCCCTCTCATTCAAATCATCAAACCTATCCCTAATTAATTTTGGGATGTTCAAATATGTGTGGATGATGAAGGCAATTTTTTGAGCCAACACAAGGAGTTTCATGCCACTTTTCATGATTTTTATGCCTTGTATGGACACTTAGGCTTTCTAAAATTGCATGGTTCATTTAAAATATTCTTCTCATGAATATGTAAATCCATTTCTTAGTTTTACAAGTGTCTTTGTGACCTGTATGATTCTCTCTCTAGTTTTATAAGAACTAGCCATTTTGGCCTTTGTAATTCATGCTCCACTTGAGTATGGTGAAGCCCTGCTCATTTTTATACCATTTGATCAATAAGACTACTAATTTTTACCTCTTACATGATTTTTTATAGTGTTTTTTACTTGAATGATTGATTTTGCTTAGTGATGACTTGTTGTTTCCTTAGCATTGTTGTTTTATTCTCTCACCTATTTACAATTGGAAAGCTTCTTATTGCAGGGCATGTGAAGTGTTTTATGATGTGTCAAGTTTGAGTGATTTAGTCTATTAAAATAGTGCCATTTTAGGATTCTTGTCTAGTCCTCATAGCCTAAACATTAATCACAACCTCATAATGTAACATTGATGTGAGAAGATGCAGATTAGAGAAGTGTATGTTTAGTTAGTCCTTTGTTCTCATGTGTAACATGTGATTGGTTGGAATTAATCAACTTATTTTTTTTATCACCTCCATTAGGATAGTTTTATTTTAATTTTATCTCTCCCTTTTCCCTCACAAAGTATAGGTTTACTAGTGTTCTACAAGTGGTACATTAAGGGAGCTAGCCCTATCTAGATATTCATCTCACTCTTAGGCTCACCCACGGCCTAGAGGTGTTTCAATTATGCCACTTGGATGAGGAGAGATGAGACATCTCCTCAAAGAGTGAAAATCCAAGTGACAATAGCACCCAATGTGGTTTTTGGTTTTGCTATTGTGTCTAGGGTTGTGAAGGATTTTGAGGCATTCCCCACATCTATGGCATCCATTCTTGAGTACCCCATGGTTTTGGTTGTGGTGGTACCCACATTGGTGGTGTGATTTGTCTACCCCATGGTGTCATCCATGGATTAGGAGTAAATCAAGGGCCAAATTTATTTTAAGGTTGGGAGTACTATTTTATTTGTCTTTGGATAAAGATCACTTCCTCAATTGTATGTGCTACTTGTTTTCTTATAGTAGTAAGGTGTTTGAAATTCTTGGTGTCATGGTCTATGTCGCAAATACCACACATGTTTTTTTTGTCTAAAGGATAATATTTTACCACATGTTTGAGTCTGCATCTAAGATAATATATTGACAATAGTTCAGTGTTGGAAGCATTGGATTTTGTTTTGAGGCCATCTAAGGTAGATGTCAATTGTGCTAGAATATCTATTTTGAAATTAGCAAATTCTTCCATTAATTTTCCAAATTTATGTTATTTTCCTAACCTTGATTTCCTTATGCTAGGTCTTGTCTTGGAGTAGTTAGTACATAATGCTGAAATTTTATGAAAGGTTAACTTGTTAAGGTTACCCTTTCCCATTAGGTTCAAAACATAACATGCATCATCATCTAACCCTTTAAAAAATATTATTTTGACAACCTCCTTAGTGAGTTGGTAACCACTTCATTCATGGATAAATATAAACCTATCAAGGTAATCTTATAAGGTTTCATCTTCATTTTGTTTGATCTTGAAAAATTCTTCCTTCCATTCTCTAACTCTACAATAATCCTCATACTTGTCCAAAAATGCAGTTTCCATTTCATCCCAAGTGGTTATGAAATTACCCTCAAGTCCCATGAACCATATCATGGTTGTATCCTTGATTGTAAATGGGAATAACTTTAACTTCTGATTATCTATGACGTAATCATATGCTTGGAAAAGAACCTTAAATTCAAAGAGGAACTGATCTAGATCCTCTGAAGATTTACCTCTAAAAGTAGGTAAAATAGATGGTGAAATGTTTTTTCATGAAAATTATTTCATCAAGACCTAAGTTAATTGGATAGGAAAAAGTTATGTCCTATTGAAGCTATCGGTCAGGGTTTTCCACATATGCATGTTCATATTCTATATTTTCTTCCCAACTTTGGTTATCAATCCAATCTAAATTCTCTTCTTGGGTGCTCAACCTATGGTCTATCTTAGGAGGAGAATCTTCAATGGTGATCAGATATTTTTCTTGTAGAGCTTGTGGATCAAATATGACTATTTTATAAAGTGGATTTTTAGGATCAATTCTTCATATACGAGAAGATGTCATGAATATGATTCTTCTTGTAGGATCTGTTTGTGAAGATGAAACTTATTCAGGAGAGGAATCAAAAAAAAAATTGTATACAACTTTCAATTACCTTTCTTTTACTTCTTGATATTTCCATCAAGTATTGGATCCTCTCTTCTTCTTGATTTATTTGGGATCCTTTAAAGATGAACCATCCTTGAGAATCTCTTGGGTAGTTCATAAATCTAAGGATTCCTAGATTGTTTTTGTATTTTTGATTTTTATGAATGTTTTTGAATTTTCTTGTATAACTCTAATGTAGGATCTCACTAACACTTATTGATGATTGTCCCTAGAAATGGCACAAAAAATTATAGGTTGTCATTATACCTCTCATTTAAAAAATCAATGGATTGGTGTCATTTTCGACCAAAGCCAATGTCTAAGGCTATATGCAATGAGACCATTGAATATTGGAGTTTATAGTTTGATATTTGTGGGTTTTACTCCATTGTGATATCTAAATATTAAGAGTATTAAATAAGACTCTAACTTTATTTTTTAGAAAATTAAATCTAGAAAGTTTGATAACTAAATATCTCCTATGGAATTCACACCATCAACATCTAGAACTTAAACATATGGCATAAGACATTATGGTGTCCTCACTCGATTTGCCCAGCTGGGTAAGATAGTGGATATTTTAGAATGTGAGGATGTTGTCTATTTTCACTTAAACTACTCTTGACTAATTTTGAAAATGAGATGAATTAACAAACTTTACTTTCTATGAAATTGAAAGACACACTCTTGCATAAAGAAAACTCACTTGCATTGAATTGAAACAACCTCTGCAAAAAATGGAAACACACTTGCATTAAAGCAAATTTACACTTTGCTTTTGAAAAGGAAATGACACTTGTGTTGAAAAGGAAATTCACACTTTGCTTGAAAGAAAATCACTATTACATTTAAAAGTAAATTACACTTACAATAAATGAATTATACCTTAATTAAATAAATACTTCTAAACTATGAACTAAAAATACCAATTTGTCTTGATATTCAGAGAGAAGTAGGCCCTTGATCCTTCCACAAAATAGAAACAACTTTTACTCAGTAATGAAAATAAATGTTGAACTTTATTTCATTATCAAAATAACATATACAGATATATGAAACTACACTAGAATGTTTCTTCTAATTAACTCAATGATTAACTGACTTTCTAACTCTCTCTGAAATGAGGAGACATGCATTTAAATCACATCGTAACATTTATTCATAGAATACAAAATTTGTAAATCTAAATTTCCAAAGCTACTTATTCAAAATATAGATGATATAGGAATTAAATACCATGCTTATAAGGTGTTAGAACTACCTCAACTAACAATAAATGTTAAATAACAAACATAGATTCGAAGAGATTATATATGGTTTTATAAAATATAAGTACAAATATATCCAGATCATTTTAGACCATTAGTATGAATAGTAATGTCTAAAATAAGATATCTAAATATGGAAAGCCTATTTATATACAATATATATCTTTAGAATCACTATCTTAATATGTAAGATTCAGATGGACATCTTTGAAGCACGCCTGGGTGTCTTTAGATCACTTTGTACAAGTCTTTAGAATAAATTTGGAGCATCTTCGAAGTGCCTTCAAAGCATTTTTGGAGCATCTTCAGAGCTGTAGATCTTCAGATCTTGATGTATTCATTATCAAATCTTCAAAATTGTTGCCAAAAAGGGTTGTCAAAACTGTTTGATGTCTTCTCAAAATGATCCCGCCATAGGGATGTATTGTTGTACATAAAATTATGTTTATTTCATTCAAGTTTGACATAATAACAAGATAAAGAATCAATAATGTATCACATACAAACAAAGGATAATTTCCATTCATTTCTTACTTAGATAAGACATTAACTATTAAATGCAATGCAGTATATAACAAAAAGGTAACACTTATGGATAGTTTGTATTAGATATAATGAGATATATGGAATACTCATCAAGAGGCCATGTACAAGTGATTTATACTCTATTTCATTACAAGTACAAATAAATTAAAATATCAAAGTGGTATAGTACCTTTCTTTAGAGGGAGACACAAATATTGCACCACCTCTTACACTAATCTTGCTTCTAGATCCATCAAAAAATAGATGCAATAGACCACCCATGGGATCACTAATCTTAACCAAATTTAGAAGGAAAGAACCTTAAACATGTAAGAAATAAAATCCTAGGTCTTCTTATTCCATGAACTTATATGAATCATATTCATGGTGCTCAGTTCCCCACTCATCAATAAAGAGGTCAAGTATGCCTTCGATAAAAGAAGATGGTTCTTGATCAACATGAAGGTCTCCTTCATTAAGGATAGTATAATTAACATTTGATACTTTAGGCACATAAGGTCCTATATGACTCTTAACAATTGGTTCTAATTATATATTGAATTTGGTGCCATGCCTAGTTCTAAACACCATGTAAGGCCAATATGATGATAGATATCCCCTAATCTTGTGCACTCCATCGATAGACATATGGAAAAGTGAGGTGGTAGGTATATTACAAAAACATCTTGAGGAATTAAAAAAGTGGGGCAAGAATGTAAATTTAAGTTCAGACCTTTGATTATACCTATAGTCTTGGTGGCTATCCCATCCAATTGCATAACTCCTTTGGTGATTGGCTCATATTTTACACATATCTTATCAACTACTTATTTAGGCATTACAGAGGCACTAGCACCACTATAAATTATATAATTGTGAACCAAAGACTCACCTATAATGAGATAAATATATAAATGAGGAATCTTATCACTATTGACTTATTTTCCTCCTTTAGGATGAGTTTCAATCATGAGAATTACTCTCTCTCTTTCATTGTTGATCCAATTGCAAGGTTGAAATTAGATAGCTCTTCTTGAAGTAGATATTTTTATCCAACCAATGTATCCCACATTGATATATTCACATGTGCCTTATTCATTTGATCAACAATCTTGATAGAAGAACTAGAAACCTTTGGTTGTCCTTTAGGAGCAACAACACTATCTTGAGTTTGTGAAGATTGAGGTCGAGGACCACCTTTCACATTTTGAGTTTCTTTATTTCTTAAACTTTAGGGGATGTATTAGGTTTATTTATCCCTTAAGACACTTAAGAATGAAGTCTAAGTCCTTGACCCATCTCTTGGCACCCTTTATTTCTCTTTTTTTAGCCCTTATATTGGCTATTATAGGAGTATCAATTTTACTTATGTCCCCAAACTGATTCATTACACAATAATATCCTTCTTGCTAATTTAAAAGTGTGGAATCAAGTTTCACTTGCCCTTGATTATCTTTTCCTTGTGGTGGAACTTCAAATTATGGATCTTGAGAAGCATGAACATCTTGTACCATTGGAGTTTGATTGTACACACCATTAGAGTACACAATCTAATTTTAGAGCTAATCTTAAGGAAGACACCATGACTAATCTTGGACTAGATTATTTTGAGCAGGAACAATGGTATTTGAATATATAGAAATATTGGGGTTATATCTATTATAAGTCTTATCATGGATTATTGACCTTTTACCTTGGAAGTTGCTTTAGAAAAGAGGCCTATTACCCTGATTGCATTGGTTATAGGGATGGTAAGGCCTATAGTTTTGAGCTTGTTGCCTATTAATATTGAAAATATCATTTCCAAATCTTTTTATAATACTCTTGACTTCATGTAAGTCATTAAGAGGGGTAGAGACAACCTTTTATTGATTATTTGATGGAGTAGGAGCCAATGTGGGAAATATAGGAGGTGTGGAAGGAGTAGGGGGTTGTAATTTTGGGAATAAAGGCATAAGAGGCCTTGAAAGACTATTACCAGCTGCGATAAAATAATTCTCAGCCATTATTTCCACCTTATATACATCATGTAATGTGTTCCCCCCATTGATTGAAGCGTTATTACTATGTCACTATTCAAATCCCTTAAGTAGTACAAAAATGCATAGTTTGTAGTGGGTTTGACTAGGGTTGAGATCCTATCCCAAGTATTTTGAAATATATATTTGAAATAAACCATGAATTATTGAGGATATTTATTTATAGTATTCAATTGCTCCACCAAGAATAAGTGATCATTATTATCCTCAAAATGCTTGCACAATTATTCTCCCAATTCATCCCAAGTAGCAATAGAATTTAGGCCTCAAGCCTCTATATCAAGCTTTAAGATTTATGTAAGGTGCAGGAGATCTTGGTCATTATAAATGATAGGATCAAACCATAAGATAAATACTTAGGCATAGTGAGATGGTGAATGCGAGCCTTTTGGCAATAGGGAAGTCTATAACTAAAATAAAGAGCCTTGATAGGTATTTTTCAAGTATACAAGATTGAGATTCTATATAAATTATATTTTAGTATCTACATTCCACCCCCACCCCCTTTAATCTATTAATCCATAAAGATAAAATTACTAGTTTAAAGGAAATAAATGCTTAAATGGGTGTGTACAACACACCTTGGTTTTGCTTGAGCCCACTTTGAGTTTTTTTTAGTGTATAACATATAAGTAAGAGGATGTTATAGTATAAATCAGTGCATATAATCTCAAGTTTGACATAAATTAAATTCTTGAAAAGAAAGAGAGAAAGGAATGAATAAATATGTGTTGATGCAATCATGTTACCCCTTGGTACTTTGACTTGGTAAATATGTTTCTTTATGAATCATTGAAGTTGAAAGAGGTTCAAAAATAAACATTGGAGAAATGAAGTGGAGTATTTGGAGGTAAGCATGCCCCCAATCCAATGAAAGGGTGAGTTATAACATGACCATTGATATCATTGAATCTCAATTGCACAACTCAAGTGATAGTATAATATAATCCAAGTTTAGTGGTATAACCAACTCAACCTATAAAATAAAAGTAGTGTTAGTTTGTTGAGGTCATTTAATTTTAATGACACTTCTCAAGGGATCCAACTATTGTAGATCAATATAAAGGCTCAAAATGGTGCTTCCTAGTGAAAATAGTGCTTCTTGATAAATGAGTTTGAATAAGTTTAAATATGTATTTACAATTTTTGGTGCACTTGCATGTCATATGCACCTCTAATGTGTCTCAAACTAAAATATCCATCAAAATGTAACTCTACTCTATAAATGTGTATAATATATGTCATAAATTTAAAAAACTCTTTCCCAAATCTATAAAAATAAATATAATGTATAAGATTTTGACCCAAGGGTATATCTAAATCATGTAAATTGTAATGAAACTTTGTAAATTTTGATAATTCTATAAGTGTGGAGGTCATGTCTTTATGACATGCCTCCACTAATAGGCCCCCTTTTAAGGTGAGGGGAATGGAATATGGTAGTTACCTTATCTTGAAAGGATAAGATAACTATATAATATATTTATGAATCATGTAACATATTTAAGTAGATATATCAATGAAGCTCACAATATGTGATCATAGAAAGCCCTATGATGCATGATATGGATCATGGAAACATCTAGCTTGAAAATAAAGAACACACATAATAACACTCAATATCACACAAAATGAGTCTAAGGAGATTGAAAATAAGGGGAATATTCAAATGTTTCACACTCGAATAAATGACATATTTAAATATCCATATAGAAAAATAAATCAACATACAATAGTAAAGGGCACAACAAGTAAGTAACATTCAAATATTTGACAAGTAATCAATAAAAAGACACTCAAGGAAGTGACCATGTGAATAAATGAAGTATAAGCAACTAGCATAAGCATATCATACTAGTCCATGCATATATGTGTTAGGAAAAATGTCATGTAACATAACATATCAAGTACACCATGAAAGATGTAAACATGAGTATATGAATGTTTAAGAGGTAATATATAAGTTCAACATGATAATGTAGAAATGATCATAAAGTAATGTAACCTATAACAATCATGATCAAGGATGTAGATTCCCCAAACGTGGTGTATTACATAGGAAGAGGAAAGGTCTAATATTTATATGTGCAAGTATTATGGCTCTTGTGTATACCTATTTCACACTCAAGTATGTATTAAACATGTGTGTATATAAAATAAATTATATGTTATCTACTAACATAGAGTTAAAAAACATATATCCTAAGGAGCTAGTAAACATGTGAATGTTGAATATTTTTTTATTTTTAAATTTAATGGACTGGTTTTTTATTTTCTTGAATATATGATTTTTTTGGAATTTTTGAAATTTTTGAATTTTTTGAATTTTTAGAAAGGAAAAATGTATAACCTATGATCCCATCTAATAGATGTTCATAGGCATATCCAAACATAGAATATGGTACATCAAACTAGTGATACTACCAAGGATCATGTATATGTGTCATATCTAGAACTTTAAAATATGTGGCACCCTACATATATCTCATAGGACTCTATGGTCATGAAGAAGTAATAGACATAGGGGTTCGTGGAACCCATTATTAAATTTTTTGTAGTTTTCCAGGTGTTGATGTAATTGGTGCATGTTTATATTCTCTTAGAAACTAGGTATACCATGTAGGTTTAAATGATTATTTTGTCAAATCCACTGTGTATCTCTTGTGTAAATGTTTCTCAAGTATAGGCTACCTAGGAAATGGGATTGTTGGTTTCTTACCCTTTTACATTTAACCTTAGCAGGTTGTATAATTAGTTGTTTAGGAATAACTTATCTTATTCAAGTGGATGTTCATATGGAGTTATGGAAAGTATAATTACCTTATTGAATTGACTATGTTTAATACACCCATGCACTATAGAATGTATTGTGTAGAGTTTATGCATCCAAGCTCATCCCAATAAAATATCAAAGTCTCTCATATATTGTATGACTAAAAAGGTAGTAACCACATGAGCTAGACCAACTTGTATAGGTAAATCAATATCACCAATAATGTGTTTTGATGTCCCATCAAATGCTCTAGCCATTTTAGTTGAAAGTATAAATCATCACGCATATATCCTAAATGTGTCATAACGTCATGGTACATACATTATCACTAGTACTCTTATCGATCATAAAACTTTATATAGGCTAATGATCAAGGTATGATTGAATAAATAATGAATAAAAATATGAGTCATCATCCATAATTTCATTGTCATTAAATGTAATAGAAGGGTTTTAAACCATAAGAGGCATTGTGTGTATATAAGTGCCAATAAACCCACTAAATGGGTTATCATAATGTGATTGAGGATGATGTACATTATATGTTAGTTTCACTTCTGCATGTTTCTTAGAAAGATCTTGAAATGGATTGTTAAATATCTTCTAATTTTGATGGTCACCAGGCTATGAACATGAATGCTTTTGAGGATCATCAAAAGTAATTTTTTAATTATCAAGAAGATATTGGATCTTATGTTTTAAGGTATAACATCTATTTGTAGAATGATCGGGGCCTCGGTGATAGTCATAATATGCATTAGCATTATATCCTTTTGTTAGATTACAACTCATATCAACCTCTATAAGAGGAGAGTAATGAAGTTGGAGACTCAGGTAATTATATGAATTTCCTCTTGGGTGCATTGGATAAGATGACTTAATTAGGTTTTTGTGACACTAAGTTAACTATTGTGGTTACTTCCTTTTTAGGTTATGTAGGTTTTACCTTATAGCTTGGTTTGATATGAAACTTGGTAGTATATGTAGACAATGTGTTTGATACATACCTAAGCTTATTCAAGGAAACATGTTTATTTTCATGATCTCTAATAATATGGCATAAGTCATCAAAATATTTGAATTTATTGAAAATAATGGACTCTTACAATGGAGCAAGCAAACTTTGTTCAAAGATGTTTTGAAGCTCTTTATCTACCATTAGATTTGTCATGTTGGCCAACATTATTTTATACCTCAAAACATACTCATTGATAGGTTCATTAGTTCCTTGCTTGATATTAGCAATTTGTGCATATGACATCTTTTCAGTGATGTTGATAGATAAGTGTGCTAAAAAATAATATGGTAGAGGTTTGAAGACTTTCACTGATTGGATTGGTAAGTCATAGAACCATCATAAATCATATTATTTAAGGCTCCTTGGAAATAATTTGGTCAAAATTTTATCATTTGAAGCATAATCAAGGCATGTTGCATACAAAGATCAAATATGATGTTCAACATCACCCTTGCCATCATAAAATTTGAACTTGGGTACAACAAAACTAGTTGGCAAAGGGTGAAAAGATATCTCAAGTGCTAGAGGATTATGTAATACATTTTATGAATCAATATCATAAGTTGATTTCAAAGAATTTTGTTCAAAGTTTGTAACCTTGGCTTCCAAAATTTTGATAACTTGGAGAAGATTTTATATAGGAGACCCACTGGGATTTCAGTTTAAGATGTGAGGAACCACCAAAGAGGATGAAAACACCACGTGTGTTGATATAAGCATTGAAACTGATAATTGATCTTAAGTATTAATTTTTCCCATGGAGGATGTGACAATAATTGTTTTATTTTTAGGGAATAATGGTTTGAAAACATGTCACCTTCCCCCACTAGATGTATTATGCAACATTGTACTCAATAAAGACGAGTTATAGGCATATATAGTAGCCCCAATATTTATATCAATAGAGAGTGATGGTTGTTCACTAATACCTTTTGCTTTTTGAGTTTCTACTATAGTATTAAGGATATTACGGAGATCTTTAAGATTTACATGAATTCTCTCTTGAAATAATGCAATAGATTTAACTTGTTCTTGATTTTCTTATTCATGTTCATTGTTTTCATGTGTTTGATTATCCTCAAGATTAGATTAATCTTTTATAAATATTTTATCATTATTTTACTCATTGTCATTATTGGCACTCTCATTATTAGTAGAATTTCACATGGTATTAGATTGAGACATTTTAGGTCACCTAAAGCGTAGCTCAATATATTTAATAGGAACACCACATAATCTAGGACTACACCTAGGTTTAAAACAAATGATAAAATAAATATGAATAATTACAACAAGTAGAAACCTTACGAGTCTGAAAACCCTAAATCAAGCTAGGATTTGCATGAGAAAACATAGTGGTTGGGTTCACCAAATGTTTAACCATTTTCTAGATAGATATATGTTTCAATTTTAGGGTTAAATGGGTAGAATAGCATATACACAAGGATGAAAAAGATTATTCTAGAGTAGGCTAATTAATTGAAAACTTAGATAAATGAATTTTTTAAATATAAATGATGAGTTATACTAAATATAGAAAGTACATTCAAAATAGTGGATATATTGCACAAACACAAAGAAGAGATAATACTTAGCTTATCTATAAATGCATAGGTAGATATGAGAAGTGTAGAGGTGGAAAAATATAGGGACAAAATTAGGATTTAGTTGTTGCATTCTATAAATTTTATTTATACAAGTTTAGACACTTGTGTTAGCCTTGAGATACTTGCGTCGATGTAGGTGCCCTAATCCTAACGAAATTTTTTAGTACATAATATTAGTTGTATTACAGAGTGGCCACCTAGAGCTTTATGAGTTTTATGTCTCATTTCTGCTAATATTTTTTATTCACATGCATAGGCTATCGATGATTATTTATGAATCAACCTCTAGTTCTTCACCTTAGGTCTTTATACCTTGACAAAAGTGGGTTAGTGTGCCCATGGTGTTAATTTGACTTCAAGGACCCCTCTATTAGTGAGATTTACCTACATATCCAATACTCTAAGGAGATCCTTGTGTGTGTGTGTGTGTGTGTGTGTGTGTGTGTGTGTGTGTGTGTGTGTGTGTGTGTGTGTGTGTGCGTGTGTGTGTGTGTGTATTTCTCCCCTAGGTGTTGTCTTATGTGTACACAAGAGTAAAATATACTATATATAAGGGCATGTAATGATCTAGCTTGTAACTTGACAAATATTTTTCATGGGTTATTCTTTGAATACTTCAGACTTGTAATGTGATTCCCCCCTATGATAATAGGGAAGAATAGGGTAGTATAACTCAGTTGTGCAATTCATTTATTAAGCTTGAATAGATGATTAATTGGTATTTGATAGATGAATAATGAGTAGGCTTAGATTTATATTTATACCACACATTTAAAATATCTCATGTAAAGGTTAAAAAAAACAAATAGGTTAACCTATAGGATTCTAAATATTTTAAAATTTGATGACTTTTGAGGACTAGACACTTTATAAGAATTTAGACACTTGTATCACTGCAAGTGTCCCTATGTGGGATTCAAGTTTCTTGTAGCCTAGGAAGTTGTTGAGGATATGAAAGCAACATTGAAAGATATATATTAGGTTTGTCCCTATGTGGGATGCAAGATTCTTGTAGCCTAGGAAGTTGTTAAGGATATAAAAGCAACATTGAAGGATATATATTAGGTTTTAAGCTTTCTATACAATGAAGGACGTCTAGGTCATTATAAATGATACCATAAGATAAATAATTAGGCATAATGAGATAGCGAATGCGAGCCTTTTGGCAGCAGGGAGATCTAAAACAAAAGAGTAGATTCTTGATAGCTATTTTTCAAGTATACAAAACTAAGATGTTATATAAATAATATTTTAATATATACATAGCCATACCCTATGGTATTGGTTGACACATCTTATAATTATAAAAACCATACCATAAAATACCAACTAGTACATCAGTCATACTTATAGGATCAACCATGTTTATACTTTCTACTACATCTTCCAAGCACTTAACTGCATTGACCATGATTGTCTACCTAATTCTACTATACATACCCTACTATATTGGTTGGTTGACCAATTTTATACTATATCATTCATACCATATAGTATTTCACAACACTTCATGCAACTATATCACCCATACCCTATGGTATCAACTAGAAGTTTATTTCCCCCTTATAAACTATATCGACCTAGCTGATACAATTGTCATAGGGTGGTGATTTATTTCCCTATCCCTAATAAATACCCTTGGCCCTAGTTTTGACTTTTTGGTGATTACCCATTACCCATCTTAAATCTAGATTCATTTTGATGTTTGTTCAAAAAATATCCTTACACGAATTTTCCCCATCACCTAGATTTCCTAATCTAGTTCATTTTTACAAGAAATGACAAAATAGACAATAAATACACCACCTACCTATAGGTATTTAATTATAATGGTAATAAATCCCCCAACACATCCACCTCCTCAACCGCGAGCCATAGTCTCTCAAAATGATAAATTTGGATAAACAAAGCTTTGATTTTATAAAAATAACAAATCTGTAAATGAATAGTTTTTACCTTTTTATAGTAAAAAATTCAAATTTTGAAACTTTTAATTATTTATGATAAGATTCTATATTTTTCTCATATATTCATTTCTGTAGGTTCTTTTCAAAAATTGAAAGAAGCCTTAGAATCTTGGTGGGGTAGATATTTTTAGATATTAATAGAAAAAATTTACAAAAATTTGGATTTTATCTTATTTTTAGTTCTACCGTTCTTTCTTCTTAATGGGTGCCTTTTATTAGTTGCAACACATGAAACATTATTTACAAACAATGGGTAAGTAAAAGTATATATTCTCATTTTATTTAATTTTAGTTATTTTAGCATTTATTTTTAACTATGCTCTTTTATGTTGCTATGTTTATATCCCAAAGCACCATCCCATGTTACACTATTGTGACACATAATGACCTTCAGGTGGGGCTTATGTATACAACTAATATTTTTCACTTTATTGATGTTTTCTCTTATAACACACTAAGAATGGGGTGGGGTGGGATTAACTTATGGTACTTTGTAAGAGATGTTTGCATACTATCCCATTATACCATCACTACTATCAGTATGACCTCTTCTAAGTCTCTATCTATCTTTCCCCTCTGTTTACTTCCCATTTATATTTTATAGCTTCCCTATATCCTAAGGTATTGGCTTGACTGATAATGTTTGCTTTGTGTTTTTTCCTCCCTTGTATTATATCGGCTAACCTGATACATTTCTAATTTTATCTTTTGACATTTATACAGTATTGACTTGTCGCTAATGTACTGTGCCAACTAACATTTTTTGAATGTATCATCCTGGTTGATATCATTGACTTAGAGTTTATAGTTGGTTTTGTATATTAGAACCATATATATAGGGGTCATATTTCATGATTAAACCATATATCATATTCATACAATCTAATTGCACTTGCACTTGCACTTCTACCCTAAGGAAGTATATGGGAGAGTTATTGGTTTAAAACCTTATTTTGGAGTTCATCTTGTGGTGTCTTTAAAGCTCAATAGGAGAGGTCTTTGGAATTCCTAACTAAGGATATCTAGCTCTTCATCCAACTATTTAAGGTCTTAAACCTACAACATCTATTTCAAATATTCACTTGGGCCAAACATATTTAAGTGTTCTCATGTCCACCCCAAGGTGATTATTTCTATCCCTACACTCTGTCCTTTACTTAATTAGTAGATTTGATATTTTTTATTACTTTTTGGATGTATTTGTGTATCCTTGATTATGCTCTTCTTTATACCAAATAAGTTGGTATAAATATAGGGTTGCTTAGGATTTCTATTTATTACCTTAGGTTACATAGACCCTCATTTGGTTGACCATTTCACCTTGCCTTCTTTAAGATCACTTACCCTTCGTCTACTTTACTTGCATCTTTACAATTGTAGTTACAATCATTTACCTTGTTTGAGGTCTAGTGAGAGCTATATCCTTATGTATTAGGCTTAGAATTTGGAACCCTTTTCTCTTCATATTTGAGTTTTAGGTTACGCTTTGTTAGTTCTATAGATAAAATTTGTGCTTACCCCATATGTTATTGCATGTTTGATAAATTTTACTAAAAGAATCTTAGGTTTACTAAAGAATGAGAGATATTCTACACATTGTTTTGAACCCACTCTCATATCTATGTTTGGTTTTTTTATTTAGAATAGAATAGGTTAACTTTTATTATTATTTTTAGTTTAGATTTCCTTTCATTTAGTTGGTTTTGTAAAATATGATCATCATGACCACTCATCCAATTCATTGAACTTATCACAGTTGAAACTTGTTGACACTTATGAATATTCACGAGTCGCATATAAGGTATTTGAACCTTGGAATTAAGGTATGTTCCATAATTAAAATAATATTTTGTTTTAATGGAATGTGTTACTTATATTTTTGAATGTCATTTTGATATTTTCATGCAAAATTTATAAAGACTTATTATTTTGAAAGACCAATTAAAAAGGACTTGTTTCATAGATAATAAACACTAAAAAGATAAATATATGAGATAAATATCTAAAATAATATAAATTTTATCACTATATACTTATTGAATGGTGGTTTTAACCCCTCTTCAAAATAAAAGATCAATAAATGAAAATAATCATAGATGGAAGAAGGGTAATTTGAGTAATCTCTACCAGAGTTATGGACATGTAGCTTGTAGTAGAGAAATTATTAGAGTATAATTAAAGGTATATCAGTTATGTCTATGGACACCTCGATTACAATAGAGTGATACCTATATTTTCAAAAAAATGTGCCTAAAAAAATAATTACAATAAAAATAATAGAAAAGAGACTCACAAGCTCTATTTGATTAACCTTATTCGAGTCCTAGTCTATTGAGAGCAAGAAGATAGTTGTAGGTTATCCTAGCCCTTCCATACAAATAACATATTCATTTTCATACACACACACATTTCATGAGGTATATGAGTGTGATGCAAGGCATAGATTAATATATGTTGGATTCTCTTTTATCTAGGCCATGTGTGTGTTGGGGGCAACCTATTTTACAAGTTACATTATAACATGGTATATCTATCTATGACCCCTCTACCATGTTGAGCTACATATCTTACCATTGTTTTGCTAATTAGTCATATATTACACTATTATTTAGATATTTTATTTTTTTATGATGCAACATCAACACATAGGGATAGTGTATACTAGTTTTTACTTGATTTATGCTCCTTCAATGTTGTTTATTTTCTTACATGACAGGCTAGACATTGCTTACTTATTATGTGTGGCCCTTGTCCCTATGTGTATAATATTTTCATGGTTTGTGTGACATTTTGACATGTTTAATTACTTATATCCCTAATCCTTATGTGTGCAATGTTTGGTTGTATGTTTGATATTTAAACATGTCTCTTGTATGCAGCCTTGGACTTCTATATGGCATTATGTGACATTATGTGTTGTATTTTTATTTATTTTTGAGCTTGACTAGTGGTGTCATGATCCATATCATACACTTTTAGTACATAGTTTAATTCATATATGGTTACTTAATTCATATTTCATTGTTATATCTATCTAGACATGACACTTGTATGCCCCAAATTCAATATTTTACATACATACATCAATGAAAATTATATTTCTATGATGAAATAGTCTCCACATGTTGACATAATTATACATGATTCTATCTTTATTACATGGCATAGCTAACTCTTCTTTTGAGATGAGTGACTTCAAGGTTACATCCCACATCTCAAAAAGAGGCATTACAGTGACATTGCCTTAGAGATACAAACCTCCAAAAGCATAAAAAATATATTTCATGACATAGTACAAGTTTAAGAGATTCAAAATAATTCAAACTTTAGATTCTATGATAGAATACAAAGTTTCAAAAATTCAAAGTAATTCAAAAATCATATATATGATAAAAATCAGCACATCAAATATAGATTATGGGGGCATATGGCATGTATATGCACTCACTTTATAATAAAATAGATTAAATATTAATACACACTTAAATGCATATGTAAATAATTACATATCAAAAATTATAGGTTTCACATACAATTACAATTGAGCATATAAATGCATGGCATTCTATATCATTTGGCACATATTCAAGGGACATACTTATTGATACATATATGTACAGTTTTTTAAGTCAAACTGTATGATATTGGCTCATGTGCATATAAAATAAAATATAACTTAAAAATTTAAAGACAAATGTTTTTGTATCACATCAAATCTTTTGGCACTAAGGTCAGGATAAGGCATGATTATTTTTCATTATCTTTCAACCATGCAAGTAATATCTAGATTTGTCTACAATAGTGTGATTCATTCTATTATGGGTAATGTATGTTCAAGTCTAGTGACACTAAATGGCCTTAGAATTATTATTAAATAACCCATATTGTGGTTCCATCTTCTACTAGAAGTGATGTGCATTTGATTCTAGTGACACTCAATGGCCTTGGCATCACTTCTACCGAGCCAATTGTGGTTGCACCTTATTTTGGATTATTACATTGGGTACTTATTATCATTCACTAAAGTAGGAGCATGCATATATTTAACTCAAGGTTTTGATTAGTTATTCAAATTTGGTTCTTGATCACTTTCAATTCGCTAATGCTCCAACATGAGGAACCATATGTTTAATTGTTTCAACAAGGGTCATGTTTCTCTAATGCTTCAACATCTTTTATATGTTACAAAATGACATTGTTTCATCTCCATAAAAGTGTATTCCTTTCTAGATTTCCTTTCAATTTTCAAATTTCAAAGTTTCAAAAAAAATCAAATTTTAGTCTTAGATATTTCAAATTTCAAATATGAAATATGACCACTTCATGTGTTGTTGCATGGTTTGTTAAATTTAGGTACCTTACACAATTGGAGTTTCCTATCAAAGATAAAGTCTATTATACAAACTCAAGTTTTATCTTTTTCTTTTACTTTGGTAATTTTATTACTAAAATAAAGGGGGTGAGGAGGCGACACTGGGGAGAGATGGGGCGTAAATGTAGATACCTAAATCTGGTCATGAATAGTTGACAATGTTAATTTTAACACATCCTAAACCACTTGACTTACATGAATCTTATTTGTCAATCTTTGAATCCATTTCACTATATTCAAGCTTGACCCCTCAATTCGATATCACTATTATTCAAAATTTCCAAATCAATTCTTAAACCTCTCTATATCACTTTTGATTCTACTTTCCATCTCAATTCAGCTAAAGGAAATTGTTCAAAGGTTTCACTATATAAGCAAAACTTAACCTTATTTCAAAGGGACTTGATTTCTATCAAGCATCTATATTTTACATTATTGCACATTTATCAAAGTTGCCCTATTATTCCCATATGTAGTCCCAAATCAAGTGTGAAACACCTCAAATTAGGTCAAGGGCTATCGTTGTCAAGTATCAAAGCCAAATTTCTAGTTGCACACATATAGTTAAAAAGCACAATTGCACAATCACTCTAAGTGGGAGAACTATGTGTGGCTTGATTCCCTCTTTGAAGGATCTGGATATTTAGGTAGTGGTCAATCACCAAAGAGAGGGTTGGGGTCATCTCAATACATTACACTTCTTCCTTTTTAATAGGTTTTAAGCTCTCAAAATTACCCTCAGGGTTTCAAAGGCAAAAATAAGGCAAACATGGACTTTTGTGCAACAATATCAAAATTAAAATATTTCAGTCCTCTTAGAAAACATAGGTGTAAAAAGCGGAGTAGTTATAGTTTCATCAAATAAACATAGACAAGTTTGTAGGCAATAAACATGGTTGGCTTACTCTATTATCCAAAGAACCTAACCTTGTCCAAACACAGTCAAAAAATCTACTTTTGATTCTGAGATGTCACAATCTCATCTTTTTTTGTTTCTCACTATTAGACATCAAAACATTTAACTAAAGTTTAGAAAAACTAGGTATCTTGTGTTTGGTTGTACTTACTAAATTTAGCACATGCCACTTGAAAATTTTAATTTCAATTATCAATCAATTCTACTTTACATATTTAAAAGTCATATATTACAATCTAAATAGATCTATCAAGTTTTATACCTATTTGCATAACATTTATTTATCAAATTAAAAATAAGGTAAAACACTAACCTATAACAAGATCTTCAATTTATTAGTGAAGTTATTTAGTTCAAGAAAAATACAAATTCTTAATTTCATAAAGAATGAAATTCGATTCAAATCTTAATCATTTAAACATAATAAATATCCATCCATCAAAACTAACATTAAATCCCAAAATATATATATACACCAATCCCTAAAAGATACTTAAATAATCTATAAAAGATTCTATCAAAAATAGTGTACCCCTACCTTTGTAGTATTGGAAGGTGTGATGACATACCTATGTAAACTCGAACGAGCAATCTTGTCTATAACAACAAGGGTGTTATGCGTCGAGTCCCTACAAAAGTTTAGAATAGTTTTAAAATTTGTTTTAAGTATAAATTATATTAGTACGTATAATTTGTATGAAATATTAAAGTAATTAGAATATTTATTTTTACATAAATTCATTTTTAAAATGTTGAAAAAATTTATAAAAAAATTATTTAATCATTTAATATAAAATGATTTAAAAGATAAGGTTAATGATATGTTTTCATGATGAAAGAAAATTTTAATTAAATTATTATATAAAATTAATTTGATATTATTAAATACAAATTCAATTATACTATTAACATATACATCAAACTCAATTATACTATTAACATATGCTTGACATACTCTACCCTGTCAAGCATATGTTAAAACTCTACAAACTCGATTTTACTAAGAAATAAGTTAGTGGTTTTCATTAATCAAAGTAGGATGCAAGTATAGGCAACATAGTTGGAAAGGCAAATCAAATAATAAAACAACTAAAACTGCTATTAGACATTCAATAAAACACAGTCAAGCATGATCTCTTATTGATTATCAATAAGAAGGATAGTTACTTTATTTGTTGCGCTAGTATCATAAGATTATCAAACATAGATATCTTCTACATAAAAAATGTCAAATAAATTTGCATTGTCAAGAGTAGATGATTTTACTAGTAATAAAGGTGGAGAATGGTTGGAGGTAATAGCAAAGTATAACAAATCAAGGACATGTATTTAATACATGTCACAGGGGAAGTGTCATTGTAGTAGATAACCAAATTCTAGGTTATTTTAAACGTAAACCCTGTAAAGCATTCTAGATGTACTAATCAACTAAGGAAGTAGAAAGTAGAACCTTTCTCCTATAAAGTTAGATCAAGTGACAAATTAAGGCAGGGCCTGCGAAATATTACAAATATGAAGACAAGATTGAAAACATGAAATACAAAGTATTTACCATTAGCACTTACCCCATTTGGAATAACAGCACAAGAATTAGCATACTTGCACATTCCAACTTCACAAAATTCACTAAGAGGGTTATTCATTAAACTCTTGCCACTATTAGGATGAGTTAAACCAAGAGACTTTGTAACTCCTCTTCTATTACTAACTGCACTTCTTGGTCCAGTCACCCTCCGAATAGAACCTGCAATAAGATCATTATTCAATTCACACTTCTCATTTTTTTAATTAACCAATAATTCATCAACAAAAAGTACTCACAATCCATTTTCCCAACAATATCTGGCCTCTCTCAGTTTGTTTTCTAAGTTTTTTAGATCTTTTAAAATTTGTATAAAAAAACCCACTTTTGACATATCCTTGCATATCCTATATGTAGATAGGATTACAAATCAAGTTAGTCAAGCATTAGTCCATAAATAATGAAACATTCACAAAGAACTAACTAACCAAGCCTATATATTCCTATGGGAATTACAAAGGATAACAATAAATAAATGAAAGAAAGCAACACCATATTACCTTCCCAAATGGATTCACCATACCCATGTGGCTCAAAAACATGTTCTCCCTTAATCAAGCATCCTTGTCTTTGTCAACAATGGTGGTAAGCTCCTCCAATGCCTCAAGATCACTCCATAAAACCTAGGCTTTTGATTCCAAATCACTAAGCTAGCCTATCAATGAAGCTTGCAAACAAAATCTATGATCAAATGCTAAGCCTTGTAGAAACAATTTATTCTTATAACTTTGCAATATTCAAGTTTTGAAGATATTTGAGATAATAACCTTACACCAAAATAATCTAGAAATGATGTTCATGGCATCTCTATTTATAAATTTTTGAGTTGGTCAGGATCAACCATGACCATCCATCTCAAGATTGAGATGTGTGGCCATGGATAATCCTAATATTTAGAATTAAATCTATAATTATCTTCATTATAACCTTGGAAGAAGGGGTATTGAAGAGGCATGGGAGGCATTAACTAGGCATGGGTGACCCATAATCCTGATATTTGTGGTATTTATGGCCTAGAGATGGCTTCCCAAGAAATGAGGTCACCTAATGATGCAAATAATAAGAATCAATTTTTAAAAATAAATATTCAACAACTCTCATGGAAAATCCACTTAATCTCTTGATTTGGATTGATTATCCGTAAACAAAGTTAATCAACATTTGTGCAATTATTTAAAAATTGGTCCTCAATTAATCAAAATGGTCAGAAAGTCATATTAATGAGTTGTAATTTGACTTAAGAAGAATTAGAAGGTGACGTTAGATGCACTGAAACTGTATTCCCATTTAGGATTATACCAATAGCAAATAACAAAGGTACATGATGTGTACCGATGAATTAGAAGAAAAGAGTGATCTAGATCACAAAAAGTAAAACATCATTTTGACTCGAAATGAATTGACCAAAGTTAGTTGGCCCATAAATTATATTACCCCATTTAGGGATACTTTGACCTAAATTGTCACTTATAAACAAAAATTTTGAACCATTTAGCACGTTTTATGGATTTTGACCTAAAATGTGCATTTGAGTGCAATTTGAATAAGATTGACAATTTCAACACAAATAGTGTTAGGAATTGGATGTCTACATTTTGCCCCTATTTGAGAAGGCATAGCGAAACATTCAGGGGAAGCAAAATATTTTCAAAAAAAAGATTTGTTGAGAATAAATTGGAATAGACTCATGATGCCCCCTTGAGAGGACATATTAGGATGAAAGAGAAGGATGGAATGTCAAAAAGAGAGAGAAAGTGAGAGATTAACCCATGGAATAGATCACATCCAGACGAGCTAATGCTTGAAAACGTAATTACCATCAATGATCAAAATATAATTAGAGGTATAATAGGCCCTAGATATGAGGGAATGGGAAAGATGCAATCCATAAATGTAAGGGACACATTGTAAATGTATCCAATTTGAGAGTATAAGCTACGCGCTTATGGCATTGATAAGTTACACACTAAAATATTTTCATCATGGGCATTAATGTGGAGAGATTGGAATTAGAGGAAAAGGGAAAATGTTTTGCTTTATGAAGGGAAACACCACTAGAACAGGGTCTCCAAAGAAAAGATAATAAGAAGTGCCCTAATAGAGAAAATGTGATCATGATAAAACAATTTTGCCCCAGTACAGTGAATCTTGATCATTGATAAAGAATAAAGAATGATTTTACCCCTATAGAGATGATTTTATTTAGATGTGGTTCAGATGTTGTGCCCCAACATGAGAAATTGGCAAGCAAAAATAGCTCAAGGATATAACCGAAAAGATAGGTTAAAGTGAGTGGGTGCAGTTGTACATGCGATGGTGTAATAGCTTAGAAAGACATATAAAACCAAGCATATGAGAATGCACAAAGTGATGAAAGAGATGAAAATAATAAGGGAGATAGCTGAGCTAACCTCAATATAAATTGAGCACTGCCTACATAGTTCCATGGACTCATGTTCCAACATGAACTTCAGGTTAATGTAGTTTACCCAAGTTTGTGAGAGAATGGAATGAGGAATGATGAAAAATGACAAGGAATTGATTAGACTCATAATGTATGAGAATATATGCATGTCTAATCATAGACAAAGAACCCTGAAATGCATGCTACCTAGAAGCTTAATTCCATATCATGAGCCTTGGTATTGCAAAGTGTTCTTGAGAATCGTTCAACAGAGCTGATGTTGACATTAAGATGTTGAGACTTGAGCACAAAGTGCTTGCTATAGAAAAATAAATTAGGCATCATAAGTATGAATAACTTAAAATGACATAAGATTATAATTGCACTGAGCCAGTTCAAATGTGAATATCTATAACTACAGATAATGATAAAGTAATGACCAAAACTAGAGTTACAGCAATTTACATTTAAACAAAAAAGCAAAAGACAAAGAAAAAGATAAAAATAAATGAACCTAACTTGAAATCAATATATGATCTATCAAGACTTAAGTAGGAACAAAAAATGTTTAAAAAACAAAAGTCAAGAACATCTTAACGACATGAGACCAAGATATGAATAATCAAGATCTATGTGGACCATCAAGGTATTCTTGAACACAAAAGAGAAAAGCAAAATTAATTAGAAAAAATAAGACACCGTCAATAATCAAATAAATAAAATGGTCCAATAAAAATGTAATAACATAGGATCAAGATATAAACAATCGAGATCCATGTGAATTATCAAGATGTTCTGAAACACAAAAGAGAAAAGCAAAAACAAATAGAAAAACACAAGACCAAGAAGAAACAAGAAGTAATAAAAAGAGAAAAGAAGAAGAAATAAAAGGAGAGGTGCGAAATCACAACAAAACACCAAGAAAACTCAAATAAACACACACAAATAAAAACCAAGCTAGTGTGGTTTAAAGACAAATGTTCATGCATGTGCGGTATGAGTGTTACATTCTACCACATCATAACAAAAAACAATAATAATTATCCCCTAATTAAAGAGGAATAATGATAGAAGAAATGAGGGAAGATAAGAAAAGGAAGGGGTTGGTCGAGCTAACTCTAGATGTATTAGACAAGTGGACGTTGCCTACATAGTTCCATGGATGCATGTTCCAACATGAACTTCAGGCCAAATGTAGTTCTCCTAGGAAGAGGGATAGAAGAAAAATGATGATCAGACTAGCATGATTTATAGAATAAATGGAAGATACGACAAAAAAATGAGAATGTTCTGGCAAACAAGAAGCTGATGAGATGAGAAAGAATGAACTTGCAAAATGGCAAGTGCATTCAAACTTAATAGTTGCTCACAAAACAACGAGAGCATGGGATGGTGGAACGAGAATGTACAAATGTATAGAAGCGTGAGATAATGTTTTTGTTCTTTTATGGATCATGTTCTGATGTTTTTGGTATTTTCAAAGTATTTATAATGTTTTTGGTGTTGTTGGGATAAAATATGCACAAGGTGGGACCATCTAGTCGAGGAGATGCACATCCTGAGAGTAGAGGTTCCAATAAGATAGCTAAGTCAGCTACAACGACCCATGATCACAAATAAATGAGAGTGAGGAAAGGGGGATTGAGATGACCTCAACATGAATTGAACATGACCCACATAGTCCTGAAATGACCTCAAGTCATAGTAATTCCATCCACACAAAAGGCAGGGAAAAACCAACTAGATCCCAACAAGTTCTCAAATCTAGCAAATGCCCAGTCAAATGAAGATAGTAATGACAAGGTGATGTGGTAATGCATGATAAACAAGTTTTTCCCCTAGTTTCCCTATAGGTGGTTATAACTAAGATACAATGACATAGGTCAATGATACTATTTTGCCCATATGCAGTTATAATTAGTAGCAAGATTGGTGAAACATTGATTTGCTCATAGGCAGTTATAATCAAGCTCACATAAACAAACATGGATATAGGATGAAAGATATCTTTCTATATTAACTATCACGCTAATTTCATAGACTGTCATTATAAGCACAAATTTGATTGATTGTTGAAACTTCATCAGAATCCCCCCATAAGAGGTGCAGGAAGAACCAAATGAACCAGGATCAAAACAAGATTGGGTAGGATGAATAAAAATAGGCTTTGGTCTAGATAGGAATAGAAATGATATAATGAAATTATCAAAAGAAAATTAGATATATTAGCGACAAACTTGCCCCCAAGCAATGATTGGATCAGATTGTTCACAAAATGGTGAGAGCATGGGAAGGGGGTGATCGAGCTTATCTCAATAAAAATTGAGCATTGTCTACATATTCTCAAAGGACCTCAAGTCAATGTATTTCAAAAGGCATGGTTCATAGATCTCAATGGTATAGTAATGCCTTAAAAAGGGCTATAGGGTTGTCCCAAAGAGATGAGGCATGGTAATGGCAAAAGGGTGAATGCTAGATGAAAAATGGTTTTGTTGCTCGTACTAATAGGGAGATGCTCATCCTAGTCAATATGTGAGACAACAAAAAAATGATCAGCTATATGAGTTGCTATCTAACACCCTTTCAAAACAACTACTCTATTAATAACTTTTTGCTGATCTGGATCTTAATAATGTGTTCATGATCCTCATAGATTGCCGATTCTACTTCCTTCAAACATCGAGACAAGATATCCTTATAACCTCAATAAAGGAAAGTGTTGCCAGTGATGGTAAATAATGGAAGGATAAATGAAATAAGTGGGTAATAAATAGGTGGGTGATTAATGGAATGTATAATGGGTGGAAAAAAATAAATATCAAGACTTGTAGTCATACGTAATGTTGTTGATTTTAGATTTGACATAATTTTGGTTGTGGCAGAGCCGAAGACCTCTGAAGATGCTCTCGATAGGACCATCAGATTATTCTATTGCTTGATTTTAAGAGTGGCTACTATCTGATTATGTTGTAGATTGGAATTTATTTTGATTTGATCTTTGATATTATCTTCAGTAAACAATGAATAAATTTTGTGTTTAGCTATTGGTGCCTCGAAGAGGTTTTCACCAATGAATTTATTTTGATCATCTCATAGCACCTCTGATAAGGTTTCACAAAGAGATGTTAACATTTGACTTTGATTTTCTTCTAGTGCCTTCAAAATAGTGTCACTAAAAGATGCTAAGTTTTATTTTTGCTTATCCCCTAGTGCCTCCAAAAAGGTTTCACTTGGAGATTATTCTGATTTTGAATGAATGTGGTCTTGGCCTCCTTGTTCTTCTTCAACTTCTATGTCACCATGGATGCAGTTTAACAAAGTGTGATTCTGTCATTCTTGATTGACACTTATGGGAGGTGGAATGTCAATAATGTGGCTATGTTAGGTAATTATAATGGGATGGTGAAAGGTAGCACAATTATTGTAGAAGATACTAGGGGAACTTGTGTCGATGCTGAAATAATCATCCTTAAAAACCATAAAAGGATCAAAAATATATTTGATAGGACCGAAGTTCTCCAAAGCTCTGACACAACTTGTCAGATTTAAGAGCACACATGATTACCAATGTATAAGAAATCAAACATGTGAAATTACACAGAAGTACAAGTAACTATCAATGAGAAAACACACAGAATATGAGAGGCAACACACAATTGTATTCAACTCAGTATAGAAGGAAATTACAACAAAGAGGTGGCACTCTTTCTTCCACTTCATGGGCTTACAGTAATCTTCCCTCAAGAGTAATCTTCTCTCACTAGGTCACAACACACAGCTAACACAAGTTATTGTTCACCTCATTGTACATCTGTACAATCGAGTACGAACTGATACTCCTAGTAGATCTCACCATGATCCTGCTCTTGATGTATTGGTGTCACCTTGATCTTGCTCCCCCGCCGATCTCTGTTTGACCCTCGCATACACACATCCCTGCAGACCAACCTGATCTTACTTATCACATGTAGATCTCCTCCATGATCTAGCAACCCCCTGCTGACCAACCTTGATCTTACATACCTGGAAGAACATGCTCTTCCAGGGGAAGAACTCTCCAAGTTCTACATAGCTCTTCTACAAGTTCTTCACTTAAAAATACATCCCATGAGTCTATTATATAGATCTCATGCATACACTAATTTAGACAAGTGGCTCAAAGACTCGAACTAGTCTTTATCATGCAAACTCTTCGTTCACTTAACTGACTGTTCGTCAACAGCAGTTCTAACCGCCACAGGCGACCGACATTGGTCCCTACCTATCGATGTCGGTTTCCTTCTGCGCTTCCCTGACCGACATCGGTTGTGGCCTGCCAACGCCGGTGACTGTCATGCTCAAAAACCTCCTTCTGTTTGCAATAAGGTGAAGCTTTTAGCTCCACACCCTAACAATCTCTCACTTGGAGATAAACAGTTGCACCTGTACCTAAACCAGTACTCTATCTAATTTGCATCCTGGCTTGTATTCCTCTTCAAGCTCCCACTTGAAGACAACCCACCACACTCCTTGTGGTGTTAATCCTGTGCCTAAATTTCTTCATTCTCAGCTTACCTTCTTCTGTGATTGCTATACTCCCACTTAAACAGCAACCCCTGTGAGTAACCTGTAATCAACAACACTTAACAGATCTGGCCCATCTGTTAGTCAAACTCGCTCTGAGAACATCCAACCTTGCTCTGATACCATTTGATAGGACCGAAGTTTCCCAAAGCTCTGACACAACTTGTCAGATTTAAGAGCACACATGATTACCAATGTATAAGCAATTAAACATGCAGAATTACATAGAAGTACAAGTAACTATCAATGAGAAAACACACAGAATATGAGAGGCAACACACAATTGTATTCAACTCAGTATAGAAGGAAAGTACAACAAAGAGGTGGCACTCTTTCTTCCACTTTGTGGGCTTATAGTAAACTTCCCTCAAGAGTAATCTTCTCTCACTAGGTCACAACACACAGCTAACACAAGCTGTTGTTCACCTCATTGTACATCTGTACAATCAAGTACAAACCGATACTCAAGTAGATCTCACCATGATCTTGCTCCTGATGTATTTCTGTCACCTTGATCTTGCACCCCCGCCGATCTCTATTTGACCCTCGCATACACACATCCCTGCAGACCAAACTGATCTTACTTATCACATGTAGATCTCCTCCATGATCTAGCAACCCCCTGCTGACCAACCCTGATCTTACATACCTGGAAGAACATGCTCTTCCAAGGGAAGAACTCTCCAAGTTCTACATAGCTCTTTTACAAGTTCTTCACTTAACAATACAGCCCATGAGTCTATTATATAGATCTCATGCATACACTAATTTAGACAAGTGGCTCAAAGACTCGAACTAGTCTTTATCATGCAAACTCTCCGTTCACTTAACTGACTGTTCGTCAACAGCAGTTCTGACCGTCACAGGTGACCGACATCGGTCCCTACCTAACTGGAGGTGACCAACACCGGCCGATCCCTACCGATGTCGGTTTCCTTCTGCACTTCCCTGACCGACGTCGGTTGTGGCCTACCGATGCCGGTGACTGTCATGCTCAGAAACCTCCTTCTATTTGCAACAAGGTGAAGCTTTTAGCTCCACACCCTAACAATATTCAAATTGATCTACAAGGCAATTGTAACTAATGTTGTAATAACTAATACTATAATCTATTTTTGACTCTAATTCCAATTTAATAGACTCTAAATCCAATGTCGCAACTAATGTTGATTTTGTTTCTAATGCTAAACCCAATGTCAATTCAAAAATGGAACCTGACTCTGATATTGATTCTTCATCTAATATGGTTATTTTGATAATGTTGTGTTGAATGCTAAATTTTTGACAAGTAATGGCCTATGATGGCATAATGGGCTCAATAAAAATTTATTCATTTTGGAAGGATTCAACATAGACTGACTCATCTAAGTGAATCCCCTCAAAAAGAGGGAACCACTCAAGGTACGTCTCGATAAAATCATGTATGTCAAAGTGAGACTCCTCAATAAGTGGGAAAAGATCAAGAGATAATTCTATCGAGACTGGCTTGTCAAGGAGATGAGGCTCTTTAAAAATAGGTAACTTATCACAATTTATATTGTCAAAAATGGGTGTTTCAATAATAACATGTTGGTTTTGGTTCACAATTGGCTGCAAAAGATCAACTTTGAACACATTTTGATCCTCATTTGATGGCTTTTGAAGAGGTAATGGTTCTTGTTTAGGCTCGAAGATTGGCACAAAATTTCTAAAGTGGATAACTTTTGGTTTAGCGATAACAATGGTTTATGGTTCAATAATGGACTCTCCAAAGATTAGGCTATTGAAGAAGGGATCAAAAATAATTGGTTCATCAAATGGATATTCTTCAACAATAGGTTCATCAAAAATTGGTGATGGGCCAAGAATGGTAACAACTAGACACTTCTTAGTTTGGTTGCTCATGTATACCAAAGGAGGAGGTCTTATAATGGTAATGACTGGGTGCTTCTTAGTTTGGTTGCTCGTGCAAACCAAAGGAAGAGGTCCTAAAATGGTAATGACTAGACACTTCTTAGTTTGGTTATTCATGCAAACCAAATGAGGAGGTCTTATAATGGTAATCTTGGTATGTTGTGGAGTTTGATTACTTACACAAGCCAAAACATCCAAGTCTTCTTGATAAACCTAATCATTTCGATCGTGAGTTGGATCATAAGTTGGATCTTGATTGTGTTCCCATGACTGATTTTTGTGAGATGGATAGAAATCTATCTCATAAACCATATTGTCACCGTAGGGGTATTGACTAAAGGTATAAAAGTCAATTTGTGTGGCCATTCTATCATAAGTTGGTTTAGGCATGACTGCACCATAAGTGTAGCTAGACATATCTGCATTTAATGAAGAAAGCTCTAAAAACAAAAAGACTTAAAGTTTTGCAAACCTTGAAAAATGATCCAAAGGATAAATGGTTCAAACTTTATTTAGTTTGGTCGAAGGGGTGGAGCTGCATCTCAAAAGTAGCTTATGTCGAGATTTGGCATAAAATAACCTAACGTCAAATGCCTAACATCAAAGGTTTTAGAAGAAAGGTTATGTTTTCCCAAATAAAGTCACAAATAATGATGAGGATAGGCACTCAAACAAACAAACAATCAATAGTGTTCAAAATTGGGTAATCATTTAAACAAAGCTATGCAACCCAAAAGAAAAAGATTTGTGTATCAACCTCATGAATTGAGGTCTAAACATAAATCAATCAATGTTTGGATCCAAACTTGATAAGGTTAATTGAAAATGCAATTTTGAAGACTAGGATTGGACCAAACAAGCTAGACAAGATTGAACAACATGATGGCACAAGACAAAGGTCCAAATTGTATACATAAAATGGTTTGAAACAAGTGGTTTTTGATACAAGTTGAAACAAGTCTTGAAACAAATTAAGCAGCGTAACTGTGTGAGCATGCTCGAATTATGTGGTCAATTGTTATGTTCCAAAGACTCAAAGGCAAAAAAATAATTGACATGATTTGGGCAGCATAACGATACCCTTGTTAACTCAAATATATGATTTTGACATGGCTTATGAACAAATAAACAAGTTTTAACCTCAAAACATACCAAGCAAAAATGACTAAAATACATTAAGTATAAACGTCTAAATCCTAGCAAGGGTATGGTAAAATGGGGTTAACTAAACTAGCAAGGTTTTGATCATTCTAGGGGAATCAATTACATAATGACTTTCACATCAAATGATGCAAAATATAAGTACAAAAATTGGGTGACCACAGCATTGGCTAGTTGTAAAAAGGTCTAGTCCTTTTTACAACCACTACATCCTATTGTTCACTCAGTTTAGTGTGATGTCAAAATGCAAATACGTCCCATGTGCAACCTTAAAGGAGTCAAATGAAGTCAATGTCGAGAGGTGAAACCCCAGGTCAAACCTTCCCTAAAGAACTCATGGAAGGTAATGACGTCCCCCTCGCAAGCCAAGTTTGCATGAAAATAAAGAAAGCATAAAAGTAGAAAGACTTTAGGGTCATTTTCAAGGTCACCCAAACTTTGGCGAGTTTTTAGAGAGTCCTTTAGGCGACATTCTTTCTAAGCCTTGGACTAGGATATTTACAATAGGAATGGCACTTTTGATTTAAAGGGTTCCCTAAAGGGGACAAATAGAAGAGCATACATGCAACATTCTTTTTTTTGCCAAACAAAATCTAAGTAAACAACTATTACAAACAAAAATTGACAAGTGTGTTCAATTTTTAAACCCAAATAAAATGTTTGGTGGTGTTCATCTGACCTCTTGGTCTTAATTGCAAACTATGAAAACATTCACCAAAACATTTAAATTTTTTGTTAAACATGTTTTTATCAAAGAAAAAGGTTTGTTCCTACAACAAAAATGTCAGCATGTCCTTTAGCTTTGAAGCTCTTTTTAGCATGAAATAATGAACTTTGAAAAAGTAGCTCTCGGGTCTATGTTTTTTGAAGAACACAGTGACCAACGCTAGTTATTACCACCGACGTCGATTACTCTGGCTAGCCAAGATCTAATCTATGTCGGTTGTGTTGATTGACGTCAGCTAAGTCAAGTAATTGATGTTAGTATTTCCTTCCAATGTCAGTTACTGTGTTAAATTGTGGCAACAAAAACTGATAAAATAAAGTTAGAAAATCAATTTGTAAGAGTTTTAAAGGTCCAAATGGATATTTTAGAGTTGCAAAGTGATCTTCTTTAGGTTTGAGATGTGTCTAGTCCCACTGAGGGTGCCAAGATGTAGAGAGGATTACGAAGCAAGTTAGTCAAGCATTAGTCCATAAACAATGAAATATGCATAAATAACTAACTAACCAAGCTTATATATTCCTATGGGAATTACAAAGGATAGCAAGAAACAAATGAAAGAAAGCAACACCATATTACCTTCCCAAATGGATTCACCATACCCTTGTCGCTCAAAAATATGTTCTCCCTTGATCAAGCATCCTTTTCTTGGTCAACAATGGTGGTAAGCTCCTCCAATGCCTCAATAACACTCCACAAAACTTAGGCTCTTGATTCCAAATCACTAAACTAGCCTATCAATGAAGCTTGCAAACAAAATCTATGATCAAATGCTAAGCCTTGTGGAAAAAATTTAGCATTATAAATTTGAAATATTTAAGCTTTGAAGATATTTGAGCATAATAATCTTGCACCAAAATAGCTTAGAAATGATGTTCATGGCCTCTCTATTTATAGATTTTTGAGATTGGTCAAGATCAACTATGACCGTCCATTTCAAGATTGAGATGTGTGGCCATGGATAATCATAATATTTAGAATTAAATATATAATTATCTTCATCATGACCTTGGAAGAATCATTATTAAAGAGGCATGGGAGGCATTAACTAGGCATGGGTGACCCATAATCCTGATATTTGTGGCATTTATGGCCTAGGGATGTCTTCCCAAGAAATGAGGTCACCTAATGATGCAGATAATAAGAATATATTTTTAAAAAGAAATATTGAACAACTCTCATGGAAAATCCACTTAATCCCTTGATTTGGATTGATTAGCCTTAAACAAGGTTAATCAACATTTGTGTAATTGTTTTAAAATTGGTCCTCAATTAATTAAAATGGTCAGAAAGTCATATTACTGAGTTATAATTTGACTCGAGAAGAATTAGAAGGTGACGTTAGATGCACTAAAATTGTATTCTCTTTTAGGATGTTTCCAATAGAAAATAACAAAGGTACGTGATGTGAACCGATGAATTAGAAGAAAGGAGTGATCCAGAGCACAAAAGGCAAAATCATCATTTTGACTCGAAATGAATTGACCAAAGTTAGCTGGCCCATAAATTTCATTGCCCCATTTAGGGATACTTTGATCTAAATTGGAACTTGTAAATGACAAGTTCAAACCATTTAGCATGTTTTCTGGATTTTGACCTAAAATATGCATTTGAGTGCAATTCGAATAAGATTGAAAATTTCAACACAAACAGTGTTAGGAATTGGATGTCTACACTATAAACCCTTTCATAGACTAATGCTAATCTGCCATTCAAAAGCCAATGATTACAAATGAAACCCAAAATCATTCTTACATTACCCAAATATCATTACATCTTCACATAAAAACAATGTAAAAGCCTAGCTGCTGAATAAAACTATAAAAGAAAAGTTGAAGCCTAACTATCAAAGAGTTTGTGGGCAAACACTGATAATATCAATTAGAAGTGGGCACATAAGAAAACATGTGATGAGTTTTAATATATACTTAAAATGAAACCCACACATAAAATCCATTTGAACCTACCATGTTCATCCACTTATTCATCAAATATAATTACAAAATTAGATATTTGGAACCCCCTGCTTAGTGCTTACATACAACCACCTTGCCAAGCATAAAGTTTTAGAATAAAAACATAAATGTGATAAAGCTAGAAGCAAATAATTCAATCAAAACATAATATCATATTCTCAACATACAAAACTAAGATTTGTGTAATTCTAAATAGATAATGTCAAGGATCCCCAAAAAAGGATTAAGTTGGAGTGTTTATTTTTATCTTAAAACTGAATATACATGTCCAAGAGATTTATTATCTATTGCTTTTAATCATGTAGGCATTAAAGGTTTGTTTATAATGGTTTCCATCAGCTTCATAGCAGATACAGGTATCAAGAGCTAATGGCGAGTTTTGAAAATAAGGATGATTTTTGAATAAAGGTTATGCTAGAGTATTCATTCTAAGCATAAAACTAATTGTGTGTCCTGTAAAAAATTACTCTATTGTTTTTAATCATGTAGGCATTTGGGCTTGTTTTTTAAGGTGGCCATCAAGATCATAATGATTCTGAGATTATGGCAATAATGAAAACCACATTCAAATCTATATCTACCTTGAGGACAAAACTCGAGTAGCAGTTCACCTCAAAGAAAAATTTATCCATGATTCCTACAATATCCTAAAAATGTTTATGCAAAATCCATAAGGAAAAGCAATAAGTTAGTGTTATCTCTCAAATTTTCTCACCTACAACCATCAAGCCAAGCATTTACAATTTGAGAACAAGGGAACAAAAACATAAACATGAGAAAACTACAAACAATTAAGTCATACAGAATAGAATCTCAGAATATAGAATAGAGATATAATGATTATGATTGTTTAACATTGAGGATTCTTACATGGAGGTCATGGTTGTTAGTCTAATCTTAAATTTAAACCTAAATATTTAATCATGTTGGTGTTTAAGGTTTTGTTTTAATGGTGGGTACAAGGGTCATAACAAATTATGGTTGCATCAATTAGGATATTTACACACACACCAAGTTAAGCATTTAATGTTTGGGAACAAAAACATTATAGTGATATTTATGTAATTTGGAATATAGTCAATACAAAACTGGTATTACCAAATGGTCAATGTTGATAAATTCATAATATTCGGTATGTTAGAACTTGGAGGGTTTGTTTAAATATTGAATATATTATACATGTTAAAAATTTCTTCTTTGTTAATGATTTAGGCTTTCGCAGTCCATATTAATGATAAAATTTGATTTTTGAATAAAAACTCTGTAAGAAGTTCCTCTCTAATATTTGTAATCGGGTAGGCAAGCTTGTTTCAAATGGCATGTATCAGGGTTGCATCAAGAACCAACTCCAAACACTATATTTACACAATAATTGTTTATCAAAATGGTAAATAGAAGGTAGGAATATAATAGTGTTCATCAAGAGAAAAGAGTAGTCCACAATTCTTACAATTTACAAGTAATTTTTATTCAAAATCCATAAGGAATAGCAACATATCAACCTCACAAATTAAATTTGGCCACATACAACCATCAAACTAAACATCTAAAGTTTAGGAACAAAAACATAAATGTGAGAAAGATACTAAGAAATGAACCTTGCACAACAGGACTTCCAACATACAAAATCAAAATTATCAATTCTAGATGGGTAATGTTGAGGATTCCTAAATGGAGGTCATGTTGGATTTTTCATTTTACTTTTAATCTTAAATCCTACTCGATGCTTGTGTTTTATAACTATTTTTATCAGAAGGGTATTTAGGGTTTATCTCCTATGGTGGATATCAGGGTCACAGGGGTTATATGGTTGCATCCACCTCAAAATCTAATTTCTCACCAAAATGGTCCATCAAAAATATAAAAGAGAGAAATGTAGCAGTCAATAAGTCATTCTGAATAGAATTCCAACTCATACAATACTGGAATTTATCAAATTTGAATTGAGCATCCCTAGATATATTTACACAATAATGGCATATCAAAATTACAAAATAAAATAAAGGAAGAGATATAATAATGTTCACCTCGGAGAAAATGTTATCTATGATTCCTACAATTGTCCATAAATAATTAATGGAGATATACAAGGAACACCAGAAAAAGTTATCCATAATTCAAACAATCTATTGAAAAACTTAATTCCAAATTCATTAGGAATACCAAAAAATAGTTATACATGACCCCTACTATTTCCTAGGAGTTTATTTCAAATTCAATAGAAATACCAAAAAACAAGCCCCACCAGATCAAATATGCCTACATAGTAGGTTTGTTGCTAGGAGTTTGGCAACAAAGAAGCTCTTACTTCTTGTCTATTCTTCTACTACACCTTTAGTAAATAGGTTATTTTCAAAAATTATAAACCATGTATTTTAAGCAAAACAATAAATGACACCAGTGTTAAACCCTGACAAATCTAACAAGATAAAACATTCAACATGGAACACACTTGAAAAATTGAAAAATAATATCTTCTCTTTACCTCGATTATGGAGCAAATATAGACCGTTAAATGCTAAACGAGAAGACTTTATCTCCAATACCCCTACTAGTCATACTCTTATCAGAGAAAGTGTCATTAATGTTATGATATTCCAACTACAATGGCTTTGGAAAAAATTATATTCGTTGCCGTATTAATTTCTCTGGTCTTGTATGCCGCAGCAGGGAATGATGTAGAATTTACTAGGAAAGCATTTCCATCAAATTTTGTATTCAATGTGGCTTCTTCTACATATCAAGTGAATATTAGAGAGTACTAGGAAAGCATTTCCATCAAATTTTGTATTTGGTGTGGCTTCTTCTACGTATCAGGGGAGTATTGACATTGCTCTTACTCAGATCAGCATCCTTACTCTCCAGAGTAGCCCTAATGTAATCTCTCACCAAATTGGGCAGTAAAAAACCCAACCTTAATGAGGTCTCAATTTTGACTCCCTCCTGATAGCAAACAACCTTCACATCATCCAAAATAAAAAGGAGCTCATAGAGGAATGCACAAGGGATGGACATCATCGAGTGGAGCGAGAAGACTATTATGCAAAGGGAATGAATGAATGAAGGATTTTAATGACGTCCACGAGACCACAATAGTCTATGGGACCCATCAGTCGTGCACATCCTCTTCAAAATCAGACCTCAGCCATAAAACATTCCCTAAGTTGCCTAAACTTTCTTCTTGAGATCTTCCCTTCTGTTGTGAAGTTTGATCACGAGGTTCACTGTATTACCCAGCCTTGTTGCTTCAAACAGGGTGTCCAAGTTGGCGATTTTCAAATTTTCACCATAACTATATCAGATGTCTTTGTATGCCTCGCACTCTAAGAGGAAGTGTCAATCTGTCTCCACCACGCCTTTGTTGCAAAAGAGGCATATTCTCTCCTACCAATCATCTTTGGGAGTTAGCCATCTACATGTTTCACACCTAAGATGATGAGAGCTCATCCTAAGTTGGGCAATCAACATTTTTGCTTTCCACTTAATGTCTGCTCCTATATAGGGTTTTTCTTCAAAATCCCCTGTAGGGTTGAATTCTTTGAGGTAGTATTCCTTTTTATGGCCCATTTGTTTTGTCCACATGATGCCCTTGAATTTTCTTCTCACATATTTTTTAATTTCTTCATTAGTATTTGGGCACTCCTGCATGCTAATATCCCACCTCTTTACCCATTTGTCATTTTGCTTCCTCCAAGTGTTCTTTCTTCTAGTTAGCTCTTCCTCCATAATTAGTCTAGGCCACCTGTGCTTCTTCATGTTTTGAATCTTCTTGAGGTAGCTTAGTAACCGTATCATCGCCGATGCCTCTAGGGGGAAGGACCCCGTTTCAGCAAGTACGATCTCATATGGCACCAAATTCTTGACTTTGAGACTGCTTATGATGAAGTGTTTTTGGATTCTCTATATGTTTCCATTTCTAATCTGACATACTGCTGCCCCAATATTCACACCCTTAAAGAATCATCGAGATGACCAACAAATCGAAGAGTGTTCTCCTAGTCTTCCAATCCCATAACTCCGCAATCTTGCACCTATTTTGAAGAGAGTACAATGCTTTCCATCCTCCTTGGATTCTTTTTGCTCTACACGTTTCCCAGTTGAGCTTGTGATGAAAATCAAGCCCGAGGTACTTGTACTCTTCGACTATCTCTAACGGGCTACCTTCAAACGTAAAGGTATATTATTTCTTTTTTCTTTTCAAAGAGAAGATCATTACTTTGGTCTTGCTTGTGTTCACCTGCATTCCAACCTCTTGGAAAAAAGTTTCAAGTGCTCTCAAATGTTCCCTCAAGCTATTGGTTGTTTTGGCAATTAAAATGAGGTTATTTGCATAAAGAAGCAGTTTTATAGCATCCTTAGCTAGTTGAATCCCCTCCCCAATATCCTTATTTAACCATTCTTCTAATTTATCAATGTACAGGCCAAATAAAGTTGGTGAAAGTGGGCAACCCTGTTTGATCCCTATATCGTTGTCAAAACACTCTGACATTCCATCACTAGTTCTGATTTTAGCCTTTACTTGCTCATATAATCTATGGACAGCAGCTCTGAGCTCATCCGAAACCCCCAGCTCCTTCATCCTATTCCAAATTTTGTCACAAGGGACCGTGTCAAAGGCTTTTTTGAAGTCGACAAAGCAGCAAAAGGCCTCGTCTCCTTGAGTGTTCCATATTTTTTCAATCAAGAACCTAAGTATAGCTCCATGATCAATAGTAAAGTGCTTCGGTCTAAATCTAGCTTGGCCCTTAGCTCTTTTTCCTTATTTTTTTGCCCACATGATGATTCTGCACTCTATCATGCTTCTGAAGAGTTTACCAAGGAGGGGATTAACCATTATAGTACGATAATTTGACGGGTTATTGGTATCCCCGCTTTTGAAGATAGGGATAACCACACTAGTCGTCCACTCTTTCGAGAAGCCCTCTTGGATGGCCCTATTGAAGATGTGTTTGATATGAGGTGCCAATACATCAGCACCCCACTTTAAGAACTCCGCTTGCAGCCCATCAATATCCTAAGCTTTCCCACTTGCTAATTGTTTATGCCTTGAATGATGTCTTCGGTGTTGAAGAGTTTTGTATTCGCATAGATTATTGGGGGTCTAGATTTATCTTGGTCCCTCTCATATAGTAGCTTCGCATACTCAAGCCATTAGTTTTCAGTGATATTTTTTTCTGTTTGTTTCTTCTTTTGACGTAGCTCTTTCCAAAATCTTTTAGGGCTATTTTTTCTTAGGGCAATCAGCTCTATTCTTCTGTTGTTTTCATACTTCTCTTTCTTATTCTGTAACATCTTTACGTACTCCTTCTTATGCTCTTTGTCCATACCTCTCTTTCGCATATTTATTTTTGCTATCTTGCATTCCTCGTCGAACCATGGGTTTGTCGGGAAAGTATTTCTTATTCCTCTCTTGGGTCTAGCTCTCTTACAACCATGTAAGGCCTTGTGTATTAGGGGAATCAACATGTTCTCTCTAAGAAACTGGTTCTTTATGTTAGTTGTTTTTTCTTCATGATCTCTGAACAATTGTTTGATTGTGGCTCTAAAGATTTCTTTATTCTCATGATTTAGAAGGATTTTACCTTGGGGAGTGTCCTTCTTTTGGGCAAAGTGGGCTTGTTCTTCCTGTTGTTTCCTTATGAGAATGTGAACTTTAATATGAATTGGATTATGGTTTGATTTCAGCTCCAATATATTGTCCCCAATCATAACCTCCATCAATCTCGATGTGTAGCTCTGCGAACAAATGACATAATCGACTACACTTTGGCCATTGTACGTTTTGCATGTGATTTTCCCTGATTCGGGCCATGCTCTCATACCGTTGCAGATGACCATGTTGTAAGAACTACAAAGCCCTAAGAGTTTAGCCCCGAAGTGTGACACCGCACTTTTGCTATCTTGTGAGACCCTGTCCCAAAGTTGGTTGTTTTCTTCCTCTAACCATAGGGGGTTATCTTTCTCTATGTTGTTTTTCGGATTGAGAGCTTGATTGTTTGCAGTTCTTGCATTAAAGTCTCCAATTATTACTATTTCTCCCATGTTACTAAAAATAGAAATGTCTTTTTTAGAGCTGCAAATGGATCTTCACGATCTAGATTCCTTTTCTTATAAAATTTTGATCCCTTTGGAGCAAAGTAGCATGTTGCCATCCTTGTTGTGACTTGGTTTTCTGTAATTTTAAGCCATATGAACTACTTGTTTAGATCTTCTTTCTCCACTTTTACGAAATTGTCCCATTCCTCTTTAATTAAGAGTGCCATAACAAGATAAACAACCACATCATCTAATTGTACAAAACAAGGGGGTAGATGTATGTTAACAGCGCAACAAATCTATCATCGAATCTAAACTGTGCTCTGCCTCGATCTCCAAGCTGCCAATGCAGTGCTTTTGTACGCGATGGGATTAAAAGCACCAAGATACACTCCCAGCGCAATATATCTGCATTTATTACGATGACATCAACAATCCACCCTTAAATAACATGAGCATAGTTTTGACCAATCAGAGACTAGTTAAATAAGTTTTTCCATATTATTGGTTAAGAATTGTACAACTTAACTTTTGAAGAAATGCAATTTTTTTTATGCACCAAAAATAATACACATTCTAATTGATCCAAAATGCAAAATTTAATCGAAAATTAAAACATATGAAAAACTTTAATATACCCTCCAAAACTAATAAAACAACCCACTATTTAATATATTCAACTTTAACAACTTGAGTTAAAAATCAACCTCACTTCACTCATGCTTTAATTAAAAACGCAAAATTATTAAAGATTGGAAAATATATATTTGAAAATATTTATCCATCTAGAGATTGTATAACGCACGAGGAACTCGTGAGGGTGAGGGTGATAGGCGGTGGAATCTTCAACCGACCTTTGCTTTGCTTTGGTAAAAAGAAACAAAAATACGTAACTTTTAGGTTCACGAAGATTTGAGACACGTGTAAATGTTGTCGTGAAGGTTGAATCCAAACCATCCATTCCTTTCGTGACGAGGATAATGACTACATTTCACATGCCTTTTTTTTGTGTTTATCACTAAAGATAACGATCATATTAATTATATTTACATATACTCACTCTTCTACCACCTCCAAATAGATATTTAACTTAGAGTCCACCTTGCCTTTAATTTTTTTTTAACATAGATCACTCTTCAACATTATTTTTATCACCTTTTTTTAATATTGAAGAATGAAAAAAAATGTTACATTAAGATATAATCAATCTTAAATAGAGAGAATAGTTAAAAAATATATTATACATATATAAAAAATAAAATACAGTGACAAGATACAATCAATTTTAGAGGGTGTGAATAATTAAAAGAAAATGAATATATACATAAAATTACAGTTGTTATTTATAAAAAATCAAATCACTGAATTTTTAATTAGAAAGTTGTTATAAAACTATTGGAATCTTTTATTTATTTGTAAAGCTTTTCATCTTTATCTGTAAGGTGTTTTAGTTGACTTTTAGTGTTCTTCATTTATTTATCTACATCTTTATTAATATTAAGTATTGAATGCATACCTTTTTTCATATTAAAAATTAAAGTAAGAAATTAGAGTAAAGTCCGTGAATAATAACTATTTGAGGAGGAATATTGTTAAAGAAGCAAGAATGACATTTATTCAACCAGATATGTTTAATATTGAGTTGTCTAAAAAGTGCAGAAATCATATTTAGATTATTCTCCTATCCAATAAGTGCTTTTTTTAGGGCAATTTGTTAGTAAATAGAGCTTGCAGATCATATTGTTGATTTCGCTAACTTGCATATCCAAAGAGCATGCATGATGGTTTATTTCTTATTGTAGAAGGAGTAGGCTAGATTAAACCTCCGTAAAAACCCAAGTCTATGTGAGACAAGAAATTTATAATAAATTACTTTCCAAGTAAGAAGTTGGGCACTATCTATTCGTTAGATCTCCAACCATAATTGCATAGCTAAAGCCAATTATGTTTTTAAATATATTTATTTAAAATATGTTGAGTGATATCAATCTAAAAAGAAAAAAAAGATTTTTTTAATTATATTGGTTAATAATTTTATTTTATTTTGTCAATTTTTTATCCGTTGATTACAAATGTTATCAATCTAGTTATATTATTGTATCGGGTTTGATATATATTTTTAAAATAAAGGGTTTCAAATTTTGCTATATGTTCAAGATTTTTTGATTAATTTCTCCAATAAAAAAGAAAAAAAATTAAGTGATAGTCAAATGGACGTCAAATTTAAGATCGAACATAATAATAGACAACTCACTACATTACACTACCACACTATTATTATAGAATGTCTATCAACATAACAAACGAAGAATGTATAAAATTTTAAATATATTTAATATAATTTTATATAATTTTTTTTTTTTAATATTTAACCATTTGTCATGAATGTATATTGTCTTTCAAAAACAATTAAAAGATAAATGTTATAAACAAACGTTCATATCTCTAGATATTTGTATTTTAGTGAATTTGGCGTGATAAACTTCTATCAATTACATCAATTAAATTTTTAAAAATTTAAGTTTTTAATATTTTTTTTAATGAAATAGAATTATATGTTTTTTTAACTCAAGGGAATTGAGGTCAATCAACACAATACTTATAGCTTGTTGCTCTAATATGAGGTAAAATTCCTCTATAAACCTTGGGACAATATAATGTGGACCTCCACCCTACACCACAATTTAAATTAAGAACCAAACCTTCAACCAAAATTATGTATATAAACTATTAAAAACAAATAAAGTATACTCAAAACTGAAATAAAATTATATTATATAATACCAAATATTATAAACTATTAAAAAAACAAGATAGATAATATGAAAACATGCCCCAAATCAAACCTACTATGTTACAAATAAAAAGATTTGAAATAATAAAAATAAAAATTATTCATAAAACATGCAGGTAGAGAATCCCGGTTATTCAAATTTCCCAACAGATGTTTATATTTTTAAAACAATTATTTCAATTCCATACTTATAGCCATCAGATTTAACCCATTATACTAAGTGATGTAAGTCATTTAAATTAAGTTTTTTTTTAAAATAATGGTAAAAAGGAATTTTTAGAAAAGGAGTCAATCCTTTTACACTGTGTATTAAGTTCAATCCCTGAAATGAAATATTAAAATCTATTTAAAATATTAAATATAAATAAGGCATCAACATTATTTAACAATAAATTAGTTAGAAATTAGTAAAATAACAGTTAAAAAATAGTTAATCTTTAAAAATAGGGAATATGAGAAAGGGAAAAGCTACAAAAGTGGACAACGAGTTAAAAGGGAAAGAGAAGAAGTTAAAACACACAATACAAGTAGAGAAAGAAGATTGAAAGGAGAAAAGACTCTACATTAGAAAACAATCAGAAGATACCTTAAGAATTAATCATACGCCAAGACCATTCTTCTCCCTCGTTTAATAAGAAAATCCTCCAAAGTCTATTGAGAACTGTCACAAACCAAAAAGTATGCTTCTACCCTTAAAAGTTTAGCCTTAGATATGTGTCCTCTCCTTTTTAAAGCAATTCCCACATTAACAAATTTCTTTGAAAAGAAATCCCTAAGAGAGGAGAAAACCCACTAAGGAGGCCCTAGTAAAGGATTTGGAACCTCTTTCAGACCAACCTCCATAACAACCTCAGAAGCTAAAAAACTAGGCTTGACAGGGAGTAGAAGCTCTCAACCATTAGAGGAGGATCTGGGAAAGGAACAAGAGCTTACTCTTCACTCAAAAAATCCAATGTAGCATCCTTCCTCGCTTGAGAGACAAGAAAGGAATAGGAAGGGTGAAAGATTTTTCCATGGTTACACCATGAGGAATCCTGGTCAGGAGTCCCTTCTTTCTTCTTCCACAACTAATAGAGGGCCCTCGAAACTTCAAACGATACTTAGCAATATAATGACCAAGATGATGGCAATGAAAGCCTCTGAATGGGAGACCTTCATAGTTGAGTTGTTGAGTCCATGAACCTTACGAGGAGATAAGCTTAATCAAAAAGAAGAGTGATTTGGAGAGATCGACATAGGCACAAACTCTGACAAATACGAGTCCCTAAGAGGAGTCATCAACTTTCATAAAGGAAACAATTTTGTCAACCAATAGTTTGATGAACTTCTCATTTCTCAAAACAAAAGGAAGGGAATACAACCGAATCCACATAAGAACCGTTGAAATAAGCTTATGATCTGGAGTGAAAAGGAGGATTAAGGGAAAAAGAGAAACCAAGATTTTTGAAGAACCATGACCTTGAATTCCAAATGCAATCTTTGTCTATAGCACTCTAAAACTCCACCAAGAAAAAGTTGACACTGAGCATAGAGAAAGAGGGAGGAGTGATGGATCTCCACACTTTAGAGGCCTAGACAAAAAGAACAGAAGTAGAGATGAAAGAGCCAACACATTTCCCAAAGAGGGACTTACAACCAATCCTAGAGTCCATCTCATGCAACGCAGAGTCGGGGAGCTTCGACTCCGAACTAGTCTGAACGAAATGAATCTAGATATCCCCCAAAAAGGAACCACCGAAAGACACTGAAATGAAAGTAAGGATGCATTCCCCAGAGAAGGGGCTTCCAAATCAAACTCAAAAAAGACCTAAGGTTTATAAAAATTAATGCAGTGGTGGAAAGGATTACAGACATTCTCGCAAGCAACATAGAACCATTGAGTCTTAGAGCTCGGTCTCATGTTGGGGGCTAGCTAACCATTTTTAAGCAAGTACTCTAAGGAATTATGGGGACAGAGTTTTATTTATAATGTCATGAGTTTTTTTTATAATGTCATGAGTTTTTTTTTAATTTATTAAGTATTACATGTTTATGTTTTAATAATTTTGATGGGTATGCTTCCACACATCTAGGCGTACCATTACAAATTCAGTCATTTTTTTCAGAAGATGATAATGGTTGCTTCGTCATGACACCGCACGTGCCTCTTTGACAATGACATTTTATGTGCATTAAAGAAAAATCCTTAAACGTGGCACCTTGAGTAATTATTAATTTTAATCAATTTAAACGTGGGATATTGGGAAGGCCATTTCAGTTAGATCTGTTAAGTTTGAAACAATCACAATTGTTGTTGGTCAAACGTGTGCAATAAACGAACTTTCAGTTTAGTCAAATATTTATAACTAACCACAAGTTCAACGACTCTAACGAACCCTAACAATTTTTATGAAGCTAATTTTTAGTTTAGTCAAATGTTTAGCTTGGTTTTGGATAAGTTTGATGATGTTGATAGTCTCAAGGACCGGGATTATGTTCAGCTTGTGTCTATCTTTGAGATGAAGGGCACTGGGGGCTTCATCTATTAGCAAGGATAGTGGACAGAGTAAAAAGATATATGATGTCCATGATAAAGCTATGTTTTTAGGGTTTTTTTTGAATTCGCCCAGTTTATTGTGTATGTAGGTTAAGTTTTTGAGGTAGTTAAATTTGTAGGTTAGATTGAGGCGTCTTACATAGAAAGTATCCCCAGTTGTTATGTTGTGTTGTCATGTTGTCTCCTTATCTGCTAAAGATTATCCTTCTCAGGTTAGTCCACAACAAGGCATTACAATTGGTGAGAGTGAACATTGGATATACCCATGTTGCAAAACGCCTTTAACCCTTTCTAATGTTGAACGGATTTTTGTTTATCCCCGCTCCTTTCTTTGCCCATCATCACTCCATCCTTGGTTCATGTGCCCAGTAACCAAGGGAGCTTAGTGCCTTTGCCTTCTAATTCGGCTCACCCTAGAGTAGTTAGTCTTTAGAAGTAGCTCCACCCCCGTCAACCCACTCTCTTGGTAGGAGATATCCCTAAATCTTTTCCTAATGAGTCCCCAATTTTGGCCTTCCTAAGTCTTCAATTCTTGATTTAAAGATAGACATCGACAACAAAAATTTATTTGGTAAATGTTTGGGTTCTTTCCTATCTTTGGATGAGCTTTATAGTTGGGGTTCCTATGAGTGGAATTCAAATATTGCCCCATCTTTCTCCTTGCTTGGTAGAGATTTCTTCCAAGTCATTTTTGAGTGTTCTACAAATTGTGGCTTCGTCACGTTTTTTGAACCATGGTTTTATGGCAACCATGGGTTTTTCTTTTTCCCTAGTCCCCTTTTTTGATGTGGAGAAGACGACTATTTCTATTGCCTCTATTTGGCTTAGATTGTATAATATCCCTTTGGTTTATTGTAAGGAGGATCATATTAAATTGTTGACTAATTTGATAGGTACTTTCGTCAAAATGGGTGGAAGTTATAGGGGAAGCATAATAGGAAGGGTTTATGTTATCATTGATTTGTCCAAGCCTATTTTTCACTCCATCGAGGTGGAATATTGAAGTGCTTTAGGACTCAATTCTTCAATTATGAAGCCTCCCTTGCAAGGGCTTTCTTTGCAACCGTCTTGGGCACCATGCTACTTCTTGTTCTTCTCAAGCTTCTTTTGATCGTCAAAGGTTTTGCAAGAAAAAGGAGAGTCCACCTGTTGTTGATTTTATTTGGCGTAACCACAATGTGTTCCTTGCCTAGCATTTTGGGTCTTCTCTTGACCCTTTGGGCTCCCCTCTCAAGAAGGTGATTATGGAGAACTTTGGTCCTGATGGGGATTTGGTCTCCCTAAAAGTAGCGATTAATAGCCTTAAAGATGGGACGCTGGATTGGGATATTCTAGAGGATCATTTTGTTTCTCCACGCTTCCATATGCAACCCCTTTTTGCTCCAAAGGTGGGAAACCTAAGGTTGATCTAGGTGTCTCAGCTGAACGTAGAGGTCGATTATTTGACACTAAAAGGTTAATGTAAGATGTTGAATAAATGATTAGAGATGGATCCCTGAGGATTATGGAGGAAATACTATCTAGGAGAAGGTTGATTTCTTCTTGCAAATGATTCATTTGTTCCTCTTTTTTTTTTTGCCTCATTGATTATCTTTTGTTAGGTTGTAATGTCTTTTCTCTTAGTTTTTTTGGGGGTGTTACCCCTGGATCATTTTTTATTGAGTTACTTTTTGTTGTTTGGTTATGGCATTGTTGTTGACTTGTCTTCGTTGGTGTTTTTTTTTTGTTTGGTGTTCTCCTCTCTTGTTATCTCTTGCTCGTCCTTCTACTCATTTTTTTTAGGGGACTTTGTGGGTGTAGTCTGTTCCATGGACTAGGCCCTTTGTTCTATCCCAGATTGGTTCGAAGCTCTGACCTTTATAAAATCTCTCCTTGGCAGTTTATAGCTTAACTCAAAAACATTTACACTTATAAAAAAATGATGTCTCCCACACTTAAATTAAAAAAATAAAAAATGCAAACATCTAGATATATGGTCACTAAGTAATATGTTGTAATATACTGAGATATGTTTCGATGTAGTAACTATATATATATATATATATATCAACAGTTTGAGCCACTCAAGTGACCCATCATCAGGGTATATCATAAAATATTAGATACATTTAAAACAATTTTGAAACATTTAACATAAGCATCAAATCTTTACACACAAGATTGAAAGAGAAATAATATTTTTACACGTATTAATTTTTTAATAAATTTAAATATAAACATCATCACAAAAGAGATTTATTCAAGAGTTTTATTTTATTTTTTTCAATAATATTTAGTGAGTTTCTTCAATGCACACCTACACACACACACACACTATATATATATAATTTTGGTTTCTTCCAGATCAAGCCCATTCAAATTGTGTTTACACCACATAACTTTTCACATGTTTGTATTTGCATTACTTAAAATTTGTGATCCCATATGCATTAAGCTAAGAACCCTAGCTTGATGCAAGGTATTTCTAGGTTGGGAGAAGGCCTTCATAAGTATAACCTAGGTAAAGTTATTGAAATACCTAAAGATGCCATGGACACTCATGTTGAAGTTGAACCCTCTCACAAGGGGAGTATAAGTTAAAATGTTGATCTCCATTGTCTTCACTCTGGAGTTGCAATAATTATCCAAAACACAAAGGGCAATTCGACTAATATTAAATATATTCAAAGCATAGTCAAAACTTTAGAAAACAAATCTAATGTATAATTGAGTATCCTGAAATGATTTTTTTATTAAAAATAATAGACTCGAGGCTGAAATCTATACTCTTCATCCTTAAATAAATGGTGAAATGCCTACCCCACTATGGAAAAGTATTTTGACAAAGAATAATGTAATTTATTTCAAAAGATATGCCAATCGAGGGAGGAATTCTCTAATTGAAAGGGTAAAACGAAGAAACTAGAAGGTGAAGTATTTAAAATAAAGAAAACCCTTTAAAAGGTGATAAATGTTTGTAGACCCACTATAAAAATGGTGTCACCAATATCCAAATGTTACAAGATGTGTTAAAAAATGGAAAGATATTTCAATCTAAGTTAGTCTTAACAAGAGAACTAGGAGCTATAAAAAGAATCAAACAACTATTGAGGACCTTGAGGAAGATTTTGTAAAAGGCCATTTTTAGTACTTGAAAAAGGAGTGGGAGGGTTTTGTAGCTCTCAATAATCTTTCTTTCTCTATAGTTTAATTTTGTCAGTCTAATGTTGTACTAGCAAATCTATTATTTGTTTATTATTGGTAGTCTAATTTTTATTCATTTGAATTATGTTTTTAAATATTTTAATCTTTTTAATTTTTTTGGTATGATTATTCATTATCATATCTTTAAATTTTTGATATAAAAAGATTTGAGCCTTTCCAAAAACTCACATTTTATTTTTAATATAAAAAAATTAAAATTAAAATGAAAAATAAATAATAAGAACAATACACTAAAAACTACACTACAAAATTTACATAAATTTTTTTTTTTTTTTTTAATGTTTTATTAAAAAATAATAATCACCATCCCAAAAAAATCAATTAAATATTTTTGTTTATAAAATTGTGCATATATTTTATAAGAACTTTTATTTACATTAAAAACCCATAAATCTATTCATAATGAGTTAGTTAAACTTAATTAGATCTAAACCAAAAAAAATGAGACTTAATTATTGACTTCGCACCCACCGTGCCCAAAAAAATGAGTTTAAAAGAGAAGATATTGGGAAGGCCCTAGAGTTAGTACTATTGTTAAGTTTGAAACAATAACAACTATTCATAGTCCAATGGTTGCAATAAACAAATTTTCAGTTTAGTCAAATATTTTCAACTAGCCACAAGTTAAAAGACTCTAAATAACCAAAAAAAATCTTGTAAAATTTTAACATAGATAGACATAAAATATATTCAAACACTTTTAAGAGTGTATAAGTATAAATATATATAATTAAATATAAATTAAATATTTATATAATTTATATGGTAATAATGATATTTCTTGTATTGGCTTATTTTTTAATTGTTGTATGGTATTTAACATTTTAATTTATAATGAATAATAATGGAATTAATCCTTAAGTCTGTTTACATCTGCAATTACAAATATCACAATGAATGTAAATAAATTGATTGTGATTACTATGCCCAGTAAATTCAAACTAAAATTTTTTGCTTGTTTGTCCCCTGATGGATCTTTGCATAGGTTCTTCAAGTCGAATTCTACATTGGTTTCATATAGTTTGGCTTTGGATGAGCTTGATGATGTTGATGGTCTCGAGGATGGGGGTTATGCTCACCCTATGCCTATCTCTAAGACGAAAGACACTTGTTCTTCATCTTCCTGTAAGGGCAATGGACAAAACAAAAATATATATGATGGCCAAGATAAAGCCCTGTTTAGGGGTTTTTTGAATCCTCCCGAACCCAAATCTCTTATGTGTGTGTTTAGTTTCTGAGGTGGTTAAGCTTATAGGCTAGACTGAAGCATCTTACCCAAAAAGCATCCATGGTCTCCATGTTGTCTCCTCATCTGCTGAAGATTGCCCTTTTTAGGTTAGTCTCCAGCAAGGCATTACAACTAGTGAGAGTGAACGTTGGACCTAAGTTGTAGAAACACCTCTAACCCTTTCCACTATTGCATGATTTTTTGTTTATCATCGCTTTTTTGTTTACCCATCATCGCTCCATCCTTGGTTCGTGTGCTCATAACTGGGAGAGATTAATGCCTTTACCTTTGACTTTGGCTCACCATGGAGTAGTTAGTCTCCATAAACATCCCCATCACCATGAACACACTTTATTGGTAGGAGATATCTCTATCTCTTTCTCTAATGAGTCCCTTGTTTTGGGTCTTTATGAGTCCTCAATTCTAGATTTGGAAATAGACATCGGCAACAAAGATTTATTTGGTAAATGTGTGGGTTCTTTTCTCTTTGGAGGAGCTTTCTAGCTGGCTTTCCTCTAAGTGGAGCTCAATCATTGCCCCATATTTCTCCTTATTTGGCCAAGGTTTCTTCCAAGTCACTTTTGAGTGTTCTATAGATTGTGACTTCATCAGGGCTTCTGAACCATGGTTTTATGGCAACCATGGGTTTTTATGTTGCATTGGTCCCCTTATTTTGATGTGGAGAAGATGAATATTTATGTTGCCCTCATTTGGTTTAGATTGCATAATATCCCTTATGTTTTATACAAGGAGGATCATATCTAAATGCTAACTAATTCGATGCATACTTTCATAAAAATGGATGGGGCTTATAGGGTAAGCATAAGTGCGAGAGCTTATGCTATCATTGATCTATCCAAGCCTATTTTTCATTTTGTCAAGATGGAATCTTATCGGGGCTTTAGGACTCAGTCCTTCAACTACGAAGGCCTCCCTTTCAGGTTGTTTTTATTTTAATTATCTTGGGCACCATGTTGCTTCTTATTATTCCCAAGCTTATTTTTATCATTAGAGGTTTTGGAAGAAGGAGATCCCAACAAATGTTGAGATTATTTTCATTAACCACAGTGTGTTCCTTGCCTAGCATTCTAGTTCTTTTCCTTCTCTTTCTCCTGACCCTCTAGGATCTACTCTGAAGAAGGCAGTTGCGGAGGAGAAGTCTGGTCCTGAGGGGGATTTGGTATCCCTAAAAGTAGTTTAGACTGGGATATTATGGAGGATCATTTGGTTTCTCCATGTTTACATATCCCTCCCCCGTCTTAATCCATAGGTGGGAAACCTAAGGTTGATCTGATGTCTTGGCGAAATGTAGAAGTCAAAGATCTGGGGCTGAAAGGTTAAGGCATGACATTGAATAAATGATTTAATTTATCAATTGGAGGGGAAAATAAGGCCTGGGATAGTTTTTAGTTTCTATATCCGCTTGGAGGGTGCAGTTGATGTCGAGGATAATTTTATAATTTTTAGATATGGCATCATGGTTTGCATACCACATATTGTATTTTCTCCTTTTTCTCATTTCAGTATTTTCTTTTGGATTTATTGTTATCAATTTATCAATGTTTCAAGCCACTTAAGTGTTCCATCATCAGGATGAATAGATGTAAGGAAGTGGATTGGATCTCCTCGTATAGATATATCTAATTAGGTACATAATATCATATGCATATCAATTTAGGAAAAATTAAATACATCTAGCCATTACAACTTGTAATAAATATAAATAGTCATTACAACTTATTAAAAAAAAAAAATACAAATGGTTGTTACCACTTGTAAAAAAAAATTGATACTTGTAACAAACTAATTAAATTATAATCAAAGTTAAATATTTTGTGTGTTTAACACTTTTTGGAAATAAGGATTAAATAAGAGAGAGTAACCTAATCAAACAATGAGTAAGCTACACTTTAAAAGTAGGCCAATTAATGAACTTAGATTTTATTAATATTATGATAAGAAATACTAAATTTAAGCATATGCCAAATATAAAAAGTGCAACATTCGATATTCTAATAATAGAAATACAAAGGAGAAATTGTACTTAGCATATACACTAATGTGCAAGCATATTTGAGGAAGGTAGGTGTAGAAATATATTGTCTAAAGATTCTGATTCAGTTGTCAGATTTTGAAAATTGGCTTTTTACCAACACAGACACTTACATTACCTTGCGGACACTTGCGTCAATGTTACCATTCATGCTTCAATGCATGTCATGCACAAAATATTGACTGAAACTTTTACTTGGGTATTTTTGGGTTTTCTTTCACCTTTCAAATTATGTCTTTAGATTGCATGCATAGGCTTTCAATATCATAATATACCTCGAATCCTAGATCTTCACCCTAGGTTAGGTTACCTTGCTAAAATGGGTTAGTGGGCTCACGGTGTTAAACTAACATGAAAGACCACTCTATTAATGAGCAATTCCTACATATCCACTACTCTGAAGAGGGCCTCAGACATATGTAGTTCTTCCCTATGTGTTGGCTTACGTGTAAACAATGGTATGGAATGCTATATGCAAGTGCATGTAGTGATATAGCTTATAACTTGACAAATATTAGTCATGGCTTATTCTTTAAATGTTTTAGACCTGTAATATGACTACCCCTATGGCTGATATAGAAATAGGAAAGAATAAGGAAGTAGAAATCAGTTATGCAATTGATTGAATGATCTTGAATAAGTGTTGTTTGGTATTTACTAGATGAATAATGAGTTGGCTTTAACTTGTATTTATACCACACTTTTTAAAATATTCCCACAAAAGGGTTAATGAAACTTATTAGGTCAACCCTACAGAATGAAGATTTAAAATATGAATGTTTAGAAGGTAAGGACACTTGTTTCAGATCAGGAATAGTAGCATCGATGTTATTGTCTAGTTCTAAATTAAATCAAGCACACATGCAAGAGTACTCAAATGTCACGCAAAGAGGAGTCTAAGGATATTTTAAATAAGGGGCATGTTCAAATGCCACACACTCAAGGGGAAGACATATGCAAATGTCCACACACCAAGGAAATAATTAATACTCAGGGTGTTGTGGCCAACAAGCAAGGAACATGTTCAAATGTTCCATAAGTAAGACAAAGAAGCAAACAAGAAGTACACCCAAGTAATCCATGTGAAGAGATGAAGTCAATAAAATAAAAGTAACTAGCATAAGCATATACTAGTCCCTACATACATATGTTAGAAAACTTTAATGTAGAATAACATATCAAGTACATTGTGTAAGATAGCAACATGAGTAGAGGTATTTGTAAATGTTAGTATATAATCTTAATGTGATAATGGAAATGACCATAAAACAATAGAACCTATCTCAATGATGATCATATAGAAGCAAGATGCCCCTAACGTAGCATTTCATACGGCAAAAGGAAAGATCCAACATTTGCATGCTCATGTATCACGGATCTTGTGCATGCTTGTATTACACTCAAGTACTCATGAAACATGAAAATAATATGCTATCTACTAACATAAAGTAAACAACATATTGAAAAGCTAGTAAACATGTGAAATGCTAAATATTTTTGTATGTTTTCTTTATTTGAATGTTTCTGTATTTTCTAGATTTTTTTTTTTTTTTTTTGTATTTTCTTAAATATTTGGAAATAAAATTCTAACCTATGATCCAATCTAAGGGATGCTCATAGGAAGCTCTGAAATCAAAATATGGTGATACTACCAAGGAGCATGTATAGTTGTCATATATAGCATTGTAGAATCTGTGTTACTCTACAAATATCTCATAGGACTCTAAAATCATGAAGAGGTAATAAAAGGAGAGGTGATTCATGGAACCCATTGTTTAATGCTTTGTGATAAAGTATTAGTATTTTTTCATCTAGTTTGATTTAGTGATAATTTATGCAATCATCATACACAATGGAATCCAATTGGAAATAATAAAACTCAACTATAATGATCATGTGGAAATTGTGCTTCTGACTTTTATTCTAACACAATATCTGATGCATCTCTAGAAATATTAAGTGTATCTATTTCATTTGTAGTCTTCTGACTTGGTTTAGGTACCCATTCTTATTGTGAAGTAAACAAAGGTGTCAAAGTATGATTGGATTCTATAATGGTTATGTTCTTCCCCCAAGTGCACCTCTAACGAGTGTTAGCCAAATTTTGGATACCATAGGATAGGGTCAAAAAATTATTCCCTTTATATTGCTTATTAGCATAATTTAAGGCAATTTTGGTGAGTTTAAGGTAATATCCACTTTGATCCTATGCTTGTCTAAACCACCTCATGTTGTGTTTCAGTATGATTCAAGGGGTGCTATACTTTTAAGGTGGCTTGTCAAGACATATGTCATGTGTCAAAATAATATCATACCCACTTTAGTCTGTACATGTACATAAATAAGTCTCATGTTGTACTAAAGGTCAATAAGTCACTTTTAACCTCTTCTACAAGTCATTAGCATGTGTAAAATGGTCAAAAAGTCACTTTAAGAGTCTAAAAAGGTGAAAACTATGTATAAGGGTGTCTTAATATGACTTATGAATAATGATATAACATGAAGTTGGCATGTATTTTATGACAAGTCAGTTTCAAACATTGAAAATTAGTTACAAATAATTTTCAACACTTAAGAGAGGCTCAATATCTACTTGTATAGACTAAGAAGATTCATTTTTTAGGTAAAATCAGTTTCAGAGTGTTCTTTCAACTTCCCCATGCCAAAATCATGATTGTTTTGTAAGTATAGGTCCATAGAATGCAAAATTCGCTTCCTTTCCTCCATCGCCCCTTGGCAAGCTAGTAAAGGTCATTTTCACATGCTCGTTCCATACATCACAAGAAGAGTTGGGACCTGAGATTTTTACTAGAGGAGATATTCCTAATTCCCTTCAAATGCATTTACATAGGTTTCATAGTGGTGGCCCATCCATTATGAACAATCATTAGGAAGGCAGGGTGGTTTCAAACCTTGCATAAACCCCACAAACTCACTTTTCTCTTTGGGATGGCGGTTTGAGGATGGTTGAATTCATGAGATAAATTAAAGACTATATAGGGGACCTATTCAGACACATCATATGCTTTTCAATGTCCTACTTGGCACATGTGACCTCATATTGACAAGAAATCTCTATTATGCACAGTTGCAGGTTGAAAGCCATGGTTTTCTTATTGCATTGAGGTGTTCAAAGCTAGGTTTATGGTTGGTGGAGATATCTCACCGTATATTCATCATCTATAATGATATACATTTCTATTAAATTTATCTCCATGCTTGATCCATACTCATGAGCCTCTAAACATGAGGCAAATTGTAAATTTTCAATAGTACATCAGTCATCATATGCTAACAAAGCTTTGTTATTTTCAGGGTCTTGAGTTCCATACAAATATAATAAATAGTTTTTATAGTGTGTTTAATTCCTTTAAATTTCATATCAAACCTCTTTAGAACATTTTGAGGACCTAAAGAGGCAAAAGGAGTCATGTTCTTGTGACTCACAAACGGGTTGTGTAGCCTGCAAATGAGAAACTAACTAGGACATTTGCTTGACTATCAAATAAAACAAAACATGTAAATTAGTTTAAAATTGATTTAAATGCAATAATATACTCTATAATATATCCTTCAAGGGGATAACCTCACCACTAATCCACCTAGACAAGCCTAATGCCATTCTAGGCCACAAATTGTGTACAAGTTTGTTAGACACATAAGTGAACCAAAAGGGCAATAAGAATTTCATTGTAAGTGTTGTTTTAAGTTTTTAATCTCATGAATAGTTCATGGGGCACCATAATTTTGTTCTAAATGCTATCATGGACCTAGAATGCATGCCAAAATATCCTAAAAGTGACAAAAATAGACCTTTAGGTCTCCTTTTTCACATAAAATGCAAACAAATTTTGCATTAGAGAGGATATTTAAGGGGATAAATTAAAGATAGGTTCATTTTTTTATATTTAATAATTTTTTTGGGACATTAAGAGGATAAATTATGTCATGAGAGACTTTTTTAAGCTCTAGCAACCAACAGACACATACATGCCTGCTTGAGAAATTTAGGCCACCTTTAAGCATTTGGAATAAAATGAAATGGTTCACATGAAAATTGATATTTGGATGAAAATTAGTGTGGATATAAGTATTTAAAATTTTCCAAGATCCTCAAGAGAAGATCAATACAGGGTCTCTATTTTTGGAGAAACTTAAACTCAGTCAATATGCACATGCAGCCCTGCTTGAGTTTCAAATTATTTTACAAGCTTAAGAGAGGATGCAATGTCATGATTTGATGGTGAGGCTCAGGTGAATAAAAAATTGAATAAAATAAATATAAACCAAAATATACCTTGAATTTTTATATATTGGTGTACAAATCAAACCTATCTTCAACTTGCAATCATACAGTCATTCAACTTATTCACCTACATGCCTATCATGGGCATACCAGAAAAAGAGATTATTTTGTGTGTTGGATGAAGGAAATAGAAGGTATGCATTGGTTAGGGTGAGATTAAGGAATGATATTTTACCATGTATAAGGTAAAATCAATTGAGAAAGAGTGTGTTTAGAACCTAACATTCAAGAAACTTGAAATGATGACCTACAAGCTTGTATTGTGTTTACGAAGAAAATATGTATTTTATGTTGAGGTTGGGTGTATGGTGATTGATATGAATGTATATAACCTAGGAATAAACTTCCATGAATTTTTAATTCAATTAATGAAGATGGTTTCAATTTGGAGAAGCTCATACAGGCCTAAAGGGTCACACAATCATGTGTGTGAACTTGTCAAGAGAAAAAGTGGTCTCTTGAAGGGGAAGATAAGAGATATAATAATTATAAAAATTTAAATAACTTAAATATAAATATATAGGCTTTAAATAGGTCAAAACCAATAATTAAGTTTCAATCTCACTGTCTAACAATCAAGGAGCCAACACTACACACACAAGCTTGTGTGTGAAGTAGATGATCACCCACATGTTTTTGAAGGTTTGAGGGATAAATGAGAATATAGAGACCCCAGGATGGCTATTATAACTTCAAAAAATAATTATATGAATTATTTAACTCCTAAAATAATGAGGAGAAAGGGAAAACACAATACTTAGGGTCAAAGGTGCATGTATGCTCATAAACCCTAAACATCAGCAAATGAAGGTTGTAGGGAGCATATGGAGATGAATGGAAAATAAAACCATTTTAATAGGTCAAGGTGAATTATACAGGCCTCATTGGGATGTTTTGAATCAAAATCAAGCTCCCAAATGGCATTTTCAAGCCTAAATCTCTCATAGACCTCACAGTTGCAATTTGCTTAGCTCGAGAGTCTCCTAAAATTGCTCACATATTACATGATAAGGTTCATGGTGGATAAATATTTTAGGAATAATATGCTAACCCTATATAATAATTTTTCATGGCATTTTATTGTTCACCTAAGGTTTGATATTTATGAACAATCCTTAAGAGTGTAAGGCACTCGTAGGCTGCCAAGAAGGCCAAAATTGACTAGTTGAGAGAAATTGACTTCCTAAATACCTGAGATGAATTGGATGACCATTTAAAAAACTTTAACCTAATTCATAACTCAATTAATACCATAATCATTAAAATTTTCTTGTACTTGCACATGTAAAGACTCATTAAATGTTGTGTTTTTGTGAGTTTTTGGGCTAAAATTAGGGTATTTGACCTCATGAACAGATGAAAACCATTGGGTAGGATTAATTGAGGTGTATCATGCCTCTTAAAGTCCAAAATATGTACATACCACCCTGAAAGTGCTCCTATAGGTCTGGTTGTTGAAAGCAGTGTGAAAAAGGCTTATGAAGGGCTAGTTTTTTGGCCATTTCTTGGTTTGCCTACCTAAACAAGGTTATAGAAGCTTAAATTTGGAATGAATCATGGTCATGGGGTAGTAAAATTTAATCAAATACTTATTTGTAGTTTCACACATGTGGGAGGTCATTAGAGCCAAAACTCAGTTTCTAGGCCTAGAGGGCTAATGGAGACCTAATTGGAGAGAGAGAAAATAGGTGACAAAGTACACTTTCACTCATATTTGTGTCATGAAATTTGACATGGATTTTTAATATCATACTGGGTACTCACAAATACCCTTATTTTTCTAATAAAATTTTTACATTGTCTTACACAAGTAGCTTTTCATGTTTTCAGGGCTACAAAGAATTAAGACAAAATGCAAGCTTAAGGTGAAAAATGAGGTCTTGGTGAGTGTTCAATTCATTAAAAGGGATTTATTTAGGTATTATATGACTAAGAGATTCCATCCATTGATATATATTTTATTGGTAAAAGTGAAATAAATAATTGTCACTTGCAAGCAAGGAGACGTGTAGTAAGGCTAAGTGGGCTTCAAGACACCTAAGAGGTAAAATCATCACTGCAATGTCAATTTTAGTAGTTTCCTTAATAGGTGAAAGTGTAAAAATAAAATAAATAATGTAACTCAACATGAATTGATTATCAAATATGCCACTTGTTACCTCATAAGCCAAGAGAATGGCAGTTTTGAAGATTAAGATCAAGGTTTCAAGCAAATATGAAGACTCCTACACCATTTGGAGGAAGAAACATATTAAGAGAAAAACATTTATCCTTTGTGACTTGATGAAACTATTCTCTAATTACTTTCTTGATTGTAACTCTCACTTGACACATGTCATGGCTCACTTTTACGCCCCTCTCTCTTTTCTAGTCTCATTTTCTTTATAAATTCAGCATTGATGGGCTATGTATGAATCCTTTTGTTAAGTATGGTGAAGCCCTGATTAAATGAACACTTTTATTATGCCTTGTAACAATTAATTAAGTTGATTCTTACCTTCTCACATACTTGTAACTAGTGTACTAGTGTGATGGTTGATGAATGTTAGTAGTAGTCATGGTATTCTCTCTCATTTGTCCTTTCCTACCCATTTGCAAATGGATTATCTTCTTGTAGATCACATGGTGAGTTTGATATCATTTTGCATAGCTTTAAATTGTATTTTTAGTCATTAATGCCTTCTTTAGACCTCTTGACTATCCCTCTCATTCAATGCATTCTCAAATACCTCCATGTTGAAACATTTATGCTTGAAAGTCCTTATTTTAAGAAGTGTGATAAGATTCAGTCCTAATTCAAGTGCCTAAGAGCATGATAGTAAAGTGGAGGGTGTTGTTTTGGTGTGTCACCTCCTTAGATAGGTTTTTTTATGTCATTTCTCTCCCTTTTCCTTGTCAATCAAGAAAGTAGTAGTAGTAATGAACCTAACTGATACATCAAGGGGAGCTAGCCCTATAACCTAGAGGTTTGGTCCACCTAAAGGTTACCCACAACCTAGGACCAATCCCATTGCATAGGTCAAGTTGAGAGGGATTGAATCACCCTTTCAAGAGTTCAAATTTGAGCTATAACAATGAGAGCTTGATCCACCAATGGTTCCTTTGTAGGATTAATGTAGGAGATATCGATCATTGTATAATGTGTACTAGGATAGATACTTATTATAATGGTTTTCTTCTGTGAGGGTCAATAAACCATGTGTTCTTTATTAGTAGTAGCATGGTATGTCTTGACCCTCTTAGAGTGACCTATATACGAAGTGGGAAAAGGAGACATTGTTGTCTCTTTTGAAATGTAATAACTCCTCTATCTGCAAGTTATGTAAACTTTTATTTTAACGAAAAATAATATTTGTTGCGATGCCCATTAATACCATGGTAAGTGTAAAATGGTTGTCCTTTCACCTTTTAAAATTCATGTGGTGGATGTTAATAATTTGGAGGGAGACTAATCAATCATTTATCCAATAGTGTAGGTAATATAGCATGTGGTTTATCTCTTAACCGATCAAGCTGAAGTGGTTTACTCTTAGTACAGGTATATGTTTTAACTATAGGAGGTATTTTATATGTGGATTCTTTTCCTCTATGTAAAACCTTGATTATTTTTTCCTTGGTAATAATATCTGATTTGGAATAAGGTATTTGATATGGCTCATGAACCTCCTTAGTTTGTTGCTTTGCTTTGTAGGAATTTCTTGTAATATGTTTGACTTTAGGTGAAGATGCAAGTAATTTTATATTGTTGTTTGTTAGTACACATGCATGTATAACCTATCAAGTGATGCAAAAGGCCTATGAAATTCTCTTTCTTTAAACAAAGAAACAAGACCCCTACTAAATATGATTTTCACTTCCAAATCTGATAGTGTATAGCTCAATGAATACAATGCATCCTTAAATTGGATAGCATAATCTCGAATAGACTCCTCATCATGTTGTGTTAAGCCTCAAAAATGTTTCAATGGTAACTTAGGTAGTTTATGCTTATGAAAAAGAGTTTGACTATTTGAATCTTAATTACATGCAATAAGAAAACAGGATGTACTTTCATTATGTTCATCTAGAATTGGAACATGCTTTTGAAAAAAAAATGTGAAGAAGGGAGAAAGAACATTTTTTGATTAATTTGAAACATCATCACAGGAATAAAAACTAAAAGTTTCACTTTCATTTTTGAATTCAAAGGAGAAAGGAATAGAAGATGCAATGTCACTTTCTATTTCAGATACGTCATTACCATATGAGAAAGGAACATTAATGTAACTAGCATATGAATTTTTAGGTGAATTAGTGTTACTTGCTTTGGGAAATTCTTTCATTAGGAAACCTTTAGAGAAGATACTTTGTTGTTTATCTTGAATTGAAATAAAAGGAGAAGAACACATATCTACACTACTTTGACTAGTATTATCATTTTCATCTTCCCAACCTAAAAAGATAGGGAAAGAAGTAGTGCATGCATTTGTATCATTGATATTTAGAGAGAGGGAAGTACTTTTACCATTTTCACTTGCATGAGCTAAAAGAGGAATAAAATATTCAATTTTGGTAACGTTTTAAATATTTTTCAAATAAGGCAAACATTCATTCTTTGAAACATCATTAAATAAAGAGGATATACACTCAATAATTTGGTTCATTTTTAGACTAATTTATGCATGAAATATTGTTATTTTCAACATTTGGAATGATATTTTCATGCATGTTCATCTTATAACATCGAAGGCTATGACATGCAGTAACAAATCGTACACTTGATCTTTCTTCAAGCATCTCATCGTTATATTTTCAATCAAGCAATGTAGGAGAAATGGGAGAACTAAGCTCCTCACACTCATATTCAAAATAGTGGAATCATAATCATAATCATAAGGGTAATAAGAAATCATGCTATTAGCTTCGCCATATTCATCAATACTTGCATTTACATTATTGGTCTTTTCATTATCATCATTGTAAGGAGCTGCTACAAAAGAGGGCTAGGTATTACACTTTTTGCTAGCCATTATAACCTCATAAATAATGTATTGATGATCAAGAAGATTAAATAAAATATCTAAATGATGAGGTTCCTTAGGGTTTTCATTATGATCATGCATTTTTAGGGCTGTCAACCTAAACACACCCAAAATAAAGAATACAAGGCTTATGGAAACAAAGAGAACAAGCATCACTTAGATTATGCCCATGTAAGAAAAAATCCAAATTTGAAAAATAAATACAACAATATGAAAAAAATTTAGAAAGAAGAAACCCTAAAGTAAGCTAAGGTTTGGTTCAATTAAAACTAGAGGATGGGTTCACCAAATGTTTAACCTTTTTTAGAAATAAAGATTTAAGAAGAGAGTATCATAATCAGACAAGGAGTAAGATACTGATTTTTTTGATAAGAACTACATAATTTAAGCATATGCCAAAAATAGAAAGTAAAACATTCAATATTATAATAATAATAATACGAAGGAGAAATCGTAGTTAGCTTATACATTGATGCACAAGAAGATATAAGGAAGGTAATTATATAAATAGACTATCTAAAGATTCTGATCCAGTCATCAAATTTTAAAAATTAGCTTTTAACTAGCATAAACACTTATATCACCCTAGGGACACTCATGTCGACGCTATCATCTATGCTTCAATGCATTTATCTTGTACATAATATTGACTTTTGACTAAAACTTTCACTTGCATCTTTCTATGTTTTTTGTCACCTTTCAAATTATGTATTTAGATCACATGCACAGGCTCTCAATACTAGAACATTGTTCATAGAATAAACACCCTAGTTGAAACTCCTAGCCACCGTCACCATAGCAACATCATGAAGCTACAACTTTAGAACCCTAGATTCGCTCGAAACCCTAACTTCGCTTATGATTATTCTGCTTGTGTCCATAAATTTTAAAAAGAAAAAAAATATAGGCACTGTATATTATGTCAATATATAATTTTTTTAATGTTAAACTATTATTTTTAATTATTACTTAATATCTACATAACACAACTCATTATGGTCTATATATATATAGTTACAAATATCTTTATAATTTTTTGACCGTTAATAAAAAGTTTATAAAACTTATATCTCAACAAGTTACACATCATTGATTATGGTTTTAAAAAATGATTTTCATAAAGTTAAGGTCAAAAAATTATGTTCGTACACTTGCAGTTTCAATTTTTCAGCTATCTTGACTTGTAATATATATATATATATATATATATATATATATATGGCAATGGTTTGGTAATTTTTTATGTATACATATATACATACAAGAAATTACCAAGCTCTTGTCATAAATGCATCAATTTCACAGACCTTTATCATCTGTATATTGAAAAAAAAATTAAAAACTACATTCAGAATGTCAAAATTTATATTCTTACGTTATTGTCATTTGCAAGTGTCTCTAAAATTCTCTCCAAGTTCAAATATTCTTATTTTCAAATAAAATGTCGCTTTAAGCACTTTTTTAATCCTCCATTATCTTTCATCTACCCACTTACTTCATGTTTCATTGTTATATCTATCTAGACATGACACCTATATGTTTCACATTCAATATTTTACACACATCAATAAAAATTGCATTACTATGATAAAATACTTTCCACATGTTGATATAATTATACATGTTTCTATCTTTATCATATGGTATAGTTAACTCTACATTTAAGATGAGTGACTTGTAAACTACATCCAACTTCTCAAAAGAGGGACATTACAGTAGCCTTGTCTTAGAGATCAAAGCCTCCATGAAAAGAGAAATTAGATTTCATGACACAGTACAAGTTTAAATTTTTTAAAATAATTTAAATTTTATATTCTATAACAGATTACAAAGTTTTAAAGCTTCAAAGTAATTCAAGAATCAAATAAATGACAAAAATTAGTACATCAAATATAGATTATGGTGGCATATGGCATGCATATGCACTCAATTTACAAGAAACTCAAGTACATATTCATACACACTTGAATGCATATGTATATGTAAAACAATTACAAGTGAGATCTTAAAATACCAAACTTTTACGTTCATGCATATTTGAGACACGTGTAAATGTTGTCGTGAAGGTTGAATCCAAACCATCCATTCCTTTCGTGACGAGGATAATGACTACATTTCACATGCCTTTTTTTTTTGTGTTTGCCACTAAAGATAACAAACGATGACCAAAAGGATAACAATAAAAACATGTAAGATAATGGTTGCTTCCTCATGACACCGCACGTGGCTCGTTGACAATGACATTTTATGTGCATTGAATAAAAATCCTTAAAGAGTAATTATTAATTTTAATAAGTTTAGACGTGGGATGTTGGGAAGGCCATTTCAGTTAGATCTGTTAAGTTTGAAACAATCACAATTATTGTTAGTCAAACGTCTGCAATAAACGAATTTTTAGTTTAGTCAAATATTTACAACAACCCACAAGTTAAACGATTCTAACTAAATCATTCATATATATATAACTTACTTTGAACATAGATAATACAAATATATTCAACACTTTCAACAATCATTATTGGTAAAATATACACCATATAATTAAATGAAAATAAAATTTATATGACAATAATGATGTCTTTTACTAACCCAATTTTTATTAATATTCTAATTTATAATGAATGACAATAGAATTAAAGCTTATCTTATTTATGTTTATGCTTATGAATGTGACAATGAATGTAAAGAATTTGACTATGATCACAATGGAGAAAAGAATGACGATCGGTAAATTCAAACTGAAATCTTTTCCTTGCTCGTCGCTCGATGGATCCCTATATAGGTTCTTCAAGTCTAATTCTGCATTGGTTTCGTATAATTTGGCTATGGATGAGTTTGATGATGCTAATGGTCTCGAGGACAAGGGTTATGTTTAGCTTGTGCCTATCACTGAGATGAAGGACACTTGATCTTCATCTACCAGCAAGGACAGTGAACATAATAAAAAGATATATGATGGCCATGATAAAGCCTTGTTTAGGGTTTTTTTGAATCCTCCTAAGCGCAAATCTACTATGCATGTGGGTTTAGTTTTTTAGGTGGTTAAATTTGTAGGTTAGACCGAGGCCTCTTATCTAGAAAGCATTCTTGGTCGCCATGTTATCTCCTCATCTGCTAAAGATTACCCTTCTCAGGTTAGTCCCCAACAAGGCATTACAACTAGTGAGAAGGAACATTGGATTCATGCAGGTAATAGAAATGTCTCTAACCCTTTCCACTACTGCACAGTTTATTTTTTATCCTCGTTCTTTTCTTTTCCTATCATCACTCCATCCTTGGTTCATGTGCCCAGTAACCAAGTGAGCCTAGTACCTTTACCTTCTAATATGGCTCACCCTGGAGTAGTTAGTCTCTAGATGTAGCCCCACCCCATTCAACCCTATCTCTTTCCTTGATGAGTCCCCAATTTTGGGCTTCCTGGGTCTTCAATTATGGATTTAGAAATAGACATCGGCAATAAAACTTTATTTGGTAAAGGTGTGGGTTCTTTTCTCTCTTTGGATGAGCTTTATAGTTGGGCTTCCTCCAAGTCGAGCTCAATCATTTCCCTTCTTTATCCTTGCTTGGTAGAGGTTTCTTCCAAGTCATTTTTGAGTATTCTGCAAACTATGTCTATGTCAGGACATCTGAACCATGGTTTTATAAAAACCACGGGTTTTTCTTTTGCCCTAGTCCTCTTTTTTGAAGTGGAGAAAATCAATATTCCTACTTCCTCTATTTGGCTTAGATTGTATAATATCCCTTCGGTTTTATGTAAGGAGGATCATATCAAAATGTTGACTAATTTCATAGGTACTTTCATCAAAATGGATGGAAGTTATAGGGGAAGAATAACAAGAAGGGTGTATGTTATCATTGATTTGTCCAAGCCTATTTTTCACTTTGTCAAGGTGGAATATTCTCGAGGCTTTAGGACTCAATTCTTCAACTATGATGGCCTCCCTTGCAAGGGCTTTATTTATAACTATCTTGGGCACCGTGCTACTTCTTGTTCTTTTTAGGCTTCTTTTGATCATCAAAGGTTTTACAAGAAGGAGAGTCCACCTAAAGCTGATTTTATTTGGCATAAACATGGTGTGTTCCTTGCTTAGCATTCTGGTTCTTCTCCTTTCTCTCCTGACCCTCTGGGCTCCACTTTGGAGAAGGTGGTTGTAGATGAGAACTCTGGTCATGATGGGGACTCGATCTTCCTACAAGCAACTATTGACAGCCTTAAAGATGGGAAGTTGGACTAAGATATTCTAGAAGATCGTTTGGTTTTTCTACACTTCCATATCCCACCCCCTTCTTGCTCCAAAGTCGGGAAACCTAAGGTTGATCTAGGTGTCTTAGTTAAATGTAGAGGTTAGATATTTAATTAATGTTGAAAGGTTGACGTATGATGATGAATAAATGATTAGAGATGGATCCCTAAATATTATGGTGGAAATCCTATCTAGGAGAAGATTGATTTCTTCTTGCAAATGATTCCTTTACTCCTTTTATTTTTTTATTGGCCTCATTGATTATCTTTTGTTGGGTTGTAACATCTTTTCTCTTAATTTTATAAGGGGGTTACCCCTGAAAAAAAAATTATTCAGGGTAGATGCAAGATAATGGGGGACAAAAGGGGGGTATAAAGTGACACCTTTTTTCTGAAAATAACAATAGTTAAACTTGGAGAGAATGTTAGAGACACTTCTAAAAAGAATTTGACAATGATAAAAATATAAATTGTGGTATTTTTAATGTAGTTTCTAAATATATAATTTTTTCTAATACCCAGATGATAAAAGTGTGTGAAATAGATGCATTTATGACAATAGGTTGGTCATTTTTTGTAAAAAGATAAGGAGAGTGCATGTGTACGAACACACTTTTTTTGAGTAAATGATTGAATTTTTATATGAAATCTCATATATAGATAGGTGAAATGTCCAAGATTGTTGAGAATATTTTTTATTATATATATAATTTTTAAATAATTTTACAAGTCAAGACAATTGAAAAATTTAAATTGCAAGTGTACAAAAACAACTTTTTGACCTTAACTTCATGAAAATCAATTTTTTTAAAGTATAGTTGATAATGTATAGATCGTTGAGATATAAAATTTATAAACTTTTGATTAATATTCAAAAATTTATAAGAGAATTTATGATGATATGAATATAGTCCATAATGAGGTATGTTACGTTTAAATTAAGTAATAATTATAAATAATATTCTAACATTAAACAAAAATTATATATTCTAAAACTAAACTTTCTCCTCTACAAACCCATATATATATATATATATATATATATATATATATATATATATAATAATAAAAGCTGCCTGATCAGATGTGTTGACAAAGATGAAAAAAACTCCTAAATTTTCTAGAAACTAAGTGGGTTGCTCCATGACCAGTTTCAAGGTAGGTTCGGACCTCTCCAAGCCTGTACCCAAGGTAGATTTGGAGGGAAAATGAAAAAAAAAAAGTTGAAATGTTTAAAGGGCATATGCCCTTTCTACAGGACGCACGCCCTTTGTAAAGGGCATATACCCTTTATGGAGTGATTTTTTTTTCAATTTGATGATATATATATATGCAATTAGAGGTTGTTGTTAAGAACCTTGGACTACGATTTGTTTCGCTATGTTTGATGTTTTGCAAGCATATATTTAGTAAAATAAATATTAAGTGTAAGTTTACATTAAATATATTTAATGTAAACTTATAATTTAAATTTATTTTACAAAATATAACAAATAAGAGTCACTCAGCATCTTCTGAAATTGATTACAGACATGTAGGAGTTACCATTTAAAAGTTAGTTTTTTTAATTCCATTCTAGCCAATACTTAGTTTTAAGAATTTCAAGATCAAAAGATAGAATGAGAAATGAGGTTACAAATCATTCTATGTATGTAATAGATCTATACCATTGATTATTACCCATATTTCACCTAATTGCATATGCCCTACCTACTTTACCTACTTGAGTATGCCCTACCTACTTACCTCCTTGAGTATGCCCTACCCGATTGAATACTCAAGATTGAAGGTGGATTCTTAAATAATTTGTGGGTTTTTAAATCAATGGTTATATCAATATGCATAAATTACTTCCCTATATCATGTAACTTGTAACATACCTATAATCATGATACAATCACTCATACGTGACATATATTGCATACCTATTACATATATGTATGCATTCACTCATACATGACATCTACCTGTAATCATGATACGATAACTTATACTTGACATGAATGTAGATAATCACCCTAATAGACTCCATTTGAAATAGAATAAATCAACACACCATTCAAATTCATTCTAAAAATATACCACACTCTAAAACAAATGTCAGATGATGGTCAATCCATGCATTCTTCAATTCTAATCCCATGCATTATTCCAAAGTCATGTAGAATAAAGTCATATTCTAGCACTCCAAATTTACATAAGACACTCCCTTATTGATCCTCATCATCCCTAATCACTCCCTCATCAACTTATTCACTTATCATTGATATTCATTCCCTCATTGGTTCTCATTGTCCCTCATTATCCCTAATCACTCCCTCATTGGCTATCATTATTCTTCATTGTTGCTAATCAATCCCTCGTCAACCATCATCATCCCTAGTCACTCCCTCATCACCCCTCATCATCCCTCATTGTCATTGATCATTCCTAAACACTCCAGGTCATCAAACCTCATCAATCGTAATCACTCTCTCATCATCCTGAGCATCATCCCTAGTCACACTCTCATCATCCTTTGTCATCCCTAATAACTCCCTCATTAACCGTCATTATTTCTTATCATCCCTAGTTAATCCTTCATCATCTTTCATTAGACCCCTCATCATCCCTAATCACTCCCTCATCAACCCTCATCATCCTTAAGCATCCTTCAATGTCCCTAACAATTCCCTCATTGTCACTCATCATACCTAATCACTTTATCATCATCCCTAGTCACTCCCTCATCTAGTAGAGAGTGTTCGAATCCAATGGTTAGTATAAATTTATTTCAGACTAAACAATATCTTTTTCAAATTTATTTTGTTCTGATTGGAGTGTACTAGGGTGATTATTCTCATTCATGTCTTGTAGATTAGATAGGGTCATGATGGATTATTCTAGGGACATTGTTAAATGATTTACATGGTGAAAATAAAATAATATCCTCTTTCCACTTGCATGGAAAAAATTCATTTTGAATGATGAGGGATGATGAAAAATGATGATAAATAAAAAATTACCTCTTTGCACTTGATTCATATGAGGTGAAATCCTTCTTCTAGACACAATTATTTCTAAATCATTAAGTGAAAGGGCCAGATCATTTTGAATCTTCTCATGTTTGTGAGTTATTATCAAATAATGATGTGGGTCATTAGTATAAATTATTAGCATTTGTGCGACTGACTTTGTTATGGCATGTTTTCTCCTTGCATTGAAATCTTTGCGCTTGTGTAGGAATTATGATAGGAAAGTAGAGAGGGGGTTAAGCTAAACTACCAATGCTTGCATTATTCCTCTGTAGTGTGGTCTCCATAATGTATGTTTAGTGTTTTCCATGTAGGTTTATTTTTTAGGGTTTTAGGTTAAGGGTTTAGGGTTCAAAGTTTATAATTCAGTGTTTGGAGTAGATTCTTTGGGTTTCTGCATTTAGGTTTTAAGGTTTAGGGTTTATCCAGTTTAGGATTTAGGGTATATGGTTTTGGGTTTGAGGTTTTATGGTTCTACATTTGTGTTTTAGGGTTCAAATTTCAAGGTTTAGTGCTTAGGGTTTTAAGATTAGGGTTTAGTATTAAAATTTTAGGGGTCAAGTTCTTGGGTTTAGGGTTTGGGGTTCAATGTTTAGGGTTTAAGGTTCACAATTTTGAATTTTGTGTTTAAGGTTTAGTGTTTAATATTAAGGACCTATAAGGTTAAGGTTTTACGGTTTAGTGTTTAGGATTTAGGATTTTAAGCTTATGGTTTGGGATTTAGGATTAAGGGCTTAAAGTTTAGATTTTAGGGCTTAGGGTTTAGGATATAAAGTCTAGGGTTTAAGGTTTTAAGGTTCTATGTTTAGGGTCTAGGTTTTGGGGTTTAGGTATTATTGTTTTGGGTTTAGGGATAATGTATTAGGGTTAAGTGTTCAAGGTTTTTGGTGTTTAGGGTTTGGGTTTTAGGGTTAATGGTTTAGGTATAAATGGAGTGTATTAGGGTGATTAGCTACATTTATGTTTGGTATGAGTGAATGTATATGAATACAATAATATTTCATATATGAGTGACAACATGGCTAAATGTAGTACTTGGTATGGGGTAGTTGTAATGTTTGAATGACTGTATCATTATTATGTGCATGTTATAGGTTGAATTCTGTAGGCTATCCATTTATGCATATTGATAGACCCATTGATTAAAAAACCCACAAATTATTAGGAATTCATCTTGAATCCACCTTCAATCCTTTTACACGAATGTCCCTAGTCATTCTTTTCTCTATATAGGTTAAAATGATCCCTATCCTTTCAATATATGGCTTAGGTTCTAGGGTTTCGGTATATTATTTAGTGTTCATGGTTCAAGGTTTATGGCTTAGGGTTTGGGGTTTAGGGTTTAGGTTTTAATGTTTAGTGTTTAGGGTCAGGGGTTAATGGTTTAGGTGGAAATGGAGTGCATTGGGGTTATTATATGTATAAGATGTGTAACATAGTATATAAGGGCTTAAGATAGAAATTCCACCTACAAGCATAAGATTTCTGAGTAGGTACATAGTCACAGTTGACAATAATTTAAGCCTAGGTAAGTAAAGAGTACACTTTGAGGAGTTGGAAAGAAATAATGGGTACTAGACTTGATTATAATACCTTAACCATGATTATACAATCATAATGAGATACTTAGGCCAAGAAAATAGGGGTGTAAATTAAGCACAAGCCTTAACCTACAGTTGACACATAAACCTTGCACATAATGAGTGCTCAAGAAGTCTGCCTTGGGTTTTATGAGGTTTGGAAGTGTTAGGATTGTGAAACAACCCTAAATTTTTTTAAAAAGGTTCCCCATAACTTTCCTAAGCCCTCATATCATCATTTTGTCTAGGACAATAAGGGAAGTGACCTCTATTTTGTCTCAAACAAAGGGCACTCCCAAGAGGAAAAATCATATAGGATCAGTATGAAAAGGGTAAGGAAATGAGTTAGAGACTATCATAACCTTGAAAATAGATGTAGGAGGATGTGTTTAACATGATAAAACACATGGGATTCATCAAAATCATAAAAAATACTCATAGGTGTCAATGAGTAGCTATGTGAAGACTAGGCCTATTAAGCCTTAACTAGGCCTAAAAGCCCTAAGTAGATGTAACCTCACTTATAACACCAAGTGAACCTTGTAGAGCATTGGAGGATCTCCATGGGGATATATAAGGTGTGTGTGAACCTTTATTTTATAGATAAGGCCATAGAGAGATCATTTCTTGGATCAAGAACATGATAGGGTGCACAAAATGCCTTGAAGAGCTCGAGAGGCCAAGTTTAGAAGCTCACATTAGTACATATACCTATCATGGGAGTCTAAATAGCTAGGATAGGTTGGAGAGGGTACTAAGCAAGGATCTAGTGGAATTTATTTAGGGATCGGATGTCACAATTTTATGAACTATCCTTAAGGGGTAAAACTACCTAAAATCCTCTAAAACCCTTGTTAATTACTCAATTGGGAAGAAGTGGAAGAAAAGGCATCTTGGAGGGCTAGTTTGATTGGGAATTGATCTTGGACTTACAGAGGACTCCATAGGTCTCCTTCCTATCAATTTGACTTGTACCCTATATGTACAAACATGGTACATAATGGATTTTCTTGATAATTTTTGATGTCTTGTAAGTATAGAAGATTCCCAAAGGATGAGGATCACTTTGGGAGATAGAGTGAGACCTAGCCTCCTCATATCTATTTATTGCCTTAACAAATCACATAAGTACTTATACAATCACTTTCACTTCATCCAATCCAAACTGGCATAGTGAATATAGAGTGATCACCAAGTAAGAAGGTGGTATCTCCAATTTCGAGGCCTTTTAAGGTCTGCCTCATGGATCTAGAGACTTGAAGACCATTGAAAAGTGTCATACCCTTACCTATATGGATTGGATTGAGAAACTGATGATCATCTTAGTGCCAAATGTGAAAATAGATCTAAAAAAGGGTGATTATGACTACAGATAATGAGAACACTTGTCCAGAGGAAGATTGATGATTAGGGACACATCCAATGCATGTTGGACCCTATTTCAACCAACCCCGCTTTCATTATGTAATGATCTCATCTTTGATTTAGTTGGTTTTGTTTTTGTGTGTGTTCCATATAAGTGTGTGATGTGTTATTTTATGTCTTGTAGGGTTGTAATATAAGTGTTTGAACTAGTATGAGAGTTTCATCAAGTTTAGAGACATGGAAGAGATTCATAGCATCAATGGTGGAGGTAAATATTGGTTATGGAACTAGTCTACCATGTACATAATCAAATATCATACATTCACATACAGACCTCCTACATACACACCTATATTTGTTCCCAATAGGGGAGTGGGAAATTGAATATCGGGTTTTATGGTTTAGTGTTTAGGATTTAGGGTTTTACGCTTATGTTTTATGCTTCAGGGTTAAGGGCTTAAAGTTTAGGTTTTACAGCTTAGGGTCTAGGGTATAAATTCTAGGGTTTAAAGTTTCAAGGTTTTATGTTTAGGGTTTAGGTATTATTATTTTGGGTTTAGGTATAGTGTATTAGGGTTAAGTGTTCAAGGTTTATGGTGTTCAGGGTTTAGGTTTAGGGTTCAATGTTTAAGGTTTATGGTGTTTAGGGTTTAGGGTTTGGGTTTTGGGGTTAATAGTTTAGGTGTAAATGGAGTGTACTCGGGTGATTAGATAAATTTGTGTCTAGTATTAGTGACTGTATTGAGAATACAGGAATATGTCATGTATGAGTAACAACATACCTACATGCATTACTAGGTATGGGGTAGATGTAATGTATGAATGACTATATCATTATTATATGTATGTTATAGGTTGAATGCTATAGGCTAGACATTTATGCCTATTGATAGATCCATTGATTAAAAAACCCATAAATTATTCAAGAATTCATCTTGAATCCATCTTCAATCCTTTTACATGAATGTCCCTAGTCACTCCTTTCTCTATATAGGTTAGAATGACCCCTATCCTTTCAAGATATGGCTTATCCAATGCCCCCTCTACTTTTTCTATATAGGTGATAACTCAAGATTATGGTTTATGGCTATAGGTTTAAGATTTATAAATTTAGGGTTTAAGGTTTATGGTTGATGGTTCAAGATTCATAGCTTAGGGTTTAGTGTATAGGGTCTAGCATTCAGGGTTAAAGTTTTAGTATTATGGCTTAGGGATTAGGTTATAGGCCTTATTATTTATATTTTATGCTTAATGGTTTGGGATTTATGGTTTATGGCTCAAGGGATCAAGAGTTTAGCTTTTAGGGTTTGGGGCTTGGGGTTTGGGGTTAGGATTTTGGGTTCATGGTTTCACACTTAGGGTTTAGGGCATAAGGTTCAGGGTTTTGGTCTTGAGGGTTTGGTTGAGGGTTTGGGGTTTGAAACTTAGCGTTTACTATTTAGGGTTTGGCATGTAGAGTTTGGGGATTATGGCTTAGGGTTTAGGACTTGGGGTTTAATGTTTATGGTTTAGAGTTTACAATTTAGGGTTTAGGGTTTAGGGATTTAGGTTTAGTGTTTAAGGTTTTGGGTATGGATTTTCGATTCAGGTTTAGAATTTTTGGCTTAGGAGTTAATTTTTAAGGTTTATGACTTATGGTTTATGGTTTTAGGCTTGGGGTTTAGGGTTAAAGGCTTACATTTAGGTTTTAGGGTTTAGTATTTTAGGTTTATGGTTTGGGGTTTAGGGTTAAGGGATTACATTTAGGTTTTAGGTTTTAGGGTCTAGGGTATAAAATATAGGGTTTAATGTTTTAAGTTTATATGTTTAGTGTCAATAGTTTAGGGTTTATGGATTATTGTTTTTGGTTTAGGGATAATGTATTAGGGTTAATGGTTCAATTTTTAGGGCTTACGGTCTAAGATTTAGGTGTATTATTTAATGCTCATGGTTAAGGGTTTATGGCTTAGGGTTTGGGGTTTAGGGTTTAGGCTTAAATGTTTAGGGTTTAAGGTTTAGTGTTTAGGGTTAGGGGTTAGGAGTTTGGGGTTAATGGTTTAGGTGTAAATGTAGTGCACTAGGGTTATTAGTTGTATTTGTGTCCTATATGAGTGACCATATCATGACCGCATAAAGATGTCATGTTTGAGTGACCAAATACCTACATGTAGAACCATGTATGTGGTAGATGTAATGTATGAATGACTATATCATTACTATATATATGATATAGGTTGCATGCTGTAGGATATTCATTTATGCATATTGATAGACCCATTAATTAAAGTTGATTTTCTATGTTGAGAACAAGGTTGTTAAGAATATTCCAAGGCAATGATAACAAACTCCAAGAATAGTACATCTCTAATTTTGTTGATTGAGTATAAACCTCTCATAAAGGTCCAATGTTATTATGTATACACTATAGAATAATTACAAGTAAAGTGATTCAAATCATTTGACAGCTAAGCCAATTCAATATCCTTCCAAGTAAGCAGATTAGGCCACCAGACCTAAAGAGTAGAGTTTGCATTGAATTCTAATTCTTAAGAAAGCAATAAAGGAAATTGGTTTCTTATCCTCAGAGATAGTCTCCAAACATCTTAATAAATATTTATAAGAATCCTTTGATGAGCTTAGATTAATAACACCTTTTCAAGACCAAACACACCTATACACAATATTATAATATTTCTTAGGACTTAGTCAACTTTTTGGGCACTTTGGTGATCTAATTGGTATCTTGAGATTTTGTAAATACACCTATGAGTCTTGTATCATTATCTTGATATTTTCATAGAGTTTTTGAATTGAATGAGTCCAAAAAACAAGGTAGTTATAGACCTCTTTTATCAAGTCCTTAAGAGGTAGTATTTAGCGTGATAGGCCTATAAAGGGTAGAGTTATTGTCATCTGAGTTTTGAGTTGAAGTTCTTCATACACTAAGAATCTTGAGTCAAATAATTGGTGAAATCCTCATAATATTTTTTAAAGAAGTGAGGATATACAATTGAGTGCTTTAGGAGTCAAAGAAGGGTTTTGATTTAAGGAAGATTACTATCTTAGGACTGAGTACTCTATTTTAAGTCATTGAAAGTGTCTTTTGATCTGAATATAGAGGCTAATAAGTCGAGATAATACTAAAGAATAAGGTCATTAGTATTTACATCCCAATACTCAAAAGACCTTTTGTGATAAACCAATAGATAATCGAACCTTGAAGTAGACCAGGGTGAGTAAGTGGAACACTTAATTTGACACCAGTAGGGAATAGTAAATATCAAGATATGGCTTGTGTATTTAGGGAGGGCATACTCCTTGAGATCAAGCCATGGCTCAGTTATTTAATCAGGTAAAGCATACTCAAGTAGATGAAGTAGATAGGGAATACTTAATTAGGTAAAACAAATACTTAATCCTCAATGGTATAGATCTAAAAACTAAGTATTAGCTGGAATGGAATTTGAAAAATTAACTTCTAAATGGTAACTCCTACAACTTTGTAATCAATTTCATAAGATGTTGAGTGGCCCTAATTTGTTATATTTAGTAAAATAAATGTTAAACTTAACATTTATTTTACAAAATATATGCTTGAAAAACATCAAACATGGAAAAAAACATTGCAGTCTAAGGTTCTTAACAACAGCCTCTAGTTGTAAAATATATATATATATATATATATATATATATATATATATATATATATATATCCATCTTTCATCAAGTTGAAAAAAAAGGTTTTCACTCCAAAAAGGGTGTATGCCATTTGAAAAGGATACACACCCTTTGCAAAGGGCGTATGCCCTGTAAAAAGGGTGTACTCCCTTTACAAAGGGCGTGCATCCTTTAGAAAGGGCGTACACCCTTTATATTGTAAAGGGTGTATGCCCTTTAGGGTTGGGACCGATCATTTTTATGTTTGCATTGGTTTAAAAAAAAATGGTGTGAACCCTTTTGAAAAGGGCATTCGCCCTTTACAGAAAATACTTTCTATTTTTCATTGTGTCAATTTTTTTTCCCCTAACTTTGTGCATCTACCCTTCACTTAATTTTTGTTGTTTGGTTATGGCATTGTTGTTGAATTTTATTCTTTGGTGTTTTTATTATTTGGTGTCCTCCTCCCTTGTTATCTCTTGCTCATCCTTCTACTCACTTTTTTTAAGGGGACTATGGGTGTAGTATTTTTCATGGACTAGGCCCCTTGTTGTGTCCCAACACTAGTTTAGAACTCTGACCACTATAAAATTTCTCCTTCGCAGTTCATAGCTACACTCAAAAGTGTTTACAATTATCAAAAAATGATATGTCTCACACACTTGAATAAATAAATAAAATTAAACTTTTAAAAACGTCTAGCTATATGCTCACTAAGTAATATGTTGTAATATAATGAGATATGTTTCTACGTAGTAACCATTTGATAAAAAAAATTATAACAATTATATAATGATTTTTTTTCATTCTCTCACCCTGATGATGGTTCAGGGAGTGCGAATCGAAACGTCGGTCAAAAACTTAAACACAGTTTAATCCAAAAGCTCTCTAGTGTAATTCATGGACTGTGGAAATACTATTGATTTAATTATAACAATATTTCAAGCCACTCAAATGGTCATCATCAAGGTATATCATAACATACTAAATACATCTAACACAATTTTTTATAAATATTTAGCATATGCATCAAATCTTTACACACAAGATTGAAAGAGAAATTACATTTTTACACATATTAATTTTTTAATAAATTTAAATGCAAAAATCATCACAAAAGAGATTTATTTAGGAGCTTTATTTTATTTTTTTAATAATATTTAGTGAGTTTTATTAGTGCATGCTTAAGTTAAAAAAATACATATTTTAATAAGAACGTTTAATTCTAGTTTCTTCTAGTTCAAGCCCATTCAAACTGTGTTTAAACCACATAACTTTCCACATGTTAATGTATTTAAATTACTTAAAGATTGTAACCCTATATGAATTAAAGTAAAAACCCTAGCTTGATGGGAGGTATTTCTAGGTTGGGAGAAGGCCTTCATAAGTATAACCTAGGTAAAATTATTGAAATCCTTCAAGATGATAAGGACACTCATGTTGAAGTTGAACCTCTCACAAAGGGAATATAAGCCTAAATGTTGATCTCCATTGTCCTCATTCTGAAGGTGCAATAGCTATCGAAAGCAAGAAGGGGAATTAAACTAATATTGAAAATATTTAAAGCACAGTCAAAACTTTTGAAAACAAATATAATGTATAGCTGATTATCCTAAAATGGTTTTTATTGAAAAAAATAGACTCAAGGCTAAAATTGATACTCTTAATCCTTAGATTAATGGTGAAATGCCTAATCCCCCAATGGAAAAGCATTTTGACAAAGAATAATGTAATTTATGTCAAAAGATATGCCAATTAAGGGAAGAATCCTGTAATTTAAAGGGTAAATTGAAGAAATTGGAAGGTGAACTTTTTAAAATAAATAAAAACCTTTAAAAGGTGATAAGCATTTGTAGAACCTCTATAAAAATTGTGCCACCAATATCCAAATGTTACAAGATGTGCTGAAGAAATGGAAAGATGTTTCAGCCTAAGTCAATCCCAACAAGAGAACTAGGAGCCATAAAAAGAATCAAGCAACTATTGAGGACCTTGAGGAAGATTTTGTAAAATACCATTTGCAGTACTTGAAGGAGGAGTGGAGGGTTTTGTATATCTCAATGATATTTCTTTGCCTATAGATAGAGGAGTTATTACATTTTAGAAAGAGACAACAAGGTCTCCATCTCTCACTTCTTCTATAGGTCACTCTAAGAGGGTCAAGACATCCCATGCCGCTCCTATTAAGGAACACATGGTCTATTGGCCCTTGCAGAAGCAAACCATTGTCAAAATTATTTATCCTATTACACATTCTACAATGATTGATATCTCCCACACTAATCCGACCAAGTAACCATTGATCGATCAAGCTCTCGCTAGAGGTGCACTTAGGGGAAGCACATAACCAAATGTTATAGAATCCAATCATTCTTCAATATCTTTGTTTCTTGCACAATTAGAATGGGTACCTAAAACAAGTCATAAGGCTACAAATGAAATAGATACACTTGATATTTATAGAGATTTACCAAATATCATGTTAGAATAGAAATCAGAAACACAATTTCCACATGATCATTATAGTCAAGCTTTTTATTCCCAATTGGATTCTATTGTGTATGATGATTGCATTAGTTATCACTAAATCAAACTAGATGAACAACTACCAATGTTTTACCGTAAAGAATTAAACAATGGGTTCCACAAATCACTACTCCTTTTATTACATCTTCATAATTATAAACTCCTATGAGACATTTGCAAAGTAACACAAGTTTTATAGTGCCAGATATGACAACTATATATGTTCCTTGGCAGTATCACCATATTACAATTTTAGAGCTTCCTATGAGCTCCCCTTAAACTGAATCATAGGTTAGAATTTTCTTTCCAAATATTTAATAAAATAAAAAGAAAATAAAAAATTCCATAAAATAAAAAAACATTCAAATAAAGAAAAAATATAAAAATGTTTAGTATTTCACATGTTTACTAGATTTTGCATATGTTGTTTTATTTTAGTAGAGAGCATTTGATTTTTATACACACATGTTTCATGGGTAATTGAGTGTGATATAAACACACATGAAACCATTATTATTATTTGACCCAAATATGTCTTTTGCCGACCTCAACATTTTTCTTATTTTTTAAAGAGGTATAAAGATAGATTTTATATTATTTTTTTCCATAATCTTAAAGATCTTTTTGGATATTTTTCCAATATATGAAATGAAAGCTTATAGAGGCTGGATGATTTTGTGCCCCTCAAACACTGCTCATGATTTTCCCTTGCAAATTGAAAATCCTTAGAAATATGCCTACCTCATAGGGATTTTTCTTAAAGACTACCCTCAAATCTACATTTGATATCCTCCTGAAAGATCTAGTGATATCCTTAGAGCCCTTTCTTTTTGCATTGGTTGGTGGGGAGAGTTGGCATTTAAATAGACTTTTGTGTGTGGTTTCCTTATAAACCTATCATGCCAATGAGCCATCATCTTCCTTTGAAAGAAAATATTTGAAAATGTAGTTTTTTCTCATATTCCACCTCTTTAGTAGACTTGATGTTGTCAAAAAGGCCATTAATATGTATGTGAAAATTCTTTAATTTTTCTACCCTATGTTTCCAAATAAAATTTGTGTCATTTATATGTTTCTAAATAAAATTTGGATGCATTTATAGTAGAGCGACCCAGTTTCTAATCCTATTATCTGTTGTAAACACTAAGCACAAAGCAATTTAGAAAAATATCTAAATGAATGTTATTGAATTCAAAACAAGTTGTTGGCTTATAGAAGCCTTACAAAG